>SJYG01000387.1:48090-61764 GCA_006410535.1 Litocranius walleri
GGGGGGGGGGGGGAACCCTGCCCGCGGGGCCCTGGGCTGGAGGCGTGGAGCAGCGGGGCTCGGGTGCAGGACGGCCAGGGTTGCGGCGGCTGCAGGCCCCTGTGCCCAGCGCGCTCCTCCTCCTGTGGGGCTGACCCCCTGGGCCTGATGGGACCGGAGCAGTGGCCGCCGGAGGGACCCGCCCTCCCGGTCACCCTGGCTGAGGGGGGTCTGGCCATGGGCCTCAGGGGAGGGGGGACCTCCTCAGAGCTAGGCAGCCCCCAGCTGGCTGAGGCAAGGCTGAGGCTGGACTGCAAGCTCTTCTCCCAGAGGAGCCCATGGCTGTTTGCCACAAGTGTCCCGGCCCCACTCAGCTGCCTCCTCGCCAAGGACCCTGAAGGCTGTTAGGACAGCCCCAGCGGTCCTAGCCGGGCACCAGCTCCCAGCCGCTCCCAGCCTCCTTGGAGCCACTCTCTGACCTTCTTGGGGTGCCACTCCAGCGCCTGCACAGACTGTGGGAAGTCAGCCCTCCCCCCAGACGAGTTCCCTCCATGTCCGCCTCAGCCTCTTCCCGACACCGGCAGCCGAGAAAGACAGGCGCACACCCCACGCCCCGCACACTGCCCAGGCCCACTCACACGTGCTTCTGGACCAGCAGCTGGTTCCAGACCTCCACTACCAGGCCGTCAAAGTGCTGGCTCTGAAAGGACAGGGGCAGGTGGGCAGGGCTCCAGGAGGAGGGCCGCAGGCAGAGCCGGCCCCGGCTTCCCCCTCCCGACCGCAGGCCCAGGGGCAGAAAATCTGCGGCTCTCTTTCCTGGCCACTCGTGTGCCCCCCAAGACTCCGCCCCGGGGGCCCTGAAGGGCTCTCCCTGCCCTGCAGCCCGGCACGGGCCCAGGCAACGTGTCCCCCGGGAGGGCAACCCCTGCGCCCGAGACACGTGTGCTCAGGAGGGAGCCCGGGCATCACCTTGGCCACCTGGACGACGGTCCTGCTGAGCTCCTCAATCTCGTCCTCGTTGTCCAGGACGCTCTCAAAGTCCTCGTACGTCCAGTCCTCGAACCGGAGACGAGGCACTGAGGGCAGACGCACAGACCGTGACCCTCCTGGGCCAGCCTGGCCCGTGGTGGGCCCTTGGCCTCCAGAGGAGACTGACCACTACCAGCAGCCAGGGTGGGCACTCGGTGCCACGTGGCTGGGGAGGGAGGGCATGGGCGGCTCTGGGGACGCAGACACTGGCCCTCTCCTCCCTTCACCCACCAAGTCCCCAAGTGTCCAGACCCTGGCTCGTCCAGCTCCTCGTTGCCCGGCTCTTGCTGGACTGTCCCCCACCAGCTCCCCATGAAACGAACTACAGGTCCTCTCCCAGCCCCGGCCCCCTCCCCAGGCCCCAGTGTACTTGGCAACGTGGCCCTCCCTCACCAGCCATGAGCTCTAGGATGGGCAGGGCAGGGTGAGCGTCACCCCTGGGCACGGCCCCCAGGAGAGCTCCATGAACCCTCAAGGGTGAATGGAGAGATGGGAGGACAAGACCACAGGGGAAGGGGCTGGCCTTGGTGGGATGACCAAGGTGGGCAGTAGGGCCACTGGGGTCTGGCTGGATCGAGGCCTCGTTTCTGAGCAGCCACAAGAGGGACACACTAAGCCTGCTAGGCAGCGTGGCCTGGGCAAGCAGGTAGGTCTGGAGGCCCTGGGCCTCCCCCACCCAGCATGCTCCACAACCCCCACCTGCGGGGGCAGGGCCTCAGCCCACAGCCCTGAACCCTGGACCCACCTATGCGCAGGCCCTTGGCTTGCTTCCGGATTGCCCGCAGCCACCCTGTGGGACGCGAAGGGGACGGTCAGCGTGGGGTGCAGCCCCTTCTCCCAACCCCCTGACCTGACCTCCCCTGGGAGGAGCACGGAAGGAAGGCGGCAGGGGAACCTGGGGTTCTGCCCGACGCCCCCCACCCCGCCCCCGCCGAGCAGCCAGGGCTGGAGGCATGTGGCCACACCAGGGCCATCACCCCGAGGGGCCTGGCCCGTCTCAGAGCTGAGGGCACCAGAGAGCAGGAGCTGGCGCTGGCCAGCTGCCCTCTGACCCACGCCCCCCACCCCCTGGTGTCGGGGAGCCCCGCCTCTGGCTGACACGTTCTCTCTCTGAAAACAAAGGGGAAAACACCAGAGTAAACTCAGGTGCAAAACATCGCTGTCAGGACAGCCAGCCCCTCGCCTCCTCCCCAGACCCTCCCCTGGGACACCATGTACTAACCGCCGAGGCAAACGGGGACCCAGCTGAATGCCAGGCAGGCGTGATACTCATGCACTCCCACGCAGGCTCGCTCACCTCACACACACACTCTCACACTCGCTCTCCCAGACCCCCAGGGCGGGCACAGACAGGCGATGGCGCCAGAACCTTGGTCCACGTCGTCCAGGCCTGTGACCTCGAACATCTCACGGCCGTGCCTCCTCAGCTGCAGCCACACGGGGGCGACGTGGGTGAACTTGCCCCCGAAGATCTTGGCGACATCGTACCCGTGTCGGTTCCACTGACAGAGACGGGAGAAGGAGTGAGTCTGCTGGCAGCGAGGCCGGAGGTAGGGGCCACCTCCAGGCGGGGCTCTGCAGGGCCGCCCGCCCCCCGTGCAGCAGGACCCTGCCGCCACCCTGGGCACTTTGCCTGGAGGCATCGCTCCCACGGCTCCCTCGGTTGAGAGCGGCCTGGGGAGGTAAGAATGCAGACCCGAGCAGCCACGCTGCCTTCGGGGCCCGCCATCCGCCCCGGGCCTGGCATACCGGCGTGACGTAGCCCAGGACGTCCCCAGCGAAGTGCTTCTTGTGGGCCTTCGCCGAGCAGTAGCTGCGGTGCTCGAGGACGACGTCCTCAGCCCTGAGGCTTGTCACCACCAGACCCCGCTCCTGGGCGGGCTTGCCGGCAACCTGAGTCTGAGACGGAAGGCGGGGAGGATGCCGTCAGGTCGCGTCCCCAGGCTGAGCCCTGGGGCTGCAGGTCCTCTGAGTCAGCAGGGACAATGTCCCAGAATCAGCGCTGCTGACCAGGAGCCCGCATGGCAAGGCCGTCAGGCGGGGTGGACATCCCTGAAGGCTCGCCCTGCCTCCTGGGGCCCTCCTGGAAACCGGCACAGCCATAGCCACGCCTGGCAGAGCTCGAATGACTCGCCCCGCGAAGCAGGGCAGAGCACAGGGGTCAAGGGAGGCAGCAGGTGGGGTGAGGGGGACCCGGGGGCACGGGCAGAGACGCGAGCCCAGCGGGGGCAGGCCCGCCCTCGGGCCCCAGCACCAGGAGCTGCTCCCTCTGAGGCCGGCTGGCCAGAGCCCTGAGGGGCACGGTGCTGGCCATCCAGAGGCGAAGCTCCTGGCTCGCAGTCGGCTCCCAGCCCCCATTGGGAAAGGAGGCGTGATGGTCAGCCCTTCGGCGAGTCCCCAGACCACCTACCTTCTCCTGCAGCGTCTTCGAGGCAGCCTTTTTGGCGTCTGACTTTGACAGCGTGGCATCCACAGAGATGCAGGCCAGAGCGAGCCAGAGTGTGCCGAGGAGCGCCCACATGCTGGGCGGGTCACAGCAGGGCCCAACCTTGGGGTCCAGGGGGCTGCGAAAGACAGAGCCTGTGGAGATCCTGGCAGGTGGGGGTGCTCCCCCTGCCTCCTGGGGCTCTGGTCCTGACGGAGCCTGGAGCCTCCCAGCACTAAGCCGGGCACCAAGCCAACCCCGACGGCCGGACTCCAGCGGCCAGCATCACTGGGCCCCGGCTCCCCCAGAGGCCCCAAAAGGACCTTCCCTGCTGCAGGCCAGGAGCCGTCCCATTGCCTCAGGGGTGCCCAATCACAGCCGGGGCTGACTGAGCAAAGCTTGGCCTCCACCCCCCACAAGCACAAAGACATTCTGGCGACCAGCTACTGGCCCGAGTGTAAAACCACAGGGCCGTGGAGAGGACTAGAAAGCATGCCCGTGTAGACAAACCAGGGGCGGGAGCTGGACGGGGGTGCCTTTCCCCCTAAGTCAGCATCAGTAAAAGTTAACCAGGAAAACGTCTACATCTTACTACAGAAAAACGTGACCCTTTCATTCGGGAAACAAGAAACCGGGTTAAAGAAATAAACACGAAGCGATAAAATTCTTGACAATGAACTTCTAGCCCTCATCCACAGGTGACGCAGACTGCACACAAACTCACACTGTGAGATGCAGGAGAGACACGGAGAAGCACACAGAACCCCCCACAACACACCCCCCCACAACACACAGAGCCCCCCGCTACACACAGAGACGCCCTGCAACACACGGAGCCCCCAGGCCCCAGAAACAGCATCTCGGCTCTTGGCTTCACCAGCAACCAAAGCAACGGAGGCTGAGGTGAGACAGCATCACCTCCCCACTGCCTCCCCGCCGCGAGGACTATAATGACACCACCTGAGGGGCCGGGGCAGCTTCCCCCTCAGAGCTGCCACTGGGAACTCAAGTTCAGGCGACCACCTGCGCACAAATGCTGTGCTTTCCTGTCTGCGTTTCCTTTTTTCTGTTTTAAAATTCCACTTTGGGGGACTCATTGTCTACATGGGGAATGCTTGAAGATGCTCGCTGCAGCTGTTCAAACCCCACGCTCCCAAATGCTGGCATCCTGAGTGCACCGCGGTGCTCACGACCCCCCAGTACAAACGTCACAACGGGCACTCGCAAAGCACGATCCTGTCTTTACAGCATCTCTCAGATGAGTGCGCCCACAGCGAGGAGGGAAGGGGACGCTGAGCACACGTGCAGGCTGCCTGGAGCCCAGTCGCTCTTTCCCTGGGCTTCCCCCACTGACTCTCATCCCACTGCCACCAGCACCTCGACCCCACCTTCACGTCCTTCTCTCTGGGCACAGCTGGGCAACACGCAGGCCACACGCACTCCTTGTTGAGGTTTTGAGACAGTTGGTGTGAGAGCCTGTCGGTCAACGGTGTGTCAATCCCGGCAGCACGTCCCCTCTCAGCCTGACCAAGGTCCAGCTGGTCCAGAGGAGACCCCACAGGCAACCCAGGCCCTTGCTTGTTGGGCGGACACCCCTGGGGACACCAGAGCCCTGGCCAGGCAGGGTGCCTATCAAGAGCCAGCAGAGCCAGGCCTGTGTGGGTGCCTGGGGCCTCCACCACCATGACCTCCTGGCCTGGAGCTCACTCCCCTCAAACCTCCCTCTCAGCCTACAGTCCTGTGCAGACGGCACGCGCCTGGTCTGAGCTGTCACTCCCTGGGGCCTGCAGGACAGGGCCTGGGTTGGGGAGTCTAGGAGCCTCCCCCATCCCCTCGCCCCCAGGCAGAGAGGCAGCCGCGGCTGATCAGGTGCCCTTGGCGGGGGTGGGAAGATTATGGAGACTCAGGCCTTATTTGCCACCCTCTGCCCCATCCCGCGGAGAAGGCGATGGCACCCCACTCCAGCACTCTCGCCTGGGAAATCCCATGGATGGAGGAGCCTGGTAGGTTACAGTCCATGGGGTCGCTAAGAGTCGGACACGACTGAGTGACTTCACTTTCATGCGCTGGAGAAGGAAATGGCAACCCACTCCAGTGTTCTTGCCTGGAGAATCCCAGGGACAGAGGAGGCTGGTGGGCTTCCGTCTATGGGGTCGCACAGAGTCGGACACGACTGATGCGACTTAGCAGCAGCAGGAGCCCCCTCCCAGCCATCAGATCCACCCAGGAAGGCAGCGTCTGCCACCCAGGCCCAACCCAGGCCCTGTGCCACTGTGGCCGGGGGCCTGGGCTCCTCCCCGGCCTCAGCCTGGGGGAACCATCTGGTGCTCCCTTGGCAGGGCTCAGACTGTGGCTGCTGAGCTGTAAGGGGCCGACTCTGCCGGGCATCCCATCTTCAGCCCTGGTCCCCTCAGGCCTCTCACAACTGTGAGTTCCTCCCTGGCCCCAGGGTAGAGGTCAGGACCCCCAAGGATGAGCCAGAAGAGAAATAGGCAGGAGCTGGTCCCCTAGGAACCACTCAGCTGTCACCTGGAGGTGCATTCCGTGGCCCTTCCCAGCCTCTGCCCATGGCTGGCTGGTCTGCCTACTGTCCCGCCTGCGTTGAGACCCCTCTGCCCACCATTCGCCCACCCTATGACCTGTGCTTTCACACCACGGGAAAGAAGAAAGAGGAAAGGGTGGAAGTGGGGCTGATCTGGAGGAAGGAAGATGGGCCCTGCTGGCTTCTGCACCTGGTGCAGGGGCAACAGAGGCAGGCCAGGCGCGAGTGGGCTGGCATGGCCCCAGACCCCTGCCACCCTGTGCCCGCTGGGCTAGCTCTGAGTGCGCCTCCACAGCACTGGGGGAAGCACTGAGAGGCCAGCTGCTCACACGTGCAGGGCTGGTCTCCAATGGCCGTGGAATTTCCACATGGACTGCCCGACTGGGTAGTGGGGACCTGTCGGCTGTGATGTGAGGTGTTCAAGCCCAGCGAGGTGAGGTGTCCCTGGGGGCACTGTCAGTGCGTCTGAGAGCCAGCTCTTCCATCACACTCTGCACAGAGCTCAGCACACACACAAGCGTCTGAAGTGTGCGTGTGTCTTGAGTGCAGAAAACAGCTGATCGGTGCTGACCTTGCTCTGGGATGCACGCTCACGGTCTCCGTTTCTTTCTTAAGAAACCCGTTTTAATCCAGCCCACTTGTCTCTGCTCAGCAATGTGCAGTTTGAGATGCTGACTGCTGCGAACCGACCATCACTCACAGCCAGCGGGACACAGAGCCGACTGTCCCGTGAACAAAAAGGTTTCGTCCCCACAGCTCAGGTAGTGTCCATCAGATTCTCGCGGGTGGGCGCAAATTTGGGGGCCCACTCTGCTCCTGCGGGGAGGGCCGAGGGTGCGCTTGGAAACGGATGCAGCGAAGAGGAGCCCAGCCCTGGCGGAGGGGCACTCGCGACTCTGGGGTGCCGTCCACACGGCGGGGCGCAGGTACCGTCGTGTTCCCTCGGCGAAGACAGAGGACGCCCACGCAGCCTGCTGGGCGCAGGGGGAGCGGGCGGCACTGGCTCGCGGGGGCCCGGCCTCTGGGCCCGGCTCTCGGCGGCGCCCTGCAGCGCGCAAAGGCCGCCGCGCCCCGGGTCTGCTGCGGAGGCCGAGGCACAGCCAAGGAGCGCGGCCCGCGCGCCGCCGCGCGTCCGTCACGCCCACTCACGCCCCTCCTCCAGCACGCGCGGCCGCTCGTCCACACGCGCCGTCACGCCCGTTCTCCCACGCGCCGCCCGCAGGCTCGCTCCGCGGACGCCAGCCCGGCGGCCGCCGCGGCGCTCACCTGCACGCCCCGGAGCCGCGCCGGCCTTTGGCGTCGGCCGGAAGACCCGCGCGAACGCCACCGGAAGTCCCGCCTCTGAACGCCTGAGCGCCGCCGCAGGCGCGCCACGCCAGCTTCCGGGCCGCCGCCGCGCGAGGCACGCTGGAGGCGGGGCGGGGGCGAAGAGGGGGCTGGTGGGAGAGCCAAGGGGAGGAGCCTGGGCTGGCAGGGGTGGGGCATGGGGGCGGGGCGAGGTTGGGGCGGGACTGGGGGGCGGGGCCTGGCGGACTGGGTGGGGCTGAGGCTCGGGCTAGCGGAGGCCGAGGGGCGGGCCGGGCCAGCGAAGAGGGCGGAGAGGAAGGGCCCGCGCCGAGGCATCCCGGTGGAGACGCGAGCGCCGGGAGGCCCCGGGGCTGTCGCGCGCGCCGACCGCCACCTTCCGCGGCCCCGGGTTCTCCTGGGAACCTTACGCTCGCGCTCGAGAGGTGGCTCAGAGGTCTGGGCTCCCGCGAGCTCACGTCCGGCGGAGGGCCGGGCTCCGGGGGCGCCGTCTGCGCGGCGACCACGTGGGTGACCGCTAGGGAGCGCCGCGGGCTCCAGGGCCTCTGCCCGGCCAGGCCGGCGGCTAGGAGGACCGCGCCGGCCCGACCTTCCACACTTCCGCGTTCTCTCCTGGGTGCGGGAATCGCCTCCGCAGACTTTCCTCCCGCCGCCTGGTGGCCGTCCCCCAGCCTGGCCCTCCTCGGTCAGCCCCGTCCCCCTGGGTGAGCGCTTCTTACTTAGCCTCTGGTTTGGGTCGTCATCCGGAGGCCCGAGGTGCCCACAGACGCAGGGACACGTGCTCCAGACCCTCTGGATGGCCGCTGGACGTCGTAAACCCCAGGAATCCTAGAGTCAGCGCTCTCTCTGTCCCTGCCTCTGGGAGAGGCGGCACTTCTCACACGTGGATCCTACAAAGCTGGAACCCTCCGGAGGCTAACGGCAACTGCCCCCACCCACCCCCAATCTCAGCTCCCAGCAAGGCGAGTCAGTGCACCTCTGGAACAGGCTGAATACACAGTCGCAAGCAGTTTTGGCCCTGAAGCGTTCGGCACCTGATACAAGCTGGCGGACCCCCGCCATCCAGAGTTGCTCCCGGCGGTTTCCTGCAGAAAACCACACAGCCCATGCCTGGGGGTTCAGCCCTGACACCCGCCCCAGGACTGTTTCCCCATTTCTGCTGTTCAAGAGGCTTCTCCCTGAACTGAACTTTGTTCTCTTTATTCCTACTCAGATTTCCTTCTTTCTCTTCCTCCTATTCCTGCCAGCTGACCCCTACGTCTTCCCAGGGGATGGGGGCTGGCGAGTGTGCCTAAGGTATGTCATACCAACCGTCAAGTGTCAGGTTTAAGAGAATCTCAGCCAAATGTTAGCATTTACAGATTAAGTGAAATATGAACACATTGGGTTGTTCATGTTTCTGGAAGATTTGCAACAATTTGGGGTTCACCATTTTAAATATCTAACCGATTGAGGATATGAGTTCTTGAGTACCTGATATTTTGTTGTTAATTCAGAGAAGCTGGAGCACATAAATGGAAATAAAAGATAAATTCAGTTTGAAGTGTTGAAAATGCTTAATTAACTGAGTTGTAGATGGCAGAGGCCCCTTAATAATGACTATAAAACCTGTTAGGGTTATAAAGGGGATAACAGGGTTTGTAAAATTGAACTTAGCAGGTTAAAAATGGATCTTTTAAATTAGAACATTAATAAATCGAATCCCAATTATTTAAATTTAATGTAAGTCTGAGTATAGCCCCCTTGCTCAGCCCCTTAGCCCCCAGCGCTGGCCCTGTTGCCTGAGGAGCAGCCGGCCCTGCCAGGTCCAAGCTCTGAGCGGCGAGCCCAGGTCTGGCCCACCTTGCCCCCTGCCTGTTGCAGAGGGCATGAGAGGACACACCTGGGCAGACGCAGGCCCCATGGAGCAAGAGGGCCTTCAGAGGCCAGCCCTCCTGCTGCCATGGAGCCCTCCCTCCATGTTCTGGGGCACTGCGGAGCTAGAGCGCCCCACCTCAGGGGCACCGCAAGCTGACCTTGAGGGTGACCTTGAGGGCATCCCTGCCTCACTGTGGGGAGCCCATTGCCTGTAGAGACCCTGAGAGCACCCACACATGGCTGCTGGCAATGCCTGGTGGCTGTGGAGCTCCAGGAGGCTAGGCTTGTGTCTCCCCTGGGCCGGCCAGCGCTCCTGGGGGCAGGGGCGAGGGGGGTCCCTGTCCTCGCCGGTAGCCCCAAGGCGCCCTTTACTTGCCGAGTCAGCACAGGATTAGTCTTTCCTGCCAGGGGCCTCCCGTGACGTGTCCTGTTTTAATGGGGTCACCCCAAGGGCAGGGCACTAGCACGATCACCGATGGTGTCCTGTCACTTCTGGGCCTCAATTTGGTTCTCAGGCTGGAAGGTCAGGAGGAGGGACGCACATCTGGATTTCCTGCCACCCAGCCCTCCCCTGCTTGTGGATGGAGACATCCTCCCTGGGTGCTGGGATAAGCAAAGTCCAGAGGGAGAAGGGCAAGGGTGCAGGGCTTGTCACATGGGGCGGAAGCTTCCAGATACCGCTCCAAGCCAGCACAGCAGGCCTTCTGTCCCTGCGCCCCACCCCAGCTCACCTGGCTGGGGCATCACAGACTGACCGGCGCACAGGTGTCCAGGCAGCGGCAGGGCAGGCACTGAGCCCCCAGGTAGGTCCTATGACAGGCAGGGGCCCGTGCACGGGGTCACGTGCTTTGTGGTGTCGGTCCTGGCTTTTAATGCTCCTCGCCACCCCACGCCCACACGAAAATACCACAGCAAGGGTGAGAGGGTATGTGAGTCCACAAAGCCAAATGGGCAGCGTGTCTTGGGGGCTGTAGTGGGGCACGTGGAGTGGTGGACCCTGGCAGGCTGTCCACATCCTGATCTCCAGCCCCTGTGACGCAGACCTTGTTTGGAAATAGAGTCTTTGCGGATGTAAGAAGCTCGGGACAAGGTCAGCTTGGATCTAGGGGGAGACCTCAGTCCAATGATGGATCCTTAGGAGAGGGAGGAAGGTCAGAGGCAGACATGGGGGAGAAGGCCGTGGGCTGAGGGAGGCAGAGACGGGGCTCCACACCCCCTAGCCGAGAGTGCAGGCAGTCCCTCAAAGCTAGAAGAGGCAGCACGTGGGGTCCTGCTTATCGCCTCCAGGAGAACCCCTGCTGCAGGCACCTTGACCATGGACTCCGGCTGCTAGAACCACGAGCGTGCCCATTCCCGCCATTCCTGAACCGTCAGTTTGCCACGATTTGCTGCAGCATCTGGAGGAAACTACTGTGAGTGAGCCGCTCAGTCGTGTCCAGCTCTGCGGCCCCGTGGACTGCAGCCCACCGGGCTCCTCTGTCCGTGGGATTCTCCAGGCAAGAACACTGCAGTGGGTTGCCATTCCCTTCTCCAGGGGATCTTCCCAACCCAGGGATAGAACCTAGGTCCCTTGCATTATAGGCGGATTCTTTACTGTCTGAGCCTATGGTGGTGCTGAAGGCCTGCAGTGATATTTTTAGGTACATTTTCTTTCCCAAAGCTGTTTTTCTCAGGCTAATCTTAAAATTGGCATAGATTCCATCACCTCACCCTTAGAGGAAACAGCTGCAGTGGGTGAGTGTGGGCCTGAAACACCCCAAACGCTCTGAAACAAGAGGCCTGTTCGGTGATAGCTGACTGCCTACCATCTTGGCTGATCTGTGCTTTAAGGTCAAGGGGTATATTTTTCAATGGGCACCTTAGGGAGACTGAGTCATGGGCTCCTGCACTGGAAGGGAATGGGATGCCTGACCTGGCAGCATTCTGGAGGGGCCAGGATCTTCACAGCCACCTCCTCCACCCCTGCCCTGGTCAGTGTCACCTGCAGCCCACGAGTGACAGGGCTCACGTGGGCCCTTCAAGCCCAAGGGAATGGATGTGAAACTGTCTTTGTTTGGGGGCTTTTGGGTTTGTTTTGGGGGGTTATTCTTATTTCTTTGTTTAAAGAAAGGTAGGCCGCTGCAAGCAGGACCTCATTTAAGGGTGTCTGGCATCTTGGAAGGGATTCCCAGGTGGCACTGGTGGTAAAGAGCCTGCCTGCCAACGCAGGAGATGTAGGTGATGTCGGTTCATTCCCTGAGTTGGGAAGATCCCCTGGAGGAGGGCATGGCAACCCATTCTAGTATTCTTGCCTGGAGAATCCCATGGACAGAGGAGCCTGGTGGGCTACAGTCCACAGAGCTGCCAAGAGTCAGACATGACTGAGAGGACTTAGCATGCATGTGTGGAGTCTTGGAAGCTTGACTACTCTAAATTTTCTTCCAAACGGACCTCGAGAGCTTGTCTGGAGGTTCCAGCAGGGCCGTACAGCTACTCAAATCTCTTGATCCCAGAACAGTCCCCCGCTGTTGGGGGAGGTTGTCCTCTTCAAGTGAGCATGCTGCTTTGGGAGGGAAGCATATGGAGCTGTGGAGGAAGGGGACACCCGCCTAGTCAGCCAGATCAGCCAGATCAACCCTGGCGATCGATGGGGGACAGATGTTGCAGCCAGATGGCCCTGGAACATGGTCTCGATGACAAGCCACAGGCCAGATTGGGGGGCATCCTGACATGCCCCAGGCACCAGAATCCCACTGACACAGCACCGTGGGCGTGGGGATAGGTGGGCATCAGCACCTAGGTTTGGCAGGTGTAACAGAGCCCCCTGTCACAGCGGCACAAATGTGCATAGCTTGAGGGCTCACACAGTGCAAGGCTGGTGTGAAATAAAGCTCAGCCATCAGAACCGTGCTCCAGGCAGGAAAATGGAAAAGGAGGGGCAGGGATTAAAAATCAGGTCCCCAAAAGTGCTCACTCAAGCCATCGTCTGTGCTGGGTTGGATTATGTCCTCTAAAGTTTCACATGTGGAAGTCCTCAGTCCCCGTAGCTCTGATGGGGCCGTAGCTGGGTCGTTGCAGGTGTAATTCATTAAGAGGAGTTCATACTTGGCCCCTGATCCAGCATGACGAGTGTCTTTGTAAAAAGGGGAAATTAGGACGCAGACAAGCATCGAGGGAAGATGGTGTGGGAGACACAGGCTGAAGACGGCTGTCGAGAGGCCAAGGACAGAGGTCTGGACCAGATCCTCAGTCTCAGCCTCGAAGGAACCAGTCCTTGGTCAACAGCGTTCAGCCTCCAGAACTGGGAGAAAGCGCAGCACTGAGTTCCTTTCCCCGCTTCATAGGCAGGAGTTTCCAGCCTCTCAACCCTGTTTAAACACGGGGCCACCGTGTCCAGCCTCCAGACCCTCAACTGCCCAGGCAGACTCAGGTGCCCTAGATCGCAGAGTGCCCCTCGGGATTGGTCTGCGCTCTCAGAACCCATCCTGCACCCATTCTGCAGCGTTCCACTGACAGACGCTCAGCTTCCCGCAGTTCTCCTGGCGGCCAAGCCTTCACATCTGGGTGTGACTGGGTGTTGGGACCTCACTGTCCCAGGTCTCAGTGGATGGGGCTGGGCCAGGAGGTTTGGGGGGGAACTGACTTTTCTCCCACAAAGTAACCTCTCCAAGGATGTCATGACTGGGTCTTCAAGTATGGGGACAACGTTGTTTCATGAGGGCTGTGGATGGTGATGGGGCTCCTGGAGAGTAGGGCTTGGCGTCGCCTGGGCTGCCTCCTCCCCCCTGCCCTCTGGGCTCCAGCCGAGGCCACAGGTTCACCTACCGTGTTTCTTTCACAACAATCCGAATCTGCCGTGTGTGACTCTGGGCTCAGTTTAATGGCTACGAGAGAGGAGACGGGCCGCCACAGGCAGCTTCCCGCCTCCCCAAAATGAGCAGTCAGGGGCTGGGGGTCATATCTGTCCTCCAGGTGGTCTGGCTTCCTTCAAAGTCCCCACCCACTACAGAATTCTTGAATTCCTCATGCCCTGCCTGCTGGCGAAGACAGGGGATACGCTCAGTCCCTGGAGCCTGGCTGAGAACATCATTCCTGGTGAGCACAGGGGGCCACGGGGGCCCAGGACACCACATCCTGTCCCCGAACATGCACAGCTGCTTGGACCTCCAGCCCCGTCTGGGCCAGGATGCCAACCCTGATTTTCTGGAAGGTTATTGTCAACAACCCCCTCCAGACATTATGGGAGGGAAACTGGGTCACTCGTAAAACCGACAGGCCCAGGTACAAGCAGGACCACTCTGGACACCATGGCCCCTGGCTCTGGGCTCCCCCGCCCTGTTTCTTCTTCAGAATGCAAGTGTTGGGGCCTTCCCTCCCACTGGCCACGGAAGGAGGAGGGCCTGGGAACCAGCACGGGCTGGTCCAGTTCACACAGTCCAAGAAAGGGAGCACTCCATGCTTCCGAAAGGTTGAGTGGCCTGAAGGGCAGAGGAAGGCACGGCAGGAGGCTGGAGGCTGGAGCCAGGGGGCAGGAGGCAGGGGACTGGGGACGGGGGCA
>SJYG01000387.1:64777-120946 GCA_006410535.1 Litocranius walleri
CTGGGCGCCGGACCGGCCTGCGGGGGCGGGGGCGCAGGCCGGGTGGAGGGCCGGCCGCGCTGGCCTTCGGGGGCTGGGTCCGGGGCGGGGGTCCTGGGGTCCCGGGCGCGGGCCTGGCGGGCGGGGGTCCTGGGTCGGGGGCTGGGGTCCGGGGCGGGGACCTGGCGGGCAGGGGTCCTGGGGTCCGGGGCGCGGGCCTGGAGGGCGAGGGTCCTGGTTTGGGGCTGGGTCCGGGGTGCGGGCAGCGTTCAGCACCCGTGCAGGGGACCTGGCTCTGCTGAGGGGCTTCTAGCGAAGCCGCCCCTCCCCAGCATGATGTCACCCCGAGCAGTCGGCAGGTCTTTCTAGCAACGGAGCATCTAACCCAGCGTTTTCCAGAATAGCGTGCCTTTTCACTGGGAGTGGGAGTAGCGAAACCCGCGACTTGCGGGGAAGCAGCTGCTTGACCCGGGTCCAGGCGGCCTGTTAGGCCCTTATTAAAGTGACTCGTTCCCGGGGAATCGGCCCCAGGCGGTGGGGTGGGATGGCCTAGGGGAAATGCTGCTCTGCCCACTGTCTTTGGTCAGGGACCGCGTTTTCAGCGACATGTGCCCCTCACAGAGTGGAAAAATCCATACGGACAGGTGAACCCTTCGTTCACCGATACATTTAACTTTGGTGTGCAGAAACTCTTGTTGAGTTTCAGGTAATGTTCCCTTTATTTGGTTTCCTTGGTGGCTCAGACGGTAAAGAGTCTGCTTGCGGTGTGGGAAACCAGGGTTCGATCCCTTGATCCGGAAGGTCCCCTGGAGAAGGCAATGGCAACCCACTCCACTATTCCTGCCTGGAAAAATCCCATACAGTCCATGGGGTCACAAAGATTTGTACATGACTGAGCGACTTCACTTTTCCCTTTATTTAATTAAAAAAGTAAAATACACAAAACCAGTTTCTTGTCTGGCTTTAATTCTCATTTTTTACCCACCAGGCATTTGTCGATTTCAGTGGCTGAGGTTCACTGTATGTTTTAAAGAATGCATGTAATCACCTGCTGGCACATGTTGTCCGGAGCCCTCCTGTGATCTCCTCACTTCCTTAGACTGGGGTGGAGGACCTAGACTGTGGAAGGTTCTAGCTTCTGTTCCTTCCCCTTTGCTGCAAGAAATCCATGTGGAAACACACCCTGAGGTCTGCACTTTTACAAGTAGGGCAGTATCCTTTTGTCCTCTGTTGTGTAATGTGATTTTCTAGATAATAAGATGCATAGTCTTAATGCTAAAGTGTGGGTGTGTTGCTGCTTCAGGAGACCCTTGGGCCAGGGCTCACTCAGCTGCCTTAAATTAACCTTGACATCTTCTTTCATTTTGGAAGAAAGTTGCTTTGGGAGGGTCATTGAGCTTGAAATCCCTTTTCTCAGTTTTGTAGACTAGTTCTGCTAACCAGATGTGCTCTGTGCTGGGTCTGCCGCAGCGTGTGGACTTGGCTTGTGGACTGAGTATAGACAGACCTCCTCCACCTATGCCCTGTGGCATTTGGGGCTGGTCATTGTGTGACTCTCTGCTGTGGCCTCTACCTTCTAAATGCTTCCGTTGTGAGAGACAGAAATGCTTCCAGCTGTTGCCCTGGCGGGAACCCCCACTCTGGGCCCTGAGCAGCTGGTGTGGACAGTGAATTAGACCGTGTCTTCAACGAGGGAGCTGCTGTAAGCAGCGCCTGATCCTTCGGAGGGCCGGGGGTGGGCTCAGGCCTCTGTTTACCGTGGGCCCCTCCTCACAACCAGCTTTCCCACCAACACCTTGTTGTTGCCCCACAGCAGCTGCAAGGCTGTCCTCTCCTGTTAGGACAGCGTGCGCAGTTCATGGCGCTCTGTCCCCTTCCTGCCCCGCCCTGAAGCCCCACAGGGTGGGGGGCCACACGCGGTGTCCGTGTGAGACGCTCACCCGGTAGCTGAGTAGGCGAGCGCAGAGAAGCTCTACCCTGGGCGTGAACTGGGGTCTGCTCTGGCCAGGCCCGGCGGGCACTGGGCACGGCAGGGAGGAGGAAGAGGTCTGACCTGAGAGCCTGCCGCCTGGTTAGAGCTGCTCTGAGCTTGAGCCCTTGGTGGTGGGTGGGGGTCCCCACTTGAGCCCTTGGCGGCGGGTGGGGGTCCCCGCTTCCTCTGCTCATGGCTCTGCTTTCCTGTCTTGGGAGTGACCCCTGTGCAGAGAGGGCGCCTGGGCCCACGGCCGCAGAGCTCCGTCTCCCCCGCTGACACAGACGGAGTGTGGAGCTGGCGTATTACCGAGTGTTTCAGCTCTAAAATTGCGGCTTTGCCTTTCCGCATGATGTGGCCTCTTAAGTGTCCCCCTTAGCGGGAGCTCTGCCTCAGGTGGCGGCTGGCTGTAAGCTGCTGCCGGGCCTGAGAGTGCCCGTGTCCTGCCGCTCCGTGTAGCTTTGTGGCGCAGGTAGCAAGCCAGCTCTGTGCCTCGTACATTAACTTGGTCCTGTCTTACTGACTTCAGCCTGCTAAATTTGACTCGGCGAATTTTGTGTGTGGGAGTTCATGAACTGCTTCTCTCGATCGTTTTTAAGTATGTTGTTAAAAACATTCTATTCCTTTTATTTAGTCCTAGTTGTAAAATAATTTTTTTATTCAGAAATAAATACGGAGTCATAGGAAGTTGCAAAGAAAAGGACAGGGAGGCCGCAGCATTCCTTAGCCGTCTCCCCTCTCTCATTATAGTGTAGCTCCAACACCAGGAAGCTGACAGTGTACAGTCTGCTAGGTGTCGTCACATTTCTCAGGTGTCGTACGCAGGATGTGTGTGCGTGAGTGCGTGTGCGTGCGTGTGTGTGTGTAGGTCTGTGTACTTTTTTTTTTGGCTGCATCACAAGGCTTGCGGAATCTTAGTTCCCCGACCAGGGCCCTCTGCAGGGACAGTGAGGAGTCCTGACCGCTGGACCGCCTGAGAAGCCCCAAGGCCTTTGCGCTTTCCCCAGGCGCGGCTTCACGTGGCCCCACCTCAGAGAGAAGCAGGGCTGTCTCACCGTCAGAAAGCCCCCTTGTGCCGCGTCGTGTAGTCGGCCTCTGCCCCGGCTACTCGCGTGTTCTCCGTCTCTGCGCCGCCTCTCAAGGGTGTCGTGTGAGTGGAGCTGTGCAGGGTGTGCCCTGCTGAGGCTGGCTTTTCTCGCTGGCACAGTCCCTGGAGGGCCAGCCATTCAAGCACTGAAGTCAGAATGTAGCATCTGGGCCTTTGTTGGTGGTTAAGACTCTGCCCTCCCAGTCCAAGGGGCACGATCCCGTCCCTGGCCAGGGACGAAGATCCCGCGCGCTGCGTGGAGTGGCCAGAACAACAGACAGACAGAAAGCAGACAAAGGGAAGAGCTGCAGAAACCGGGGAAATGATGGTGATTGGCAGCTTGTCTGGTGGTTTGGGAGCTTGTTTGCTTCTGCGCAGATGATGGTGGCGGCAGAGGAGCTTTATGCGTCGACTTGTTGATGCTAAAACGCTGCTGCAGGTGTAGAACCTGCTGAAGACGTCAGCTGACCTCAGAGGAGCCGGGGCTGCACTGAGGGAGAGGAGTGATGGGACTTCATTCTCGTGGAGCCTGTCATGTTGCCAGCGGGCAGGAAAATGCCATTTGCTCCTCCGTGCCTGCGGTGACGGGAGCTGGGGCTGCACGGGCGAGTCGAGACACTTCCATGGTGCTTGGAGGCTCTTTATTAATCCCTCCAGGCACTCACGCAAATGAAGGGATTCAAGTGGACAGATGTAATTAGCCATCTGGCCAAAAACAATCTCCATGTTCTTGGAGGAAGGTGTGGTTTCGCTGCAGGCACAGTGATTTAACTAGAGGATGACTGGCAGTGCTCTGTCCTGTGGCCACCACGGGGCTCGATTCCCCCCCATTTCTGTTGGTAATAACTTTGCTGAAACTGGGCACTCCTTTGAATTGTACTTTAGCATGACTAAAGTTTTAAAAATTTTACTTGTTTGTAAAATTCCATTTGTTATGAGTCATGAATTGGACATGAAAATTTAAATTCAGTGTAAAACTTCAGTGTTAAAGTGAAATGTAGGGCTGGCACTTGATTTTCCTGGGTAGTAGTAAAGATCAGAATCAGGGCTGGTCAGTCTGCATTTCACCTTTTTAAAGTTTTTTCTTTTTAAGTAAGGCTCAGTTTAGTCTTGTCTGCACATTTAAAAAATGCTGACTTTCTGAGAAAAGTGCTTTTGTTGCATATCTTCTTTTGCACTCTTACGCATAATTTATATTCCTTAGAAACTGATTTAGGAAGTTTGTGCCGAGGCTTGGGGAAGGGCCGGACCTCCAGGCTGGAAGAGGAAGGAAGTCTTTGGTCTGACTGCACGTTGCGGCTTCCAGGGAGTCCCTGTGTCCCCGCCGTGTCCTGGCTCCTCTCTGTGTCCTCTGTGAGATGTCGAGGTGCCCTGGTGAAGAGTGTATTCTCAGGCCAGATACTCAGCATTACCTCTCTTTCCTCTTAAAATGATTTTCACTCCATTTATTTATTTCTTGGCAGCAGCACGTGTCAGGGTTTTATAATTGTGGAATTATTGGGAAGACCGTCTTTTGGGGATTAAGTGGAATTTCTTGGTTTTACAAAAGTCAAACAGGGTCAGACCCGAGGGTAGGGCTCAGGAGTGCCATGGGAAAAGACACTTCGCGTTGCTGTGAGCAGCCCGGGGGGCTCTGCTGGGAGCTCTGGGCAGCAGGGCTCTTGTTGCTCGAGCGTCACTTGAAGGTCTTGGGTGCGAGGTCGGCCTCCCTGAGTGCGGATTTCAAAGCTTCGGAGGCTCCAAGGAGGAAACTCCGGTGAGCCTGTGGCAGACACGTCTGGTGTGGTGCTGGTGTGAAGTTCTAGGTGGCCCCCTCCCGGTGAACGGGGCACACGGGGGGCTGTGGCCCCGGTCACGTGCTAGGCTTCCTCCCAGAGGCTGAGCGGTTCTGAGTTCTGGACCGCGTGGGCCTCAGGTTTCAGTTAAAGGGTCGTGTCTGCGCATGTTGTGTGAAACGCCACTGGGGTTCTGAGCAGCTGAGCATGAAGCTCCTGGCCCCAGAGGTGCTTGCAGACCGACACACGGGACGTAAGTTCCCGCTCTGCATCCTCAGAGTAGGTCGGCAGGGAGGCGGAGGCGGGTCCTTGCCCTGAGAGAGCCCAGGTTGGAGAGCGGAGGTCTGGAGAGGGGGCAGAGCGAGGAGCAGAGGGGCATGGCGCTCGGCGCCCAGAACAGGGGTGCACGCCCGCCTGTGGGCCTCCGGGTTTGCTGAGGCCCTGTCCAGCCTCTTTCCCTCGAGGCTTGTGTGCTCCTCGCTCCCCACCCTGCTCCGTGGGAGGAAATGAGGGGGGTGTGCAGGGATGCGTCCCTCCCTCTGGCCAGCGCTGGGCTTGGTGGACCCCACAGGGGGAGTTAGAGAGCCCATGGCTTCTGTCAGCTCCCGGGGTGCAGCGTGGAGTGAAGGGAAGTCACTTCACCATCAGCTTACCAAACGAATTGAGAGATACTCATTAGAAGACACAAATGAGCAGTTTTCACTAGGTCACAGGATGTCTGAGGCGTCAGACCACAAAACTGAACTCACTGATTCTGGCGCTGGCCTTCTTCAGAGTCTTCCTGACTTTGGGATGAAAATAGACACAGGTGAGATGTCACGGAAGGCAACGCGCGTCGCTTGCCTAGGAGGAGAGTTTCAGGCTGGGTTGCGGTGGGTTTTCGCTCGTGCTGGGGAGCTGGGGCTGTGTGCTGAGGTCAGCCCTTGCTCTCTGGAGGGAGGCTTGTGAGGGACGCCAGGATGCGTAGCATGGAGAGCATGTCAGGAGGAAGCGCCCGACTTACAGCAGTGCCTCGGGGGCCGGGGTGGGAAGAGGACCAGGAAGGGTGTGGGGCCGCAACGTGCGGTGCCAGAAGGCGAAGAGGCAGGCCCAGCCTTGCCCAGTGCCTCGCGTGCCCTTGGGGTGCAGTCTCTGCGCTGTGAAGAGGAGGACAGCTGGGCTCACGGCGCCTGCCTGTGCACTCGAGGGCAGGGGGTCGAGGGCTGCTGGGGGAGCCACCCAGTGGGACCAGGGGAGGCGGGCAGGTGTGGGGTGGGCCAGCAGCCTGCCCCTCGGCGTCTGTGTGAGTGGGGGTGCTCCAGGTTTAAGGAGGGCAGTGAGGTGCCCGCACCGGCCTGAGCCCTGGAGAGGACTGTCTCTGCGGGGAGGCCAGCCCCTCTCCCTGGCTCACTTCTGGCCCTGGGCAGGGGGAGTGGCTGGCTGAGGGTTGGACGTGCTCGTTAAGGCAGGGGCATCTGGCCAGTGCTTGGAGTCGGATCCTGATTCTGTCCCTTTTTCTTTCTCACTTTTGCAAATTGTGGCCCAAGACAGCTGGGAGACTTCGTGTTTCCCCAAATTTAAACCGAGCGAGGGAATTCCCCAGTGGTCCAGTGGGTAGCGCTTGGTACTTTCACGACCAGTGGCCTGCGTTGTATCCCTGGTCCGGGAACTAAGATCCTGGAAGTCACACAACATAGGCAAAACGGTAAAAAAGGAAAGCAGCTGCCCCTCCCTAACTCTGTGAGACTTGAAGCCGTTGTGTGGTCCCCTCCTTGCATTTTAGGCGTTTCCCTTGTGTGGTCATTTCCACCTGCCCTCGTCTGCAGGATTGCTTAAAAGTGTGAAGACCAAATCCAGATTGGGTTGCTTGGCTTCTGCTTTGCACTGCAGGCCTGTTTTTCCCCTTAAACATCCCTTCTGGTGGCAGCAGGAGGGTGTCTGAGGATTAGGTGTCCAGTGCGCTTAGAGGACCTTGAGCTCCTCAGGGTGGGGTCAGGCGCGGTGTGGGGGTCCTGCCTTGCTTTTCCTAAGGCCAGCCTTCCTCCCTGTGGCGGGGTTGGGAGGGCACTTAAGTGTTTCTGTTGCAGTTTGAACAGCACTGAAAAAGGCCGCTACATTGATACTGAGTAGTCTTAAAGCACAGTGGGAAAATAGAGCAAGAAAATGAGTGTTCTGGAATACTTTTGTATCGTATTTGTTGCTATTTAAAAATAGCTTTTCCTGGCCGGTTACTGTGAGGAGTGTGTGTCTTGTAAGGTACTACCAGACCAGAACCTTCTTTGGACCCTTGCTGTGCCTGCGAGAGCAGAGTCTCCGGTGATGAGGCGGGTGCTCGGGCGCTCCAGGGCCCGTGGGGGATGGAGGCTCGTCTGCACCTGCTGGCGCCTTCTGCGGGCCTCCTGCCCTGGACTCGCTCCGCAGCCTCGGGCTCCTCTCAGGCAGCACACGGCTTCCATTCAGTCAGTTCCCCATTGAGACTTCGAGCTCTCATCGCTCACCTGTGGACGGAGTCCTCGCCTGAGCAGCACGCCAGCCTCTCTGGCACGGAGGGCGGCGCGGGGTGGAGGGCTGTGGGTCTGTGGCACGGAGCCGCCCAGTTCCCGAGGCCTGGCCTTTCTCAGGCTGCCTCCCGTGGATGGGCTGTGGGTCCACAGCCTCCCAGCCTGTCTCGCGGGGAAGCCGGCCGTGGAGGGACGGGCGGCGCTGTCCTGCAGGGCAGGTCTGTGTCTGCTGCGTGCTTTCCGATGCGGTGTTGACTGCAGATCGGACGTAACTCCGCTGTATGAGTAGCCCAGATAATACTGTTTTCATATTACGTTCTTGTTGTTTTGTAATACTTTTGATACAACTCCAAGAGTGAAGTGTTTTGAAGATGTGTATTTAAAATTTTATTTCTTTGTTTTTCTGGACTCTCATTTATTGACATAATTGTTCAATTCATTTGTTCATTTGAGAAACCTGTCGGTGCCCGTTGCGTGTCGGCCGTTATCCTAGGCATCGGGCATTCGGTGAGTAACCAAAGGGACCCAGCCCCTGCTCTTTCAGAGGCTTAGACTCTGTGAGAGCGGAGGCTGATCTCCGCGTTACTCGGCGTGCCCGCCCTCACGCGGCCGCAGGGCCCTGGGTCCCCCGGGAAGTGGTGCGGCCCCTCGCGTTGCTTTCCGCCTCTCGGTGACTGCTGTCTTCCACAGTCTGTGCAAGTGGCTGGCTGAGGGTTGGACGTGCTCGTTAAGGCAGGGGCATCTGGCCAGTGCTTGGAGTCGGATCCTGATTCTGTCCCTTTTTCTTTCTCACTTTTGCAAATTGTGGCCCAAGACAGCTGGGAGACTTCGTGTTTCCCCAAATTTAAACCGAGCGAGGGAATTCCCCAGTGGTCCAGTGGGTAGCGCTTGGTACTTTCACGACCAGTGGCCTGCGTTGTATCCCTGGTCCGGGAACTAAGATCCTGGAAGTCACACAACATAGGCAAAACGGTAAAAAAGGAAAGCAGCTGCCCCTCCCTAACTCTGTGAGACTTGAAGCCGTTGTGTGGTCCCCTCCTTGCATTTTAGGCGTTTCCCTTGTGTGGTCATTTCCACCTGCCCTCGTCTGCAGGATTGCTTAAAAGTGTGAAGACCAAATCCAGATTGGGTTGCTTGGCTTCTGCTTTGCACTGCAGGCCTGTTTTTCCCCTTAAACATCCCTTCTGGTGGCAGCAGGAGGGTGTCTGAGGATTAGGTGTCCAGTGCGCTTAGAGGACCTTGAGCTCCTCAGGGTGGGGTCAGGCGCGGTGTGGGGGTCCTGCCTTGCTTTTCCTAAGGCCAGCCTTCCTCCCTGTGGCGGGGTTGGGAGGGCACTTAAGTGTTTCTGTTGCAGTTTGAACAGCACTGAAAAAGGCCGCTACATTGATACTGAGTAGTCTTAAAGCACAGTGGGAAAATAGAGCAAGAAAATGAGTGTTCTGGAATACTTTTGTATCGTATTTGTTGCTATTTAAAAATAGCTTTTCCTGGCCGGTTACTGTGAGGAGTGTGTGTCTTGTAAGGTACTACCAGACCAGAACCTTCTTTGGACCCTTGCTGTGCCTGCGAGAGCAGAGTCTCCGGTGATGAGGCGGGTGCTCGGGCGCTCCAGGGCCCGTGGGGGATGGAGGCTCGTCTGCACCTGCTGGCGCCTTCTGCGGGCCTCCTGCCCTGGACTCGCTCCGCAGCCTCGGGCTCCTCTCAGGCAGCACACGGCTTCCATTCAGTCAGTTCCCCATTGAGACTTCGAGCTCTCATCGCTCACCTGTGGACGGAGTCCTCGCCTGAGCAGCACGCCAGCCTCTCTGGCACGGAGGGCGGCGCGGGGTGGAGGGCTGTGGGTCTGTGGCACGGAGCCGCCCAGTTCCCGAGGCCTGGCCTTTCTCAGGCTGCCTCCCGTGGATGGGCTGTGGGTCCACAGCCTCCCAGCCTGTCTCGCGGGGAAGCCGGCCGTGGAGGGACGGGCGGCGCTGTCCTGCAGGGCAGGTCTGTGTCTGCTGCGTGCTTTCCGATGCGGTGTTGACTGCAGATCGGACGTAACTCCGCTGTATGAGTAGCCCAGATAATACTGTTTTCATATTACGTTCTTGTTGTTTTGTAATACTTTTGATACAACTCCAAGAGTGAAGTGTTTTGAAGATGTGTATTTAAAATTTTATTTCTTTGTTTTTCTGGACTCTCATTTATTGACATAATTGTTCAATTCATTTGTTCATTTGAGAAACCTGTCGGTGCCCGTTGCGTGTCGGCCGTTATCCTAGGCATCGGGCATTCGGTGAGTAACCAAAGGGACCCAGCCCCTGCTCTTTCAGAGGCTTAGACTCTGTGAGAGCGGAGGCTGATCTCCGCGTTACTCGGCGTGCCCGCCCTCACGCGGCCGCAGGGCCCTGGGTCCCCCGGGAAGTGGTGCGGCCCCTCGCGTTGCTTTCCGCCTCTCGGTGACTGCTGTCTTCCACAGTCTGTGCTCCAGTGTCTGAAAACTACTGTTTCCTTATTTCGCTCAGGTTTGTACTGCCTGAGGTGGCAGGGTAATCCTGACCCTGTTTAGGGCAGTAGGTTTGGGAGCAATGCCGAGTGTGCGTTCAGACCCCAAGACTGGAATTCGGAGGTGAGCGGATGGCGTTGTGTGTAGCTGCCGTGTGAGACCGCAAGAGTGAAGTCAGAGCTGGAAGCTGACGGAGGGGGTGGCGATCATCACGGAGGCGTCACCTCTGTCTGCACAGCTGATGCGTCACAGCGGGTACTGAGGTGCTCCCTGTTGTATGCAGAAAGGGGCGGAGGCCAAGGAGGCAGAGGCACTGCTCCTGAAACGGCCCACCGAGGACCCAGGCCCAAGCGACTGGGGCTCCAGACCTCTCCTCTGAAGTGTGTCGCTGAGCCAGCCCTCCGGGAGGATGCCCAGAGCTCCCGATGTGTCTAAGCTGTCAGGCGGCCTGGGCTGGGGGTTGTAGGAGGGGACTGGGCCAGGGCCCACGTTGGCTCCCAGGAGAAGAGCCAGGAATGGGAGGGAGGAGGTGGAGACCGCAGGGCCGCTCTGACACGGGAGCACCCTTTTCGCAGCGCACAGCTGCGCTCCTGGGATCGGAGCGGGCACAGCCTGGCCGCAGGCGCTCGGCCTGCGCCTCCCAGAGCCGCAGTCCTCCTGGAGACCGCCCACCTTCTTCTCTCGCTCCCCTCCCTGCGCCCCCCAGCCCTTCCGTGTCCAGACCTGCGTCTCCCTGAGCACTCCCGTAGGGCTCCTGGGGTCCCCAGTCTTAGTGACGTCTGTAGACTCACGCGGTCCTAGGATTGGGGTATAAGTGTCTCTGGGGGCATTCTGCCTATCATGATTGGGTCAAGAGTGCTTTTTTAAGGTTAATTCATTTGTTCAGCAAATTTCCTGGGCTCCTATTTCACACATTGAACAGAAAACCGACCAAGAGTGCCCTCATGTGGCTTATATCCCAGTGAGGCAGACGTGAAATGAGTGGGTCTAACACACTGCATTGTGTGCAGTGCTCGGGCTTCCCAGGTGGCTCAGCGGTGAAGAACCCTCCTGCCAGTGCAGGAGACACAGGAGTCTCCTCCCTGGGTCAGCAAGGTCCCCTGGAGAGGGGAATGTCAGTCCCCTCCACTGTTCTTGCCTGGGAAATCCCATGGACAGAGGAGCCTGGCGGGCTGCAGTCCACGGGGTCTGACACGACTGAGTGGCTGAACACCCCGCACGTGTGCTGTGTGGGGGGAACCTCAAAGGAAGAGCAAAGGGGCTTGCAGTGTGGGCAGGGAGCTGGGGTCAGGAGTCCTTGGGACGCTGGTGGGTGGGTGGCGAGGCCCCTGTGCCTGCTCTTCAGAGCCAGAGGAAGGTGGGGTGCATGGCGGGATCTTAGCTGAGCCAGGGCAGGTGAGCAGAGAAAGGACTTGGCTTTGGGGAGCTAGGAGGGAAGCTGGTTAGGAGCCGCTGGGCCAGGTGAGAAAGGTGAGGACCCCTGGGGGCTGGGGAGGTAGACCGGGAGTGCCGGGGACCAGGGTGGGAGAGGGGAGGGGTTTTGCCCGCAAGCGCTGCGGTGAAGGAGGCGGGTCAGGCGTGGTCTTCGTGATGGGGGGAGACTGGCTGGGCTGGGGCGAGGGCCCAGAGGGGCAGAGAGAGTGGGTCGCAGTGCTTGGGCGGGGCGGTGGGCTCAGAATTTGCTCGCCTGGTCTAGTTGCTCACTAGGGCTGCAAGGATGGGGCCCTGGGGTCCCTGCCGTGGAGCGCGGGGAGCGTGTCTGTTGGCGCGGCGGCTCTGGGGGACCAGATCTTCTTAGGCGCCACGGTTAGGGCCAGCAGGTCTGGAGGTCATTCATCCTGTATGGTGGGGAGGGGGTAGTGTCACAGTAAGTGTTTGGACAGGTCTTCCCAATTTTATTAATTTTTGCTATTTACTTGTTCCTAAATGAATAAAGAAATGAAAAACAAAATCAAAGATATCGTTTAAGAGAGGGCTAGTCGCTCCTTCGTGCCTGACTCTGACTGACCCTGTGGACTGTGGCCGCCAGGCTCCTCTGTCCACGGAATTCTCCAGGCAAGCATACTGGAGTGGGCTGCCATCCCCTTAATTATGAAACTGTTGGCCCTCACCCCATTCTCTCATTCCTAAACTTAAGTCAGTTGTTTTCATTTTATACCCATCTCTTCTCATATCTGCTTTAAAAATGTGACTCCACACTCTAAATCACATGTTAAGTTGCATGTCAGTCATGGGTGTTTTTCCCCGTTTAGCCATTATTTATTGGCTTCTTACTCTGGAAGATGAGGGTCTGACCTGCCTGAGCTCTCCTTTTCCCATGTTGTGATGTGCTACAGGTTTTAATTTAATTGATCTATAGCATCTAATTACTGTCTGAAAATACTATTCCTAGCTGAGAATGATACGGTCTGACTTTTCAGGAAACATGTATTTATTTATTTATTTTGGCTCTGCGGGGCCTTTGGTGCTGCGTGCAGCTCTGTCGTCGCAGTGGCGTCTCCTGTTGGGGAACACAGGCTTTCAGTGCACGGGGTGCGGGCTCAGTAGCCGGGCTTGCAGACTGCAGCGCGGGCTCAGCAGCTCCGCAGCATCGGGATCTCCCTGGACCAGGGGCTGAGCTCTCGCCCCTGCTTTGGCAGGTTCTCGCCCAGTGCGCCTCTGGGCAGCTCTGCGTCTGCTTTAGAGGTCAGTGCGTTCGTGTCGCTTTAGATTCCCGTGTGCGTGGCGTCGCGCGGCAGCCTTTCTGTGTGGCCTCGCCTGGTGTGATAGTCTCTCAGTCTGTCCATGCTGCTGCAGACGCGCCAGCTCGTGGTTTCTCATGGCTGAGTGCTGCGTGTGTGTGTATAAGTGCTTACACGGCACTTCCATAAAGAATGTGCCACGCGCGCGCGTGTGCACGTGTGTGTGTGTGCCAATCATGTGTGCGCGTGTGCACGTGTGTGTGTGCCAGTCATGTGTGTGTGCCAGTGCACTGTGCTCAGGGCTTCCCTGGGGGCTCAGCTGGCAAAGGTCCACCTGCGATGTGGGAGACCTGGATTTGATTCCTGGGTTGGGAAGATCCCCTGGAGAAGGGAAAGGCTCCCCACTCCAGTGTTCTGGCCTGGAGAATTCCATGGACTATATAGCCCATGGGGTCACAAAGAGTCGGACACGACTCTGCGGCTTTCACTTCACGCCCATGCCGTATCTGTAAAGGATGTGTGTGTTCCGATGTAGCCATCTGCCAGTGAGGGCTTAGGCTGCTCCCGTGCCTTGGCTGCTGTGAATGGCGCTGCTGTGGACACGGTTGCCTGTGCCTTTCTGAATTAGGGTTTTTTCTGGGTGTGTGTCCCCGAGTGGGATTGCCAGATCATGTAGTAACTGCTTTCCATAGGAGCTGCCCCCGTTTCCTTTCCATCAACAGTGGACGAGATTTCCCTTTTCTGCACATTTGAGGGCTCTCTCTCCCTTTTAAGCTGGAGTTAGGGTTAGTTTCCGGTGTACAGCAAAGTGACTCCGTTACACAATACATGTGTATCTATTTTTTAAAGATTGTTTTTCCTTATTGGCCATTACAAAATACTGAGTCAAGTTTGCTGGGCTATCCAGTAGGTCTGTATTAGTTATCCACGTCATATATCGCAGTGTGTATACATTAATCCCAGACTCCCGATTTCTCCTTGCCTTCCCCTCAAGGGCTTTGTTCTTGTCAGTGTGCTCCGTGGTTGCTGGCACCTGGTTCTTGAAGGTAACTTCCTTCTGTTTGTGTGAGAGCATCTTCTGTTCTGGGTTTCCTCCTCTGCGTCGCCCCTTTGGCCTGAATTCTTTTCCTGCAGGTCTGTGTCCGTCTCTGGTGCTGTGAGCTGGTCTGGGATGCCTCGTGGTCAGTGTCTGGCCACCCCTTGAACCAATGATGGCCGGCACGGGTAGGGCTTCGGCAGAGGCCCCGCCGTGGGCCGAGGGGTGAGGGGTGAGGGTCTCTCTCATGAGGGAAGCCTGTGTCAGCTGTCTTCTCCATTGTCTTCTGAGAAGCTGCAGGCTCCCTTCCTGCCGGGTGGGGGCGGGTGAGGGGAGCCTGGCTGCGGTTGCTCTGGGCGGGGGTCTCACTGCTCATGGAGCCTGCTTCTCGGCTCTGCTTTCCGGAGCCTCCCTCCAGCACGTGGCGGTGTCACCAGGCCTGGAGCTGGTGCTCCTGCTTTGTGGAGGGCAGCCTGTGGTCTCCTGCTGGGATTTAGGGCTGTGGCCAGGCTGGGGGAGCGGCTGCTGCTCCTTCTGAATCTTCCAGCCTGGCCCCCGGGGCCCCTCCTGAGGCACCTTCAGCTCCTCAGCCAGTCAGACTCTGACAAGACTTGCTTCTCCCCGGTCTTCCCTCCTGCGGGCGGCTGGAGCCCAGCTTGCTCTGTTAGGCTGAGTCCATAACCGTGGTCTCTTTCCAGCGTCCAGAGCTGTGGTGGCGTCCACTCTCATCATAGTTTCCTCCTTTTAAATAAGTCTTGGACTAATTTTGTGTATGACACACACACCATGGGACCTTCATCACCTTGACGGCCGTTATTTATGCCATGGGTTAACTGCTCCCTGAGGGAAGGACTTGGGAAAGAAGAACGTGACTTTTTGTACTTTTACCTTCTGACTCCTGAGTGGAGTGATAATACCTTTCATTGTGAACTTAGTTTGGGTGGATGGTTCTCACTAGACATGTTTGACATGAGTAGAATTTCTGAGAGAACCTGGAATTCTGTGGCTCTTATTTTCCTTCTTCCTCGAGGCAGCAGGCGGGTGGGCTTGTTCTCTGTTCACAGAACACCTGCTTCCTAGGGCTCAGTCCACAGTGCTCCAGGCCCCAGAGGTCAGGACAGGGCCGCAGGCATCTTGGGAGGGTTTGTCTCACAGGTGTGACCTGTGACCAGTTTCTTGCTGGTGATGGAATGTGGTAAATGGAAGTCTGTCTTTGTGGGGACGCCAGTGAATTCCGTAATCGCTGATGATAAATCAGTCAGGAGAATTTGAATTCCTAACTTTTCAGAGTTACTTTTAACCCTGAGCTCAAACTTTTGAAACTGGAAATATTTTTAGAATATGTGTCATCGTGGGAGCACGGAAGGGAGCCTGCGTCAAGTAGGGTGTTCACACAGGGCCTCTCTGAGGACACAGCACGCGAGCTGGTCTGGAGCGAGCAGGGCTGGGCTGAGTCGCCGATGTGGCCCCGCTCCAGGATCCGAGAGCCCTGGGCACCGGAGCAGAGAGGGCGCGGCCCTTGCCTGCGGGCAGTCTGAGTTCTCTGAGTGTCTTGGGGGAGACTGCTGAAGTCAGGTGAGTGACAGGTCCACCTGTACGAGAAGGCCTCTGGGTCTCAGAGAAGTGGGTCAGAGGAGGCCTGCATGGGAGGTGAGAGGTGTCGTAGCCGCGATCGGGCATGCTGGTGGCAGTGGAGGGGTGAGAGTGCCCTGGAGGAGAGTGGGCCAGACCCCCGCTAGGGTGGGTTCAGGGGCAGGGAAGACGAGTGCGCTGGAGATGAGCACGCCACCTGCTCTGATGGCTCTTCTGGGCCCAGTGGCGCACGTTGTTCCCTGGTGCGGCCGCTTGGAAGCCCTGGGGACCGTTGCTAGTGCCGGACATCCGCTGCACCGGGCACCTGCGGGGCACCTGCTGGGCACCTGCTGAGCACCAGAGGATATAGCTGTGACTAAAACACACAGAACTGCCCACTCCTGTGGAGGTTACGTTCTGGTGGCTGGAAATAGAAAATAAAAAGCTGCATCACATGTCGGAAGGCAAGGCGTATAAGAGAGAAGCGTGCAGGTGAGGTGGCCGGGGCGTGGCTGTGGGCTCTCCGCTTCAGACCGGGTGGCCGGGGCTGGCCTTGCTCTGAAGGTGGCGGTTGGGCAGGCTGGAGGGCACTGGGTCACACACTCGCTGGAGGGGACAGTGGGCGTGCCAGCCTCTGTGGGGGGCGACAGTCCGCGTGTGGAAGAGACAGCAGGAGGCTGCGCGGCCGCTGCCGAGCGAGCCCAGAGGAAGGCAGGCTGGAGGTGCAGTCAGGGTGCTGGACGCAGGTCACAGGGAGGGCCCTCGTGCAGAGCCTGCTCTCTCCTGTGTGCCTGATGCTGAGGGGCGAGATATGGCCTCTCTCCAGAGGGGCCCAGCCCGTGCAGCCAGAGTGCTGAGTGGGCGAGGCGAGTAGTGGGAACCAGGGTGGCCAGCTCCTCAGGGAGGGCTGGTGGTGGCCAGGAGAGGCTGGCCAGTTGTGGTGGCGCGGGCCGTGCTCAGGCGGCCTTTCTGAGCTGCAGAAGCAGGAGGCGGGAGTGGCTGTGGGGCACAGCGGGGGCTGTGGGGGCCCTGGAGTGGCCCTGCCTGCAGGGGGGGATGCGGCGGGACGCTCGGCGCGGCAGCTGCTCGTGCGCACCTCCTCTGTGGCGTGGGGGCCATCGGCATATCTTAAACGGCAGAGGCATGCTTTACAGTTCATCCTCTATTAGCAGAATAGTCATTTTGAATGCAGAGGATGATTTTAGATGAAGTTTGAGACAGGGAAGCCAGTTAGGACGAGGTTGATTGCTCTGGTCTGGAGGAGATGGCAGGCGTCTGCGTCCAGGCAGGAGGAGCGGAAAGGCAGGTGGATGTGGGCATCCGGGATCAGAGCTGCCAGGACCACGGTTGGGAAAGCGCTCTATGCCGTAGTGGCTGTGACTGTGCAGCAGAAATGCCACTCAGTAAGGATGGCAGAGCGAGGCCCTCATCAGCCCAGTCCTCTGTGAAACCAGTGAGAACACTGGCAAGCATGGTCAGACTCAACTGTGCTGGAGCTCTGGAAATAAACTAAAAGTGACATAATCTCAGGAAGATTTATTCAAGAAAAACTGCTGAACCTCCAACTTGACTTCTTGTCATTCTCCTCTGCCGTGACATGGGTAGCTGAGAGCCACGTCTTGTAGTGGCCTTGGAGCTCTTGGAAGGCCCGGATCGGATCTGGGGTCCCTCAGGAGTCCTCTGCTCAGAGCAGTGTTACTGATTGGCCTTGGCTCTGGAGAAGCCCATTTGCAGAGCTGACGGGGAGGAGCCCACCCTTGTGTCTGTTACTGTCACAGCTTGGGGTTGAAATAATGGGAGTGTCTGTGGCCTGGAGCTCTAAGCAGCTCTGACAGACTCCTGTGGGTCTTGAAGGGCATGCGGCAGGGCTGTGTGTGCCCAGGGGAACCTGAGAGGAGCCTGGCCTCACGCCGTCTAGACCTGAGTCTGCACAGACGGGAAGTGAAGGCAGAGGGTAACTGCCTGAGGGCTGAAAGTGGGCCTCAGCGTGTCCACAGATCCTGGCGGCATCCAGGACACTCACTAGTCAACACATGTAAGGAAATCCCTGACTAATCATTTATTGATGACTCAGCTAACTGAGCAGAGACTCACGGTAGCTGCAAACTGTGGGGACTTAGAGGCTTCCCAGGAAAGTCCCCGAGCAGCGGCAGCAGCAGCGGCAGCCCCTGGGGAAGGGGACGGTCTGAATCCCAGGGCTGCCACAGTGTGTTGTCTGAAATGCCAGCTTTCAGTAAGAACTGATAAAGGATGTGCAAAGAGGAAAATATGGTCTTTACACAGGAAAAATGTAGTAAGTGGAAACCGTCCTTGAAAGGGCCCAGACATTAGGCTTAATAATACTCGACAAAGACTTTAAGTTGGCTATTTAAAGAATTAAAATAAACTATGCCCAAGTAATTAATATATGAAAGTGATATCTCACCAAATAGAAGCTATCGGTAAAAAGGTAGATGCTGTTTAAAAAAACATAAAGTAGAAATTCTGGAGTTGAAGATACAATAACTGTGAAAGATGAAAAATTCACTAGAGTGGCTCAAGAGTAGATTTGGACTGGCGGAAGAAAGAGAGCAGTGAATTTGGGAATAGGGTTTTTACTCTAACTAAATTAAGATCTGAATTAAGGTAAGCTCTGATCCAGTCGAGGAACAGAAAGCAGAAAGAAAGGAGGAGCAGAGCCTTGGAGAGCTGCGGGCACCGTCAGGCACACCGCTGTTCAGTCGCCAAGGCTGTTCAGTCTGACTCTGCGACCCACGGGCTGCAGCACACCAGGCTCCTCTGTGCTTACCGTCTCCTGGAGCTTGCTCAGATTCATGTCTGTTGAGTCAGTGGTGCCATCCAACCATCTCATCCTCTGCCCTCCCCTTCTCCTTTTGCTTTCAATCTTTCCCAGCGTCAGTCTTTTCCAGTGAGATGGTTCTTTGCATCAGGTGGCCAGAGTATTGGAGCTTCAGCATCAGTCCTTCCATTGAATATTCAGGGTTGATTTCCTTTAGGATTGACTGGTCTGATCTTCTTGCAGCCCAAAGGACTCTCAAGATCCAGTACCACAATTTGAAGTCATCAATTCTTCTGTACTGAGCCTTCTTTATAGTCCAACTCTCACATTCGTACATGACTACTGGAAAAACCATTGCTTTGACTATACAGACCTTTATCGGCAAAGTGACATCTCTTTTGTGCTTTTTAACACAAAAAACCATTTTTCATAAATGAAGAAATTAAGATATTGCTGAATAAACAAGAATGAGGAGATCTCTTGCTCGCAGGCCTGCGCTGCGATAAATACTCAAGGGGGAGTTTCCTTGGAGGCCCAGCGGTTAAGAGTCCACCCGCCACTGCAGGGGACGCAGATGTGACCCCTGCTCTGGGAGGACCCCACTTGCCGCGAAGCAGGTAAGCCCGTCACCACCAACTGAGCTTGCATGTCCCATACTCCGCAACAAGAGAGGCCACAGCAAGAGACGCCTGCTCAATGCAACCGGAGAGTAGCCCCTGCTTGCTGCAACTAGACAAAGCTTGCGTGCGGCAGGAAAGACCCAGCACAGCACAGATACATAAGTTAATTAAAAACAATGCTGGAGCAAATGGTCAGGCAACGATGAAGGGGCACTCAGTGGTAGAATACGTGTGGAAGTAGAGAGCGGTGGCGAAGGCGGCTGCATGGGCAGATCTAAGAGACAGTGTATGTTTAGAATACCCTCGGAAATAGAGAGCAGTGGCGAAGGCGGCCGCATGCTGCTAAGTCACTTCAGTCGTGTCCGACTCTGTGTGACCCCATAGACGGCAGCCCACCAGGCTCCCCTGTCCCTGTGATTCTCCATGCAAGAACACTGGAGTGGGTTGCCATTTCCTTCTCCAGTGCATGAAAGTGAAAAGTAAAAGAGAAGTCACTCAGTCTTGTCTGACCCTTAGCATGGACTGCAGCCTACCAGGCTCCTCCATCCATGGGATTTTCCAGGCAAGAGTACTGGAGTGGGGTGCCACTGCCTTCTCTGAGACAGCCGCGTGGGCAGATCTAAGAGGCAGTGTATGTTTGTAATGTTTGGTCTCTGACCTGATTTAAAAGAAAACTGCATGAAACAGTAGTTTTTAACTAATTTTAATATAGTTTAAATAAAATTCTCAGGTGCACAAGGGACATTCTTCAGAATAGACTGTATGTTAAGCTATTTTTCAAAAAAGCCTCAAATTTTAAAGGATGAAAACCATACAAAGTGTTTTCACCAACCACAGTGGAGTGAAGTTAGAAATCCATGGAATTCTCTAGGCCAGAACACTGGAGTGGGAAGCCGTTCACTCCTCCAGGGGATCCTCCCAACCTGGGATGGAACACAGGTCTCCCACACTGCAGGCGGATTTTTTTTAGCAGCTGAGCCACAAGGGAAGCCCAGTTAAATTATACTGATGATCTTGTAATGTTTAAATGTATAATTTGTATGACAAAACTACCACACTGGAGGAGGGAAGGAACAGCAGTATGTTGGAACAAAGTTTCTCTATACTGTTGAAATGTTTCCTTTGGCTGTGCCATATGGCTTGTGGGATCTTAGTTCCTTAACCAGGGGTTGAACCTGGGCCATGGCAGTGAAAGTGCCAAGTCCTAACTGTGGACTGCCAGGGAATTCCCTAAAATTAAATTTATATTAATCAAACTAGATTGTTTTAAGTGTTAATTATGTTCCCCAGGCAGCTACTAGGAAAGTAGCTGAAAAATAGTGAAAAGAAACGGAGCTGCCCTGGTCCCCTGGAGAGCACTGCTGCTTCCCAAACGGCACTGGTGGGGAAGAGCTTGCCTGCAGTGCAGGAGACATGGGCTCCATCTCTGTGTGGGGAAGACGCCCTGGGGAGGCATGGCAGCCCACTCCAGTATTCTCGCCTGGAGAACCCCATGGACAGAGGAGCCTGGAGGGCTACAGTCCGCAGAGTTGCAAAGCTGGACATGACTGAAGTGACTCGGCTTGCGTGGAGTGCAAAAGAAGGCAGTGGAAGGATGCAGGAACGCGACAGACAGGAGACAGCAAAACCGCAGATGCACGTCCTGCCCTACTAGTGATTATCTTAAATGTGAATGAATTAAGCCCTTGAATTAAAAGACAGATTGACAGAATGGGTTTAAAAAAAAACAAAAACATGACCCAACTAAATACTTTGTTCAGAAGACACTGTAGATTAAAAGGTACAAGCAAAAGATACTAGTGAGAGGAAGAAACCATGCTTTGCAAATAGCAACCAGAAGAGAGCTGGAGTGGCTATACGCATCTCAGACAGAACAGGCTTTCTAACAGAAGCTGTCATGAGAGGCGCGGAGGGATGCCTCACGACGGTAGAGGGCCAGTGCATCAGTCACGCCTCATGGATTGCGGAGTCCCAGGGTCCCTGACCAGCGACGGGACCTGGGCCATGACAGTGAAAGTTCTGAGCCCTAACCACTGGGTCGCCAGGAATTTCCAGTTGTAGACCCAGTAGCAGAACCTCAAGATGCCCAAAGTAAAATACACGAAGAAATGAAGGGAGAAGTAGATACTTTAACAGCAGTGTCAACAGTCGGGACTGTAGTACCTGGTGTTCAGTAATAGACGCAGTGGACGGGAGAGCGGCAGCGGACGGAAGGCGTCACTGTAAGGCCGCTGAGCCTCACAGACATCTGCAGCCTGCGCCACCTGCAAGAGCAGGGCATGCACGTTGCTCCCAGGTGCACGGGGACATTCCTCAGAATGCACTGTGTGTTAGCCGTTAAAAAAGCCTCAGAGGATCGGAATCATACAGTGTGTTCACGAACCACAATGCAGTGAAATTAGAAATCAGTAACTGCTGTGGGCAGGAATCCCTTAGAAGTATTGGAGTAGCCCTCATAAGCAACAAGAGAGTCTGAAATGCAGTACTTGAGTGCAATCTCAAAAATGACAGAATGATCTCTGTTTCTAGGGCAAACTATTCACCATCATAGTAATCCAAGTCTATGCCACAACCACTAATGCCAAAGAAGCTGAATTTGAATGGTTCTATCATGACCTACAAGACCTTCTAGAACTAACACCAAAAAAGATGTCCTTTTCATCATAGGGAACCAGAATGTGAAAGTAGGAAGTTAAGAGATGCTTGGAGTAACAGGCAAGTTTGGCCTTGGAGTACAAGATGAAGAAGGGCAAAGGCTAACAGAGTTTTGCCAAGAGAACACACTGGTCATAGAAAGCACCCTCTTCCAACACAAGAGATGACTCTACATCTGGACATCACCAGATGGTCAATAAAAATCATATTGATTATATTCTTTGCAGCTGAAGATGGAGAAGCTCTGTACAGTCAGCAAAAACAAAACCAAGAGCTGACTGTGGCTCAGATTATGAACTCCTTGTTGCAAAATTCAGACTTAAATTGAAAACAGTAGGCAAAACCACTGGACCCATTCAGGTATGACCTAAGTCAAATCCCTTACGATTATACAGTGGAAGTGACAAATAGATTCATGAGGTTAGATCTGATAGGCAGGGTGCCTGAAGAACTGTGGACAGAGGTTTGTGACATTGTACAGGAGGAGGTGATCAAGATCATCCACAAGAAAAAGAAATGCAAAAAGGCGACATGGTTGTCTGAGGAGGCCTTACAGATAGCTGAGAAAAGAAGTGAAAGGCAAAGGAGAAAAGGAAAGAAATACCATCTGAATGCAGAGTTCCAGAGAATAGCAAGGAGAGATAAGAAAGCCTTCCTCAGTGATCAGTGAAAAGAAATAGAGGATAGTAATAGAATGAGAAAGACTAGTGATCTCTTCAAGAAAATTAAGAGATACCAAGGGAACATTTCATGCAAAGATGGGCAGGATAAAGGACAGAAACGGTATGGACCTAACAGAAGCAGAAGATATTAAGAAGAGGTGGCAAGAATACACAGAAAACCTTTATGAAAAGGATCTTAATGACCCAGATAACCCATGATGATGTGATCACTCACCTAGAGCCAGACATCCTGGAATGCGAAGTCAAGTGAGCCTTAGGAAGCATTTCTAGCTGAGCTATTTCAAATGCTAAAAGATGATGCTGTGAAAGTGCTGCACTCAATATGCCAGCAAGTTTGGAAAACTCAGCAGTGGCCACAGGACTGGAAAAGGTCAGTTGTCATTCCAATCCCAAAGAAAGGCAAGGCCAAAGAATGTTCAAACTACTGCACAATTGCACTCATCTCACACGCCAGCAAAGTAATGCTCAAAATTCTCCAAGCTAGCCTTCAGCAGTACGTGAATTGAGAACTTCTAGATGTTCAAACTGTATTTAGAAAAGGCAGAGGAACCAGAGATTAAATTGTCAACACCTGTTAGATCATAGAAAAAGCAAGAGAATTCCATAAAAACATCTATTTCCGCTTCATTGACTATGCTAAAACCTTTGACTGTGTGGATCACAACAAACTTTGGAAAATTCTTAACGAGATCTGAGTGCCAGACCTTACCAGCCTCCTGCGAAACCTGTAGCAGGAGGAAGCAGGTCAGGAAGCAACACTTAGAACTGGACATGGAACAACAGACTGGTTCAAATAGGAAAAGGAGTACGTCAAGGCTGTATATTGCCACTCTCTTATTTAACTTCTGTGCAGAGTACATCATGAGAAACGCTGGGCTGGATGAAGCGCAAGCTGGAATAAGATTGCCAGGAGAAATATCAGTAACCTCAGATATGCAGATGACACCACCCTGATGGCAGAAAGCGAAGAAGAACTGAAGAGCCTCCTGATGAAAGTGAAAGAGGAGAGTGAAAAAGTTGGCTTAAAACTCAACATTCAGAAAACTAGGATCACGGCGTCTGGTCCCAACACTTCACGGCAGATAGATGGGGAACAATGCAGACAGCGAGAGAGTTTGGTTTTTGGCTCCAGAATGGCTGCAGGTGGGACCGCAGCCACGAGCTCAAAGGACGCTCCTTGGAAGAAAAGCTATGGCAAGCCTAGACAGCATGTTGAAGAGCAGAGAGGGTACTTTGCTGACAAAGGTCTGTCTAGTCAAGGCTGTGGCTTTCCCAGTGGTCACATACGGATGTGGCAGTTGGACCATAAAGAAAGCTGAGTGCCTAAGAATTGATGCTTTTGAGCTGTGGTGTTGGAGAGGACTCTCTAGAGTCCCTTGGACTGCAGGGAGATCCAACCAGTCTGTCCTAAAAGAAATCAGTCCTGAATGTTCATTGGAAGGACTGATGCTGAAGCTGAAACTCCAATACTTTGGCCATGTGATGTGAAGAACTGACTCATTGGAAAAGACCCTGATGTTTGGAAGGATTGAAGGCATGAGAAGGGGACTGTAACCGAGGATGCGATGGTTGATTGGCATCACCGACTTGGTGGACATGAGTCTGAGCAAGCTCTGGGAGTTGGTGATGGACAGGGAGGCGTGCTTCCAGTCCATGGGATTGCAAAGAGTTGGGCACGACTGAGCGAGTGAACTGAACAGGAGGAAATTTGGTACATTCACCAATCTGTGGAAATCAAACACCCTCCTAAATAGTGAGACGAAGGGGACACAAGGGAGATTGAAAAAATACTCTGAGATAAATGAAGATAAAATCACAGCACAGCAGGGCTTTCCCTGGCAGTTCAGGGGCTAGCCCTCCGTACTATCACTGCAGAGTACCTGCCTTCAGACGGTGGCCTCCGGGGAACCAAGATCCCACAAGCTGTGTGGTGTGGCCCCCAAAAGAGAAAAGTCAGGTACCCTCAGTAAAGCTGGGTAAAGTAGAAACCCAGATGTCCAGTCGATCACATAAGCCGTTAGGGAGCTGCAGATCAAGACACAGTGAGCTGCTGCTCACACACGAGGGTGGCTGGGGCGAGAGTGCTGGGCGGCGACGAGAGCCGGCAGAGCGGTGGGGAGACGGGGCCCTGGCGCGCTCCCAGTGGGGTAAGGTGGGCTTCCCTGGTGGCCGGTGGTGAAGAGTCCACCTGCCAGTGCAGGGATGGGCTTGGATTCCTGGATTGGGAAGATCCCTTGGAGAAGAAAATGGCAACCCACTCCAGCATTGTTGCCTGGGAACCCCCACGGACAGAGGAGCCGGCGGGCTACAGGCCATGAGGTCCCAAAGAGTCAGACAGGACTGAGTGCCTGAACAGCAACAGCAGCAGAGATGCTGCTGCCTCTTGGGAAGACATCTTGTCATTTCCTCCAAGTGTTAAAACGTGGAATTGTCATATGACCCAGCAGTTCTAGAAACGTGTATTCACACAAAAACTTGTTCATAAATGTTCATAGCAACATATTCATAGTAACCAAAAAGTGGTAACAAGCCCCAGATCCATCAAGCGATGGACAGATGACCAGATGTGGTGTATAATGCAGGATTAGCCAGCAGTGAGGAGGGCTGAGGTCCTGACCCAGGCCGCCGTGACACGGTTGTGGCGGCTTTTGTAGGTGCTGAAGGAAACTGGCTACAGAAGAGCGTGTACAGGCTGTGTGTGAAGCGTTCAGAGGTGAAGCCGGAGATGAAGAGTCTGGCCGAGGAGGGGATGGGGGTGACTGCTGGAGGGTGTGGTGTTTATTTTTGCGGAGATGGACATGTTCCAGAATTAGTAGTGATGGGCGCACCCTCTAAATTAGACGGTAGTGATGGGCGCACCCTCTGAATTAGACGGTAGTGATGGGCGCACCCTCTGAATTAGATGGTAGTGATGGGCGCACCCTCTGAATTAGATGGTAGTGATGGGCGTACCGTCTGAAGTAGACGGTAGTGATGGGCGCACCCTCTGAATTAGAATCAGACGGTAGTGATGGGTGCACCCTCTGAATTAGACGGTAGCGATGGGTGCACCCTCTGAATTAGAATTAGACGGTAGTGATGGGTGCACCCTCTGAATTAGGATTAGATGGTAGCGATGGATGCACCCTCTGAATTAGATGGTAGTGATGGGCGCACCCTCTTTATTAGGCAGTAGTGATGGGTGCACCCTCTGAATTAGACGGTAGCGATGGGCGCACCCTCTGAATTAGACGGTAGCGATGGGCACACCCTCTGAATTAGATGGTAGTGATGGGCGCACCCTCTGAATTAGACGGTAGCGATGGGCGCACCCTCTTTATTAGACGGTAGTGATGGGTGCACCCTCTTTATTAGACGGTAGTGATGGGCGCACCGTCTGAATTAGACGGTAGCGATGGGCGCACCCTCTTTATTAGACGGTAGTGATGGGCGCACCCTCTTAATTAGACGGTAGTGATGGGTGCACCCTCTTTATTAGACGTTAGTGATGGGCGCACCCTCTGAATTGGTAGCGATGGGTGCACCCTCTTTATTAGACGGTAGTGATGGGTGCACCCTCTTTATTAGACGGTAGTGATGGGTGCACCCTCTGAATTAGACGGTAGTGATGGGTGCACCCTCTGAATTAGATGGTACTGATGGGTGCACCCTCCGAATGTCCTCGGATCCTTGAGCTGTGTGCTTCAGACGAGTCGGACGCGTGAGTTACGTCTCACTTCGTTGTTAAGACACACTGTTAGTGTTTGCCTGGGCCAAGCTGGTTTCATCTTCTGTGGCACAGCAGCTCTCAACGTTCCCTGAAGTCTTTGGTTCCCGTCCACCCTTTGAAGGATTTCTACTCTGAGGCCTAGCCTTCCTGTGCACTAGAGGTGACACGGAGAGAGAAGTCCGAGAATGGTCCTGGCGGCCTGCGTGCGCTCAGGCAGCCCGTGGTGTGGCCCTCGTCGCGCACTCTGTGGAGCTCAAACTCCTGCGCGAGGCAGGAGAGGCAGGGCCCGGCCGGAGCGGCGGTCCTCCCCGCGTCCGCCCACAGCACAGCCTCCTCTCTTCAGAAGCAGGCTTTTCTGTGGTCAGTTTTGGGCTTTTGGCTTCCTCAGTGAAGTCATTTTACACATAGAGTAAACTTCTTTGTTTCGACCAAATTTTATTGTAGATTTCAGACTTATTGCTGTAAGACTTGTGCTGTGTGCTGTCTTAGTTCTCATGAGCTGTGATAGGCCCCTGTGCTTTTTGTTTGAAATTAGCCTCTTCTGAGAACACTGGCACTGTAAGCTGATGAGCTCAGCTAGCAGACAGGAAGGAGTAGTTACCCAGCTCTCTGTTAACCAGCGTGTAATTCCAGGAGAAAGACCCAGGTGGTGATTGTAGAACTCCAGGCTGTTTTTCAAAGCCTTGGAGTGCGTTCTTTGCTCCTGACTGGGTGCACACTGTAGCTTGCTTGGGGGCGGTGGTTGTGGGCTGGTCTGGGTTTCTCATTATCTCCCAGAGCTCCGACATCCACTGTGCGACCTGCCTGTTAGAAGATTGGTGTTTTCCGTGGCCGACAGGCCTGCTGCGTTCTGGTGGAGTCTGCACAGGAGTCTTGCTGCAGGCCTTTGAGGCTCAGCCCCACATCCAGTTGCTCTGGCTGTGGCCAGCCCGTCAGGATGGGCTTCTGAGTCAGGGTGGGCAGCCGCCTCTCCTCCAGGGCTGCTGCTTTTTCTGGAAAAAGCAGACTTTTTGCTGCAGCTGCTCCCAGCAGTGCGGGCCGGCGGGGCTTGGTGGCGAGGTGCTCGGCCAGGAGGGCCGTTCACTCTCATGAGCCTGTGGGGGGCGCCGGGCTCGTGTGTCTCCCCGGAGGCCTCACCATGTGGAGGAGGGTGGCAGTGTGGTGAATCTGGGGCATAAGTGTGGATTTGGACGCCTTGATCTGTCTGTGGTGTGTCTCCCTCATGGCCTGTTTGGGAGAGCCAGAACCTGAGCAGTTCCTGGGTGGTGGGGGTGGGGAGGGGTATCCCCAGGGCCGTGGGGGCCCTCTGGGCCTGTGGGGGTCCCAGGGCCGTGGGGGCCCTCTGGGCCTGTGGGGGTCCCAGGGCCGTGGGGATCCTCGGAGCTGTGGGTGTCCTCTGGGCCTGTGGGGCATCCCCAGGGCCGTGGGGGTCCTCTGGGCCTGTGGGGGTCCCTGGGGCCGTGGGGGTTCCAGGGCCGTGGGGGTCCTCTGGGCCTGTGGGGTCCCCAGGCCTGTGGGGGTCCCGGGGCCGTGGGGATCCTCGGAGCTGTGGGGGTCCTCTGGGCCTGTGGGGCGTCCCCAGGGCTCTGGGGGTCCTCTGGGCCTGTGGGGCTCCCCAGGGGTTGTGGGGGTCCCTGGGGCCATGGGGGTTCCAGGGCTATGGGGGTCCTCTGGGCCTGTGGGGGTCCCCAGGGTTGTGGGGCTCCCAGGGCTGTGGGGATCCCCGGAGCTGTGGGTGTCCTCTGGGCCTGTGGGTGTCCCCGGGCCTGTGGGGGTCCCCAGGCCGTGACTCAGGAACAGCCTCACTCTGGAGTGGGAGCACTGCCAGCCTGTGAGGGCCATTCTTGTGTCCTCGGTCCCCGAGGCGCCGTCTCCCCGGGTGATGAGGGCGCCTAGGCACAGTCCAGCCAGTGGGCCCGGCGGTTTAGTCCAGACCTGAGCCCCTAGGGTCAGAGGCATGAGGAAGTCTCATTCTCTTCCTTATATCAGCTGCTTTTTTCCCCAGATGTTCAGAGGATTTTATTTTTTTCTTCTTTGGCCGTGCGTTGAGGCTTGCGGGTGTTGCGTGGCCGGGGACGGGCCCTCAGCTGTCAGCCGTGAGGGCTTGCGCTCTGTGGCTCGCGGGCCTGGCACGCAGCCTTCTGAGCCGGGGACGGGCCCCGTGTCTCCTGCGTCAGCAGGTGCATTCTTGGCTGTGGAGTCTCGGGGAAGCGCTCCTCATCTCCGTCTGCTCTGAAGGATGCTGTCTCCATTCTCTCCATCTGCCCCTCTCCCGGCCTCTCTGTGTGTTCCCCTGCTCTTTCTCTTTCTGGCTGTGCCGCACAGCTTGTGGGATCTTAGTTCCCTGGGCAGGGATTGAACCCAGGTCCTTGGCAGTGAGCGCACAGGGTCTTAACAACTGGAGAATTAACAACTGATCTTAACAAGCCAGAGAATTCCCTCTTTTTATCCGTTTTTGAAACAGTTTTTAAACGTCTATTTTACCTGATTTCTCCTACCTAGCATCTAAGCTGTTCTGTGGATTTTCTAGTCCCTTCTCCACTTTTCTTGCTGTTCACCAGCTTGTCTGGGGCTGGAGGCCCCAGTGCCGCTCTGTCTGTGGGGCCGTGCGCCTGCTGCCTGGCTCTCTGTGTGGGGTGTGACTCGGCCCCTGTGGGGTTGCTTTAGATGAGATTAGTCCTCTGGACCTGGCGGGGCGGGGGCATGGCCCAGGGTGGCTCTCCTGCCGCGCAGACGACCTCCTCTGCTGTCTCCGCCAGGCATTGCTCTTGGCATCTCTGAGCTAGGAGCATTGCCCATGCTCTGCCCTGGTCCCCACATTCTGCCCTGTGGGGTCCCCTGGGTCTGTTTGGGGCTGTCCCTCCTGCCTTTTCATGCTGCTCTTGGGCTTCTCAAGGCAAGAGTGCAGAAGTGGTTTGCCATTCCCTTCTCCAGTGGACCACGTTTTGTCAGAACTCTCCACCGTGACCCGTCCGTCTTGCGTGGCCCTGTATGGCATGGCTCCTAGTTTCACTGAGTTAGACAAGGCTGTGGTCCATGTGATCAGATTGGTTAGTTTTCTGTGACTGTGGTTTTCATTCTGTTGCCCTCTGATGGAGAAGGATAAGAGGCTTATGGAAGCTTCCTGATGGGAGAGACTGGCTGAGGGGGAACCTGGGTCTTATTCTGGTGGGCAGGGCCAAGCTCAGTAAATCTTTAATCCAATTTTCTGTTGATGGGTGGGGCTGTGGTCCCTCCCTGTTGTTTGACCTGAGACCAAACTATGGTGGAGGTGATGAGGATAATGGCGGCCTCCTTCAGAAGGTCCCATGATGCACTGCTGCACTCAGCGCCCCCAGCCCTGCAGCAGGCCCCCGCTGACCTAGGCCTCCCCAGAGACCCCTGGGCACTCCCAGGAAAGTCTGGTCAGTCTCCTGTGGGGTCAGTGGTCCTTTCTCCTGGGTCCTGGTGCCCACAAGTCTTTGTCTGTGCCCTCCAAGAGTCTGGTTCCCAGTCCTCTGTAAGTTCTGTGAGCAAATCCCACTGGCCTCCAAAGTCAAATTCTCTGGGAATTTTCAGTCCCTTTGCCAGATCTCCAGGTTGGGAAATCTGTTATGGCTCCTGGTGGTGGATTAGTTGCTAAGTCTTGTGACCCCAGGACTTAGCCTGCAGGCTCCTCTGTCCGTGGGATTCTCCAGGCAAGAATACTGGAGTGGGTTTGCCATTTCCTTCTCCAGGGGATCTTCCCGGCCCAGGAGTTGAACCTGGGTCTCCTGCACTCCAGGCACATTCTTTACCAATGGAGCTATGGGGGAAGCCCTGTGGGGTTACGTGTCCTAGAACTTTCTCAGCAGCGAGACTTTCTGGGGGGTGATTGTTGTGCGGTTTGTGGGTCGCCCGCTCAGTGGCGCTGTGCTGGGGTTAATGCCGACCTCCTCCACGAGCGCTTGGGTCACAGGCTGTGTGACCCAGGGAGCCGCACGGAGCCTCCGCCCCGCGGCAGGAGGCTCAGAGGTCTGGCTCAGTCTCTGGGTCCTGGTGCTCAGCCCTCTGAGTGTCTGCAGGGGACGGGGTTCGATTCTAAACGTGATTTTACCCCTCCTGTCGTCTTGCTGGAGCTTCTTTGCCCTTGGACGTGGGTATCTTTTTTGGGTGGGATCCAACATTCTCCTGTCGATGGTTGTTCAGCAACGAGTTGTAATTTTGGAGTTCTCGCAGGAGAAGATGAGCGCAGGTCCTTCCGCTGTGCCGTCTCATAGGTGAGGCACAGCTGGGCGTCACTGCAGGCACGCGGCTTGATGTCCAGGGGAAGCACAGGAGTGAGAGGGGCCACCAGGACGCAGCCGTGTGGGTCTTTGGCCACCTGGTGGGAAGGACTGACTTGCTGGAAAAGACCCTGATGCTGGGAAAGCTTGAAGGCAGAAGGAGAAGGGGACGGCAGGGGTGGTTGGGTGGCATCGCTGACTCGGTGGACTGAGTTTGAGCAAGCTCCGGGAGCTGGTGACGGCCGAGACAGCCTGCGTGCTGCAGTCCACGGGTCGCAAGAGTTGGATGTGGCTGAGCAACTGAACTGAACTCCTGCCTCCCCGTCGTGCTGTGTTGCCGTGAGGCCTTGTGACTGTCCGTGGTTTCCTTGTCGAGGGAGCTGTGCTCAGAGATGCGAAGTCATTGCCGCTTGGTTGCAGAGCAAACCAGAGGCAGTGCCTGGACCCAGCCTTAATGCCCCACTCCAGAGCCTGCCCTTGGGAGAGCCTGCCTGCTGCTCATTAAAATGAACGTGTGTGTGCACGTTGCAAATCGGCCAGGCTTTGGCTAAGGGGCCCCGGCTTCGTGCCCCTGCCGCAGAGGCAGGGCAGTGCCCTGTGGCCCCTGCACCCCTGTGCCTCCTCCCCCTGAGCCCCAGGCCTCGTGCCTTCAGTGGTGTGGTGTGCCTTCCCTGCTGCGGGCGGCAGCTGGCGCCCCCTCTGCCCTGCGTGTGCCCGCTGCGCCCCCTCCGCCCTGCGTGTGCCCGCTGCGCCCCCTCCGCCCTGCGTGTGCCCGCTGCGCCCCCTCCGCCCTGCGTGTGCCCGCTGCGCCCCCTCTGCCCTGCGTGTGCCCGCTGCGCCCAGTCCTTCAGCATTTCTGCTCAGCTGTCTTACTGCCCTGCGGGCCTGTCTCCCTTTGGTGGCGGAGAGCAGAGTCCGCTCGCCAGGAGCAGCACAGACCAGTTCCTGCACCCTCGCGAGAAGCGCGTGCACACAGGCGCACGCCAGCATGGGCACACGCAGGCACATGGAGTGGCGCCCGCCTGCGGCCTCCTGCCCGTGCTCAGGCCGGGCGGTGTGGCGCCCCTGCAGGCCCTGCGGGTGGAAGGTGCCACGGCCTTGTTCCGTAGCCCTTTCACCCAGTCAGTAAAGCCTGCTGCCGCAGGCAGTACTTTTTCAGGAAACTTGAAAAAGGATTGTGCTGACCCACCGCCCCACCTGAAGCTTTGTAGGGTGGCCCTGTGTCCTGGGCACCTCTTCCAGAGGAAGAAGCCGGCACTCGGGGCTGCGGAGGAGAGTCCGGTCCCCTTGGCCTGCCCCTGGCTCACCAGAGCCTACCCCTGTGCTCATGTTAAAGACCCCTAGCCTCTACTCACCCCCCTGCCGCCACGTGGAGCATCATCTCCCTGAGGGCAGAAGTGGTGTTTTACCCTGAGTCTGGGCACCTTGAGCAGTGCCTGGTGGGGGAGCTTGCCTCTCCGCCCGGCTGGGGCCTTGCTAGAGTAGAAGAGGCTCGAAGGAGGGCTCTTTTGCTTCGGGGATGTGCAGCCCTGCTTGTTAGCAGGTTGGTGGTGAAAGGCAGCTGGTGCTGGGAGTGCCCTGGGAGGGAGTTGCCTCTCCAACAGCGGTGGAAGCTGGGCGGTGGGTGACATGTCTTCTGGCATCTGAGCGCCTAGCCTGTCGGTGGTCCCAGGGCGGTTGCTGTGGAAACGTCTCCTCCCTCTGGGGTAGGGACTTACTTGCCTGCGTTCCTGCTTTGAAGAAGCAGTGGGACCTTACTGAGGGAGCGCGTGACCCGGCCTGCCTGTGTGATGAGCGGCTTCCCCTGTGCAGCGTTGCTGAGACGTGTGGCCCTGGGAGCAGCATCTGCTCCTCAGGCCTGTGTGCACAGCTGTCAGTGGACTGAGATGAGCACACAGGCAGACCATGGGGAGGAGGGTGAGGGGGCAGAGCAGGGGTGCAGGTGTGACTCTCGTGCAGTTAATATGTCTTCCTTCCTTCCTTATGTAATAGACGGTTCCCAGACTTCACTGCTTACTATAGAAGGACACCTGTCAGATTTCGTGGGTTGGTGAATTTCATAAAGAAAATTAGATGCCTACAGTAGTTAAAACTTGACACTTTAAAAAATGATCTCGAAGTAAAAGTCACCTTTTGGAGCAATCGCGTAGCTGAGAGTGGTTTATTATGGAGCATGCTCAGCAGCGCTGTGAGCGCACCCAGGTCCAGGACTGTGGCGAGGAGCCAAACGGAGCTAGCCATGCGCCGCTGGGGGCCTCCCCTCCGCCGACTCGCCGGCCATGCCCTGCGTGTGCCCGCTGCGCCCAGTCCTTCAGCATTTCTGCTCAGCTGTCTTACTGCCCTGCGGGCCTGTCTCCCTTTGGTGGCGGAGAGCAGAGTCCGCTCGCCAGGAGCAGCACAGACCAGTTCCTGCACCCTCGCGAGAAGCGCGTGCACACAGGCGCACGCCAGCATGGGCACACGCAGGCACATGGAGTGGCGCCCGCCTGCGGCCTCCTGCCCGTGCTCAGGCCGGGCGGTGTGGCGCCCCTGCAGGCCCTGCGGGTGGAAGGTGCCACGGCCTTGTTCCGTAGCCCTTTCACCCAGTCAGTAAAGCCTGCTGCCGCAGGCAGTACTTTTTCAGGAAACTTGAAAAAGGATTGTGCTGACCCACCGCCCCACCTGAAGCTTTGTAGGGTGGCCCTGTGTCCTGGGCACCTCTTCCAGAGGAAGAAGCCGGCACTCGGGGCTGCGGAGGAGAGTCCGGTCCCCTTGGCCTGCCCCTGGCTCACCAGAGCCTACCCCTGTGCTCATGTTAAAGACCCCTAGCCTCTACTCACCCCCCTGCCGCCACGTGGAGCATCATCTCCCTGAGGGCAGAAGTGGTGTTTTACCCTGAGTCTGGGCACCTTGAGCAGTGCCTGGTGGGGGAGCTTGCCTCTCCGCCCGGCTGGGGCCTTGCTAGAGTAGAAGAGGCTCGAAGGAGGGCTCTTTTGCTTCGGGGATGTGCAGCCCTGCTTGTTAGCAGGTTGGTGGTGAAAGGCAGCTGGTGCTGGGAGTGCCCTGGGAGGGAGTTGCCTCTCCAACAGCGGTGGAAGCTGGGCGGTGGGTGACATGTCTTCTGGCATCTGAGCGCCTAGCCTGTCGGTGGTCCCAGGGCGGTTGCTGTGGAAACGTCTCCTCCCTCTGGGGTAGGGACTTACTTGCCTGCGTTCCTGCTTTGAAGAAGCAGTGGGACCTTACTGAGGGAGCGCGTGACCCGGCCTGCCTGTGTGATGAGCGGCTTCCCCTGTGCAGCGTTGCTGAGACGTGTGGCCCTGGGAGCAGCATCTGCTCCTCAGGCCTGTGTGCACAGCTGTCAGTGGACTGAGATGAGCACACAGGCAGACCATGGGGAGGAGGGTGAGGGGGCAGAGCAGGGGTGCAGGTGTGACTCTCGTGCAGTTAATATGTCTTCCTTCCTTCCTTATGTAATAGACGGTTCCCAGACTTCACTGCTTACTATAGAAGGACACCTGTCAGATTTCGTGGGTTGGTGAATTTCATAAAGAAAATTAGATGCCTACAGTAGTTAAAACTTGACACTTTAAAAAATGATCTCGAAGTAAAAGTCACCTTTTGGAGCAATCGCGTAGCTGAGAGTGGTTTATTATGGAGCATGCTCAGCAGCGCTGTGAGCGCACCCAGGTCCAGGACTGTGGCGAGGAGCCAAACGGAGCTAGCCATGCGCCGCTGGGGGCCTCCCCTCCGCCGACTCGCCGGCCCTGATGAGGGACCGCACCCGACTGACGGCCTCAGGAGGAGGCTGGTGCCCTCTCCCCTCGGGCACCTGTGAGCCTGGTTCTGCCCCTAGCCCTGATGCGCCACTGTTGTCAGGGAATAGGTGTGTGTTTAGATATCAGTAAAATAAGATGCCTTGTGTTTTCTCTTTTTAGGCAAAAGTAAAGAAGCAGAAATAAAGAGAATAAACAAAGAGCTGGCAAACATTAGATCCAAATTTAAAGGTAAGGCTCTAACCGTCGTACACACACAATGTTCTTTCGTAAATTTTGCCAAAGGGACTTAATCTCATCTTTATTTTTTTCATTTCAAATCAGAGTGAAGGCCTCAGTACAGACGCTGTCCTGGTTCTGTTGATGTTTAAAGCCGGTGGTTATTCTAGAGTAGTTTGATGGTTGTGTAGAGTTGATCCTGGATAGCAGGGCTCCTTCCGGGTCCAGCCTCTTCCTGGAGCTGGGAGGACGCTGGCCTGGAGCAGTCTCCGCCCCCGACTCTGCCCCACAGGGTGCAGGAGCTCCAGCCAGCTCCCTGAGAGCGTGGGCCTGCCCTGCGTGGGGCCCGTGCTCACCGAGCGCTTCCTGCCGCCGGCCCTTCCGGCAGACCGGCTGGGTCTGCACTGCGACCTCGCCCTTGCCGGCCAGCCGGGGGATGGGCGCTCCCTGAGCGGCCTCATTTGGGAGAATCGTCCAGTGTAGATTTTCATTCTTGGGACATATTTATGAGTCCCATAGACTTTAAATTTTCAGTTAATTTTTACAAATTTGAGACCTGGTTCAAATCTCTGAGCAGACATTAGCCGGAAGGGTGGCTGAAGCTGCCTAGAAAAAGTGCATAGAGGAGAGGACAGGGCGAGCCCACAGAGCCAGAGGGACCGCGGGCGGCAGGGCTGCCGCGGGCGAGCGCGGGCATCCGGTGCGGGAAGGACGCAGGCCCTCGAGGGGCCAGGACTGCTCCTGCCGGACTCGGGGAGGTGTTCCGTCTTACTGTCGACCAGTCCAGGGACCCTCTGGGAGGCCTGAGAAAGTCTTGGAATTTCATGTGGAGCGCTTTGCTTGTACAAGTGCTTCTCGTGTGTGTCTGTGTGTGTATGGGTGGCTGTCTATAACTTTCATTGCTCAAGTTTTTAAAGTCAGTTTTTGCAGAGCAGTTTCATTCATTCTTGAATTTTTATCGGAGTGTAGTTGCTTCACAGTGCCAGTTTCTGTTTTCTAAGTTTAGTTTTGGCTGCTGCTGGGTCTCCTCGCTGTGGCGGGCTTTCCTGCTGATCGCTGCCGCAGGCTGGGGCCTCTCTGGCGGCACACAGGCCCCGGGGCACGTGGTGCGGAGGCTGGAGCGCTGGGGCTCTTCCTGCACCGGCAGGCAGGGGCGTGTCCTGTGCCCTCAGGGGTTGGTGTGGGTCTGTGCTGTACAGAGTGAGTCAGCTCTGCGTGCTCACATGTCCGGGTCCTCCTGGATTCCCTTCGCGTCGCCACAGATCCCTGAGTCCCCGTGCTGTGTAGTGGGTTTTCACCCACCTGGTTCATACGTGGGTGCTCACTCACTTGAGAAGTGTCTGACTTTGTGTGACCGTGTGCACGTAGCCCGCTAGGCTCCTCGGTCCGTGGGACTCTTCCCCGGGCTTGAATACTGGAGTGGGCTGCCGTGCTCTCCTCCAGGGGACCTGACCCAGGGACCCAGCCCTCCTGCACTGGCAGGTGGATTCTTTACCACTAGCGCCACCTGGAGGCCTCCGTGTATACAGGCCAGTTGCAGTCTCCCGGTGTTAGGTTCCCAGCAAGGTTGAGAGGGAGGTGCAGAGATGGCTCAGGCCCCCACTGTCCCCACGCGTCCTGGCGCGCGCCTCTCGTCGCCTCTGCACACGGAGCTGCTCCCGTCGGGGACGCCCTTGCTGTGTGCTTCCTCACCCCTCCCGCCGCAGCCCCACACCCGCTGACCTTTGTGCCCTCTCCATGGGCCCCCCCTTTTCCTGAACGTCAGCGCTGGAGCCGCACAGCGCGTGCTTCTCTCCTCGGCCCCTCTCACTTGGCGTACGTGCCTGAGGCTCCCTAGTGTCTCCCTGTGGCCCGACAGCTCATTTGTTTTTACGCGGCTGATGCTCCATTGTTCGGTGTGCCCCAGTTCGTTCGTTCCCCTACTGAGGGCGTCTCGGTTGTTTCCAGGTGTGGGCAGTTATGGATAAAGCTGCTGTAAGCATCAGTGTGCAGGTTTCACTGTGGTTGTGTTTTCAGGGAGTGTGACTGCTGATCACGTGGTGAGAATGTGTGCATGTTTGTGAGAAGCCGCCCAGCTGTCTCCATGGTGGCTGCACGTTTGCACCCCACGCAGTGGATCGCAGCACACCAGGCCTCCCTGTCCTTCACCATCTCCCGGAGCTCGCTCAGACTCCTGTCCATCAAGTCATTGATGCCATCCAACCATCTCATCCTCTGTCATCCCCTTCTCATCCTGCCTTCGGTCTTTCCCAGCATTAGTGTCTTTTCCAGTGAGTCATCTCTTCGCATCAGGTGTCCGAAGTATTGGAGCTTCAGCTTCAGCATCAGTCCTTCCAATGGATATTCAGGACTGATTTCCTTTAGGATAGACTGGTTTGATCTCCTTGCAGTCCAAGGGACTCTCGAGAGTCTTCTCCAACACCACAGTTCAAAAGCATCAATTCTTTGGGACTCAGCCTTCTTTATAGTCCAACTCTCACATTTGTACATGAGTACTGGAATAACCATAGCTTTCTAGCTTTGACTAGAAAAACCTTTGTCGGCAAAGTGATGTCTCTGCTTTTTAATACACTGTCTAGGTTTGTCATAGCTTTCCTTCCAAACAAGTGTCTTTTAATTTCATGGCTGCAGTCGCCATCTGCAGTGATTTTGGAGTCTAAGGAAAGAAAGTCTGTCACTGTTTTTATTTTTTCCCACATCTGTTTGCCATGGAGTGGTGGGACCAGACGCCATGGTCTTAGTTTTTGTTTTTTTTTTTTCTATGTCAGGCCAGCTCTTTCACGCTCCTCTTTCACCCTCATCAAGAGACTCGTTAGTTCCTCTTCACTTTCTGCCATTAGAGTAGTATCATCTACATGTTTGAGGTTGTTGGTATCTCTCAGAAATGTTAATTCTAGCTTGTGATTCATCCATCCTAGCATTTCTCATGATGTACTCTGCATATAAGTTAAATAAGCAGGGTGACAATATACAGCCTTGTTTTACTCCTTTCCCAATTTTGAACTATTCCATTGTTCCATGTCTGGTTCTAACTGTTGCTTCTTTCCTGCATACAGGTTTCTCTGGAGACAGGTAAGGTAGTCTGGTATTCTGGTCTCTTTAAGAATTTTCCACAATTCGTTGTGACCCACACGGTCAAAGGCTTTAGTGTAGTCGTTGAAGCAGAAGTAGATGTTTTTCTGGAATTCCCTTGCTTTTTCTGTGATCCAGTGGATGTTGGCAATTTGACCTCTGATTCCTCTGCCTTTTCTAAGTCCAGCTTGTACATCTGGAAGTTCTTAGTTCACATACTGCTGAAGCCTGGCTTGAAGGATTTTGAACATAACCTTACTAGCATGCAAAATGAGCAGAATTATGTGGTAGTGTGAATATTCTTTGGTATTGCTTTTCTTTGGGATTGTAATGAAAACTGACCTTTTCCAGCCCTGTGGCCACAGCTGAGTTTTCCAAATTTGCTGGCATATTGAGAACAGCACTTTCGCAGCATCATCTTTCATGATCTGAAATAGTTTCAGTTGGAATTCTGTCACCTCCTCTAGCTTTGTTCCTAGTAACGCTTCCTGCTAAGGCGCCCTGGCTCTGCACTCTGGGATGCCTGGTTGTAGGCGGGTGGCTGCACCGCCGCGGTTTTCTGGGTCATCAAGGCCTTGTCAGGCGGGTGGCCGCACCGCCGTGGTTTCCTGGGTCATCAAGTCTTGTCAGGCGGGTGGCCGCACCGCCACGGTTTTCTGGGTCATTAAGACCTGGTTCACCTAGTTCTGTGTGTGGCTGCCACCTCTTCGTAATCTCGTCTGCCTCTATTCGGTCCTTGACATTTGTCCTTTATTGTGCTCATCCTTGCATGAAATATTCCCTTGATATCTCTGATATTCGTGAAGAAGACTCAGCCTTCTTTATAGTCCAACTCTCACATTTGTACATGAGTACTGGAATAACCATAGCTTTCTAGCTTTGACTAGAAAAACCTTTGTCGGCAAAGTGATGTCTCTGCTTTTTAATACACTGTCTAGGTTTGTCATAGCTTTCCTTCCAAACAAGTGTCTTTTAATTTCATGGCTGCAGTCGCCATCTGCAGTGATTTTGGAGTCTAAGGAAAGAAAGTCTGTCACTGTTTTTATTTTTTCCCACATCTGTTTGCCATGGAGTGGTGGGACCAGACGCCATGGTCTTAGTTTTTGTTTTTTTTTTTTCTATGTCAGGCCAGCTCTTTCACGCTCCTCTTTCACCCTCATCAAGAGACTCGTTAGTTCCTCTTCACTTTCTGCCATTAGAGTAGTATCATCTACATGTTTGAGGTTGTTGGTATCTCTCAGAAATGTTAATTCTAGCTTGTGATTCATCCATCCTAGCATTTCTCATGATGTACTCTGCATATAAGTTAAATAAGCAGGGTGACAATATACAGCCTTGTTTTACTCCTTTCCCAATTTTGAACTATTCCATTGTTCCATGTCTGGTTCTAACTGTTGCTTCTTTCCTGCATACAGGTTTCTCTGGAGACAGGTAAGGTAGTCTGGTATTCTGGTCTCTTTAAGAATTTTCCACAATTCGTTGTGACCCACACGGTCAAAGGCTTTAGTGTAGTCGTTGAAGCAGAAGTAGATGTTTTTCTGGAATTCCCTTGCTTTTTCTGTGATCCAGTGGATGTTGGCAATTTGACCTCTGATTCCTCTGCCTTTTCTAAGTCCAGCTTGTACATCTGGAAGTTCTTAGTTCACATACTGCTGAAGCCTGGCTTGAAGGATTTTGAACATAACCTTACTAGCATGCAAAATGAGCAGAATTATGTGGTAGTGTGAATATTCTTTGGTATTGCTTTTCTTTGGGATTGTAATGAAAACTGACCTTTTCCAGCCCTGTGGCCACAGCTGAGTTTTCCAAATTTGCTGGCATATTGAGAACAGCACTTTCGCAGCATCATCTTTCATGATCTGAAATAGTTTCAGTTGGAATTCTGTCACCTCCTCTAGCTTTGTTCCTAGTAACGCTTCCTGCTAAGGCGCCCTGGCTCTGCACTCTGGGATGCCTGGTTGTAGGCGGGTGGCTGCACCGCCGCGGTTTTCTGGGTCATCAAGGCCTTGTCAGGCGGGTGGCCGCACCGCCGTGGTTTCCTGGGTCATCAAGTCTTGTCAGGCGGGTGGCCGCACCGCCACGGTTTTCTGGGTCATTAAGACCTGGTTCACCTAGTTCTGTGTGTGGCTGCCACCTCTTCGTAATCTCGTCTGCCTCTATTCGGTCCTTGACATTTGTCCTTTATTGTGCTCATCCTTGCATGAAATATTCCCTTGATATCTCTGATATTCGTGAAGAGATCTCTAGTCTCTTCCATTCTTCAAAGTCTTGGAGGGTCGTTATATGGCAACCCACTCCAGTACTCTTGCCTGGAAAATCCCATGGATGGAGGAACCTGGTAGGCTACAGTTCATGGGGTCGCAAAGAGTTGGACACGACTGAGTGACTTCACTACTATCAGTCAGGGTGATTTTTGTCCCTAGGGACTGAGGCTGGCCCGGCTGGGTTTGGAGAGCTGCTGCCACCTACTGAGTGGAGGCCAGGCAGGCCACCAGAGACCCCAGCACCGCCGGGCCCGAGGAGGCCCAGTGCCGAGGCTGAGCAGCTGGGGTCTAGGAGGAAGTCAGCCCAGAGCTTGCCACGGAGAGGCCTCTTTCCACTTGAAGCTGAGCCCTGAGAGGCAGTGCCCTTGGGGCGGGTGTGGCCGCGGAGCCAGCCGCCTCATCCTAGTCTTCTGGAGGAGGAGGAGGTGGCTGTCGCAGGTGGAGCCCTGTGCTAGGCATCACCTACCAGCTGCAGCTGACTTTTCAAAGGTGTCGTCCCAGTGCCGTCACAGAGGAGCCTGATGGCTTGGCAGGAGCCAGAGGGGTGACCGCAGGGGACTCACGGGGCTGCCGAGACTGGACTCGGGTGGCAGGGAGCTGGGCCACTGCTTGTAAAGCAGTAAAAGACAGACTTGAACGTTTCAGTGGGGACCTTCAGCATTAAAGTCACATGGCAGGTTCTGAAATAAGACCATGGAAATTCTAGGAGCAAAGCACGGAGTAACTAAAATGAAGAGCTTATGTGGATGTCACGGCAGGCTCATTGGAGAGACAGTGTCCTGGAAGAAGGCGAGGCGGCAGCCTGTCCTGAGTGTGATGAAGAGTGGGTGAGAGACGGGGGTGGGGGACGAAGTCTGGAAGGTTGGCTGGCCTCCTGGGAGGAGAGAGCGCTGGTGTGACAGAGGACGTTCAAGCCTCAGATGCAGTGGCCACAGTTACAGCAAATAATGAACTCTACACCTAGAGGCGCCCGTGTGAAATGCTGAGCCCAAGGCGGGAGACGGTCGGTCTCCAGAGAGGAGGAGACGGGCCGTCCTCACAGGAGCCGTCCCTGCCGGCTCGTCGCAGGGCCGAGGGGCCGCGGTCAGCTCGCTGGGGGGCGGGGCCGCGGTCTGCATCCGGCTGCCGGGTACACGAGAACGACACTAAAATATGCGTTTCCAGACGAAAACGGAGTTTCCCACCAGGGAGCCTGTGCTAATGGAGAGTCTAAATGGCCTCCTTCAGGCAGAAGCAGACAGTCCCGGACGCCGACGGAGGACGACCGTGGTGGGCGTGTGGGCGGCGCACGGGCCGCTGGGGGTGAGACGTGCACGGGGCGTGGGGTCCTGGGCGACAGACAGCTGGCAGCGTCCATGTGAGGCCTGGTCCATGATGGAACTGGTGGGCACAGCCTCGTGTGCAGCCTCCCCATCGAAGCCTGAAGGCAGCCACTGGTCTTCCCCGGGCAGCCCTGCACCCCTCGTGGGCATGCGGCTCCCCTGCCCTGGCTGCCCAGCTGGCCTGGGAACTCAAAAGCGGGGCTCGGGCTGCTTGTGGACGCTGCGGCCCTGCCCTCGGTCTTGGGGCCTCTAGAGACGGCCGCTGTGCTGTGCTGTCCTGTCTGGGGGGCAGGCGTGCCGTCTCGCTGCTGGGCTTCAGGGGATGTCTTCACGTGCTCATTCACTGCTGGGCGCTCGCTTGTCCCAGGTGCTGGGGTAGAATGACGCATGAAGGGAGTTTCTGTAAGGAATGTATGTTCTTACAGGTGTAGGAGGACTTGGAAAAAACACTTATCTTCGGAGCGTGAGCACGTGCGTTGGGGGCTCATTTATCTGTCCTCCCGCCTGGCGGCCTTCGTGGCTTCAGTGCTGCTCATCCCTTTATCTTTCGCTTTTTTTCCTGGGAGATTCTGACAGTAATTTTTTAAAAACTGGCTTTCTGAGATACGAGTGCGCAATGTGGGTTTTAGCAGATGCGAGTGCTCATGCAGCCGCCCCTGCAGCCAAGGTGGAGCATGGCCCGGTGAGCGCCCCCTCGCGCCTCTGGCCGCGCGTCCTGCTGCTCATCTTGCGGTGGAGGCTGCCGCGTCTGCTCACGTCTGTGCCTTTGGGGCCCGCCCGCGTCTTGGCGGGCTGCCTGTGGTGCTGGAACCCGTGGGCGGAGTGGAGCTGCTGCGAGTCCCGTGTGTGCAGTGGTGTGGACGCGTGTGTCCTTCCCTTCAGCAAGGCGCCTGAGGGTGAGCTGCTGGCTCGCTCACCGGGTGCGTGTCTGGCCTTTAAGAGCCTGTCCCGTATCCTCCAGAGTGGCTGCCCTGTTTTGTGCCTACGGAGCCGAGTGAGAGTTCCCAGAGCCTCCACGCTCTCGCCCGCGTGTGGTGTGGCTGACAGTTAGGCCTTGGCTTTCCCAGCGGGTGTGTGGTGGTCCTTAAGTGGTGGAACAGCTGAGTGCAGTTGGGGCTGTGGGGTCCTGGGCGGATGCGCTGGTGCCACAGCCCTGCAGCTGCTCGCAGCCCGGGCCGCGCAGACTGGGCTCAGGAGCCCTGGGGCTCCCTCTTGGTCCACACTCGGCGTATCGCTGTCCCTCGCCTGAACGTAGGCAGGTACTCGCTGAGGGTTAGGGCCAGGGCTGAACGGGTCTCTGTGAGAGAAGGTGAGCAAGCGGCCTGGGCGGGAGCCCTGCAGCGCCGTGGTCCCCGGGCTCAGACGCCTCGGCCTGGAGGCGCCGGCTCTCCGTGCATCGCAGCAGCCCCAGGGCCAAGGCTCCTGCCTGCTGTGGCCCCGATCGCCCTTTCTGGGTGGTGCGCCTGCCAGTCTCTGTGTCCCACACACAGCCTGGTGCTGTTCCTGTGGCCGGGGCCACTCTCCATGGCTGAGGGGCAGGCAGCACCTCCTCCAGAGGGGGCGGCGAGCGGGCTCATCCTTGAGGGGCAGTCATGTGGGGTGAGGCGTGCTCGCCTGGGCCCTGTGCCCTCAGCTCAGATGCTCTCCTGCGGGGACGGGGCGGGGGTCCCGTCGGGAAGCAGTGAGCTGGCTTCCCGCAGTGGGAGGAGCAAGGAGCCAGGCCTGCTCTGACTTGATCAGTAAGTAGCATGCAGCTTGCTGCTGAGAAGGACGGGGGTCTCAGAGTCCCCCAAGGACGGTGTCCCACTGGCTGGCTGCTGAGAAGGACGGGGGTCTCAGAGCCCCCCAAGGATGGCGTCCCGCTGGCTGGTTGGAAGGACGGGGGTCTCAGAGCCTCCCAAGGATGGCGTCTCGCTGGCTGGCTGGAAGGACGGGGGTCTCAGAGCCCCCCAAGGACGGCATCCCGCTGGCTGGCTAGAAGGACGGGGGTCTCAGATCCCCCCAAGGACGGCATCCCGCTGGCTGGCTGGAAGGACGGGGGTCTCAGAGCCCCCCAAGGACTGTGTCCCACTGGCTGGCTGGAAGGACGGGGGTCTCAGAGCCCCCCAAGGACGGTGTCCCGCTAGCTGGCTGGCCTGTGATCACTGTCATTCAGGAGTCCTGGGGGCCTTCTTCCCAGTGTCCTTGGAGGCCGGCCGGGGCTCGTCCTGGGACATAGGGGACTCGCCCGCACAGTGAGGGCTGTGGCTGCTCTCGCCTTCCCGGCTCCCACATCCTGCTTGGCCCTCGACCTTGCGGCCAGGGTCACTGCAGGGCCTCACTCGAGGCGGCCGTTCTTCCTGCTCTCACCTCTGCAGGCCGCTCGGGGATGCTGCGCGCTGCTCGGGTGAAAGGAGAACTTCTGCTTTTAAAACGACTCTGTCTGGTGGTCCTTTTTAAAGCAGCACTTTCTGTGCTGACAGCGACCTGTCGTGAACCTGCCTTGCCGTGGTCTCCCAGGAGAGGCCGAGTCGTGCTGCCATCAGGGTGGGGAAACAAGCCCTTCTGGTGGTTTTGTGTGACTTTTCGGGTGGGTGATTTGTTCTAACAGTGGGTGAAATGAGAGATTATTTAGAGTGTGTTGTCCTGCGTAAATGAATAAACACCTTGGAAAGGTTAGGCAGCTGGTGAGGTCAGGGTGGCGTGGTAGGGCTGTGCTGCCGGGGCTGAGCTTCTGCTGCTGGCCGGGAGGCTGGTTTGGGGTCTGCAAGGGACCCAGACGCTCGGCTCTCACGTGCTGACCAGCTCAGCAGCGCTAGGCGCGGCCTGGCGATGCGGCGGTCTGGCCGGCCTCCTGGAGGTGGGCCCGGCGCCCTATTGCTGCGCTGCCCCTTCCCACAGGCGACAAAGCCCTGGACGGCTACAGCAAGAAGAAGTACGTGTGCAAGCTGCTGTTCATCTTTCTGCTGGGCCACGACATCGACTTCGGGCACATGGAGGCCGTGAACCTGCTCAGCTCCAACCGATACACTGAGAAGCAGATCGTGAGTACAGGGCGGGGCGCTGCTCCTCACGGGGCCCCTGGTGCTGGCTCTGCACCTCCGTCTGTCTGGGGATTTCCCCAGGTTTAGGTGGGAGCTGGCGGGAGGGCGCTGTGTCCCGGGGGCCCACCCCAGAGGGTGGGGAGGCATGCTCCTTCCCCTCAGTGCCTGCGCGCGTGCCCCCGCCCCCCGCCCCCCGCCAGTCCTGATCTGGCCGCAGGTGCGCTGGTTTAAGAGAGGGGAGCAGGCCCGGCCCCAGTGTCTGCCGGGCGAGTGCCCGTGTCTAGGCCCTGGGCTAGCTTCATGCCTCCAGCCCTGTGTCTGCTGGGATACAGGAGCAACATCATTGGAGTAACATCATTGGTGTGTTTTCTCAGGTGTTTCAGAGGAATAGTTTCCTCTTATTTGTTAAAGTTATTTAACTTGCAGAAAAAATACTCTTGATGCCCCAGGGATTTTGTTAAGTACTGATGTTTACTCACCAAGAAACGGGCTTCCCAAGTGCTAGTGGTAAAGAATGGGCGCCGGTGGTAAAGCTTCTGCCTGCCAGTGCAGGAGACGTGGGCTCGATCCCTGGGTTGGGAAGATCCTCTGGAGTAGGGAATGGCAGCCAGTTCTAGTATTCTTGCCTGGGAAATCCCATGGACAGAGGAGCCTGCCAGTCTGCTGTCTGTGGGGTTGCTGAATGAGACACGACTGAGCAACTCAGTGCACGTGTGGGTACGTGCGCACACACACTCACATGCCCACACTCACACACACTCATGCACACAAACACACAGACACACACACATACTCTCATGCACACACACTCACACAGTTACACTCACTCACTCCCTCCCACCAGGAAATCGCCGAGCGCCTTCCCTAGGCCCGGCAGTGTGCTGGGGCCCCTGGGGACACAGTGACCGTGAGCAGGGGTGGACCCGGCTCTTCTCCAGGGGCGAGGCCATCAGACAGCCCCCTACAGAGAGCGAGTGGAGCTGTGGCCGACGCCAGGAACCGAGGCGGGTGGGGCCCTCTGGACCCTGAGCAGTGGGCGGCTAGTAGGCAGGGCTCTGGGGGGAGGAAGACCTGAGCTGAGGCTGAGGCCAAGAGGTGCATGGGGCGGTGGGGACAGACAGGGCAACCGTCAAGGCCCATGTGGGAGAGGGCAGGGTGGCCAGAGCCCAGAGCAGAAGGCGAGCTCCTCCTGAGACCGACAGGGCTGAGAGGTGCTGTTCCTGCATGGGGAGGGCGTGGACAGCCGGGAGGGCGTGGACAGCCGGGAGGGCGTGGACAGCCGGGAGGGCGTGGACAGCCGGGACGGCACGAGGCTGGAGTTGGCCCAGTGGTGAGGGGACTCTGGGGCCCTGAGACAGCTGAGAGAGGGAAGGTGGTCCGCAGTGTTCCCGTCACAGCCGAGGCAGGCCCTTCACCCTGTTCAGGCCCCCGTGGACCGGTGACTGGGTGGGAGTGGGGCTCCAAGGTGTCTGATGCCCATGGGGACAGTGCCTCAGGTTTGTCCTGCAGAACTGTCCGAGGAGGGATCTGGGGACAAGACTCATGTTCTCAGGAGAAGGCAGGTGGGCCCTCTGGGGCCTGGCTGCAGCAGTGCGCCAAGCAGACGGGGTGGGGCTGGGGGCCGGCCGAGTGTGTCCAGCGGTGGTCTCTCTCCTCTCTGGAACCCAGGGCTATCTCTTCATCTCCGTGCTGGTGAACTCCAACAGTGAGCTCATCCGCCTGATCAACAACGCCATCAAGAACGACCTGGCCAGCCGCAACCCCACCTTCATGGGCCTGGCCCTACACTGTATCGCCAATGTGGGCAGCCGGGAGATGGCCGAGGCATTTGCGGGGGAGATTCCCAAAATCCTCGTCGCCGGGTACGTGTCTGGTGGCTTGCTGAGGGCACCGTCACCACCTGCGTGCATAAGTCAAGTGTATGAGTCCTGAAGGCACTGTGGGTCTCTTGGCCTTCCGTCTCGGTCGTAGCCGTGGGGAGGAGGCAGGTCGGGATTGCCAGCTTAGTCATCAGGAGGTCCATACAGGCCTCTGTCCTGGGCCAGAGCCGCACCCGCCTCTTCTCGGTCCCCACGGGCTGAGGCGGCCCGAGCTTGATTGTGTGGAGAGCCCGAAGCCACCTTTTCCCTTGTGTCCTTCCAGCCCCCTCATGGGCGCAACTCTGTCCCCTGGGGGCCGCGGGGGTCGTCCGTGGGCTCTGGTCCGTGCTGGCCTCACTCCTGCTTGTCTTTCAGAGACACTATGGACAGCGTGAAGCAGAGCGCCGCCCTGTGCCTGCTGCGCTTGTACAGGACCTCCCCGGACCTTGTCCCCATGGGCGACTGGACGTCCCGCGTGGTGCACCTCCTCAACGACCAGCATCTGGTGGGTGCCTCTGGGTTACGCCCACCCTGCCCGGTGGGGCAGCCTCTTCTGGGCCAGGGCCACGTGAGCAGCCTCGTGTGACTTCCAGGATGGTGAGGAGGACACCCCTGGCCCAGCTGTCGAGCCGGGGGGCCTGCAGGTGGAGGCTGGGAGCCCCTCCCTGGGGCCAGGGCAGGGGAGCTAGGGTCTCTGACGCGCCCTGTCCAGGCGTGGAGGGGCTTCTGCTGGGGCCGCAGAGGCAGCACAGCCCAGCATGTTGCAGGGGTGCTGCGGCCACCGGGGCCTCAGAGGCGTGGCTCTGCACCCCGTTCAGGGCTGCCGTGGGGCTGTCCTGTGGCCCTGGGGGCTCTGGCACGCAGCCCGCCTGACCCACGTGGCTGGACGTGCGCCAGGCCCGAGCCTGCGCGGCATCGTCGGCCAGAGCAGCGAGCCGTGCAGGGAGGTGGTGTCCGGGTTGGCCATGAGTCACAGGCCCTTGTCCACGCTGGCGCTGGGAGGCGGGGTCAGGTGGGAGCTGATGCCGGACAGGTGGCCTTGTCTTGCCGGAATCCTGTCTACAAATGGGAGAGTCAAGATTCCATGTGGAGTTTCCCATTGAGCACAGAGGCGTTAGCGTGTTCGCTGGCTACGTGTGTTTTCCCAGAAGAGAAATCTGCCTTAAAGATGAAACGAGGACTAAACGGTCCACACAGGTGGGCCCACGGGGCGAGGGCGGGTGGCGTGCGAGCTCGCCTGCCGTGGGGCAGCCTGCGAGTGTCCCTCCACGTCCCCACAGTCCTGGGGGAGATTGGGGCCGCACAGGCGACCTCTCCTTGGGGCGAGGGTGTCTCAGCCGGGAGGCCCCGCTCTCGGGGCGTCTCTGTGCCCGGCTGTCTTTGCTTTCTGTGTGTGTGCGCGCGTGGCTCTGGGGCTGGTGTACGGATAGGTGCCTGCGTGGCTCTAGGCCGCAGGAGCCCAGTGGCGGTGGGCAGGGAGGGGTGCCTCGCAGCCCAGGGTGGACTGGCGCCTGTCTTCTGTGGGCTCTGTGTCTCGCATCTCCTAGCTTTGCCACCAGAGGCCTGGGGTTGGCTTCTTTGGTCTCAAGGTCGGGGGTCCCCTGGAAGAGGACCCCTTGTCCACCCAGAAGAAGCAAGCAGGGAAGTGGGGGGCTGTGATGCGGCAGAAAGCTTTGAGTGCAGCCAGGCCCCTCCTGAGTCCAGCATGGCCCAGGCGTCGCCCACAAGGAGGGGGAGGTAGCAGCCTGGGCGTGGGGCCCCCAGCCCTCTCTCCTCACAGCTTCTTCCCGCACGGACCCCTGCATGAGTGCAGGGAACATGAGGCACCGTGCTGGGGAGCTGACCAGTTCCCTTGACCTCACTGGGGGGGTCGGGTCTCATCCAGGCCCAGTGGAGCTCCCCGGTTGGGGCAGAGACATAGCTTGGACCACATTTGGAAATGGGGAAGAATGGGCTTTGGTGTTTTCCACGATCTCAGATTTGGGTTGGAAAGATTCCTGTGAGTCTGAACATAATGTGTCTACCCCTCTGCAGTCCACATGGAATGACCTAGGTCAGGGGCAGTGAGGGGGTGGTGAGCGGACGCGGGGCCTGTGGCTGCTGCCCCACGCAACCTCCCTGAGGCAGGGCTCCAGGCTGAAGCATGTCGAGTCTCTACCTTTTCAGAGAGAAGGGTAAGCAAGGCAACAAGTGACGTGTGCATCTCGCTTTCTTGAAGCATCGAGGGCTGATGGGGGTGGCCAGCTGTTGCTGAGTTTAACGTTTTGTTTAGAAGGCTGGTTTCAGATGAGAGGCTGTCTGCAGGTCCTCTGGCGGCGTCTGAACGTGTGTGTGTGTCTTCTCAGGGTGTGGTAACTGCCGCCACCAGCCTCATCACCACCTTGGCGCAGAAGAACCCGGAAGAGTTCAAGACCTCTGTGTCTCTGGCTGTCTCCAGGCTGAGCAGAGTGAGTCTGCTGATGGGGGGGGTGGGGGCCTCAGGGTGGGTTTTGGCCCTTGTCCCTTTCAGTAGGCACGGCCTTGGGGCAGTCTGACCCGGGGGTGGACGTGTGTCTTGGTTAGTGACTGGTGGGCTTTCCTTGGACCCCGTATCAGGAGTGTCCTGTTGGCGCGGGAAGCGTGTAGGGCAGAGCCCCGCCCCCGGAGGCCGCTGTGTGCCTGTGCTGTGCCTCCTGCTGAAGAGAGCACACGCCCCGAGCCAGTCTGTGACCGGCTCGCTCTGATCATCAGGGTCGTGAAGTCATGGAGTCGTTTCTCCTGCTGAGGGTTGAGGCGTGCTGCCGGGCAGCGCATTAACCTCTCTGTGCCCTGTCCTGCCCACCGCTTGGCTGTCCCCTCTGAAGGCCCCTGTGAGGAGCCCGCGGCCCCCTCCCCAGCCTGCGGCCTTCTGGCCTTAACCCTTCTGGGCACTTTGTCCTGTTGCTTCTGCACCTAGTCTACGTTTTCTTGATCGCCCATGAGCTAAGGCAGCTCGGCGTGTTTGCTTGCTTTAAAAAAACTTTTTCTCAAGATAACGTCCCTTTATTTTATCTATTTTGGCCACACCATACAGTAAGTGGGATCTTAGTTCCCTGACCAGGGGTTGAACCTGTGTCCCCTTCTCTGGGACCATGTCCTCTGAACTACGGGACCACCTGCGAAATCCTGTTAATGGCATTTTGAATCCCTTCTTTTTTGAAGAGCCTCTTCAGTCTTTCACTTGTCTTTCCACGATGTCGTCTTTTTTGTTGTTTTATAAAAATTCTTGTTTACTTTTTTGGCAGTACCTCTCGGCATGGAGAAGGGAATGGCAGCCCACTCCAGTGTTCTTGCCTGGGAAGCACAGTGGAGCCTGGTGGGCTGTAGTCCATCAGGCCCCAAAGTCAGACACGACTGAGCAGCTAAACCACCTCCCGGCGTGTGGGGTCTCAGCTCCCTGACCAGAGTGGGACCCACTCCCCCTGCAGCGGAAGTGTGGACTGCCATAGAAACCTGCTCTTTGTATTTTTTCAGATATAAACACTTTGTTGGTTAGACTGGGCTAAACCAAACAAAATTTCCAGCATTTAACCATTCAGTTCAGTTCAGTTGCTCAGTCGTGTCGACTCTTTGCGACCCCATGAATCGCAGCACGCCAGGCCTCCCTGTCCATCACCAGCTCCCAGAGTCTACTCAAACTCAAATCCATCGAGTCGGTGATGCCATCAAGCCATCTCATCCTCTGTCATCCCCTTCTCCTCCTGCCCCCGGTCCTTCACAGCATCAGGGTCTTTTCCAATGAGTCAACTCTTCACATGAGGTGGCCAAAGTGCTGGAGTTTCAGCTTCAGCATCATTCCTTCCAAAGAAATCCCAGGGCTGATCTCCTTCAGAATGGACTGGTTGGATCTCCTTGTAGTCCAAGGGACTCTCTCAAGAGTCTTCTCCAACACCACAGTTCAAAAGCATCGATTCTTTGGCACTCAGCTTTCTTCACAGTCCAACTCTCACATCCATACATGACCACAGGAAAAACCATAGCCTTGACTAGACGGACCTTTATTGGCAAGTAATGTCCCTGCTTTTTAATATGTTACCTAGGTTGGTCATAACTTTCCTTCCAAGGAGTAAGCGTCTTTTAATTTCATGGCTGCAGTCATGGGACCATGTCCTCTGAACTACGGGACCACCTGCGAAATCCTGTTAATGGCATTTTGAATCCCTTCTTTTTTGAAGAGCCTCTTCAGTCTTTCACTTGTCTTTCCACGATGTCGTCTTTTTTGTTGTTTTATAAAAATTCTTGTTTACTTTTTTGGCAGTACCTCTCGGCATGGAGAAGGGAATGGCAGCCCACTCCAGTGTTCTTGCCTGGGAAGCACAGTGGAGCCTGGTGGGCTGTAGTCCATCAGGCCCCAAAGTCAGACACGACTGAGCAGCTAAACCACCTCCCGGCGTGTGGGGTCTCAGCTCCCTGACCAGAGTGGGACCCACTCCCCCTGCAGCGGAAGTGTGGACTGCCATAGAAACCTGCTCTTTGTATTTTTTCAGATATAAACACTTTGTTGGTTAGACTGGGCTAAACCAAACAAAATTTCCAGCATTTAACCATTCAGTTCAGTTCAGTTGCTCAGTCGTGTCGACTCTTTGCGACCCCATGAATCGCAGCACGCCAGGCCTCCCTGTCCATCACCAGCTCCCAGAGTCTACTCAAACTCAAATCCATCGAGTCGGTGATGCCATCAAGCCATCTCATCCTCTGTCATCCCCTTCTCCTCCTGCCCCCGGTCCTTCACAGCATCAGGGTCTTTTCCAATGAGTCAACTCTTCACATGAGGTGGCCAAAGTGCTGGAGTTTCAGCTTCAGCATCATTCCTTCCAAAGAAATCCCAGGGCTGATCTCCTTCAGAATGGACTGGTTGGATCTCCTTGTAGTCCAAGGGACTCTCTCAAGAGTCTTCTCCAACACCACAGTTCAAAAGCATCGATTCTTTGGCACTCAGCTTTCTTCACAGTCCAACTCTCACATCCATACATGACCACAGGAAAAACCATAGCCTTGACTAGACGGACCTTTATTGGCAAGTAATGTCCCTGCTTTTTAATATGTTACCTAGGTTGGTCATAACTTTCCTTCCAAGGAGTAAGCGTCTTTTAATTTCATGGCTGCAGTCACCATCTGCAGTGATTTTGGAGCCCCCCAAAATAAAGTCTGACACTGTTTCCACTGTTTCCCCATCTATTTCCCATGAAGTGATGGGACTGGATGCCATGATCTTCGTTTTCTGAATGTTGAGCTTTAAGCCAACTTTTTCACTCTCTTTCACTTTCATCAAGAGGCTCTTTAGCTCCTCTTCACTTTCTGCCATAAGGGTGGTGTCATCCGCATATCTGAGGTTATTGATATTTCTCCCGGCAATCTTGATTACAGCTTGTGCTTCTTCCAGCCCAGCATTTCTCATGATGTACTCTGCATAGAAGTTAAATAAGCAGGGTGACAATATACAGCCTTGATGTACTCCTTTTCCTATTTGGAACCAGTCTATTGTTCCATGTCCAGTTCTAACTGTTCATTATAGGGGAATGGAATGCAAAAGTAGGAAGTCAAGAAGCACAGGGGGTAACAGGCAAATTTGGCCTTGGAGTACGGAATGAAGCAGGGCAAAGGCTAATAGAGTTTTGCCAAGAAAATGCACTGGCCATAGCAAACACCCTCTCTGAACAACACAAGAGGAGACTCTACACATGGACATCACCAGATGGTCAACACCGAAGTCAGATTGATTATATTCTTTGCAGCCAAAGATGGAGAAGCTCTATACAGTCAGCAAAAACAAGACCAGGAGCTGACTGTGGCTCAGATCATGAACTCCTTATTGCCAAATTCAGACTTAAATTGAAGAAAGTAGGGAAAACCGCTAGACCATTCAGGTATGACCTAAATCAAACCCCTTATGATTATACAGTGGAAGTGAGAAATAGATTCAAGGGCCTAGATCTGATAGACACAGTGCCTGATGAACTATGGAATGAGGTTTGTGACATTGTACAGGAGACAGGGATCAAGACCATCCCCATGGAAAAGAAATGCAAAAAAGCAAAATTACTGTCTGAGGAGGCCTTACACATAGCTGTGAAAGAAGAGAGGCTAAAAGCAAAGGGGAAAAGGAAAGATGTAAGCATCTGAATGCAGAGTTCCAAAGAATAGCAAGAAGAGATAAGAAAGCCATCTTCAGCGATCAATGCAAAGAAACAGAGGAAAAGAACAGAATGGGGAAGACTAGAGATCTCTTCAAGAAAATGAGAGATACCAAGGGAACATTTCATGCAAAGGTGGGCTTGATAAAGGACAGAAATGGTATGGACCTGACAGAAGCAGAAGATATTAAAGAGAGGTGGCAAGAATACACAGAAGAATTGTACAAAAAAGATCTTCACAACCCAGATAATCACAGTGGTGTGATCACTCACCTAGAGCCAAACATCCTGGCACGTGAAGTCAAGTGGGCCTTAGAAAGCATCACTATGAACAAAGCTAGTGGAGGTGATGGAATTCCAGTGGAGCTATTTCAAATCCTGAAAGATGATGCTGTGAAAGTGCTGCACTCAATATGCCAGCAAATTTGGGAAACTCAGCAGTGGCCACAGGACTGGAACAGGTCAGTTTTCATTCCAGTCCTAAAGAAAGGCAATGCCAAAGAATGCTCAAACTACCACATAATTGCACTCATCTCACATGCTAGTAAAGTAATGCCCAAAATTCTCCAAGCCAGGCTTCAGCAATATGTGAACCGTGAACTTCCAGATGTTCAAGTTGGTTTTAGAAAAGGCAGAGGAACCAAAGATCAAATTGCCACCATCTGCTGGATCATCAAAAAAAGCAAGAGAGTTCCAGAAAGACATCTATTTCTGCTTTATTGACTGTGCCAAAGCCTTTGATTGTGTGGGTCACAATAAACTGTGGGAAATTGAACCACTACTGGTGTACAGATGTGACAGCAGCTTCATGTGGCTCAGCCTCCTCTGTGTTTAAGCGTCCCGTCCTGCTCTGTACCTGGCAACCTCACTCTCTGGTGAAGTCTTCTCTGATCAGAAACCCCACGTTTTAATATATGCACACTTCCTGATCCTTCTTCTGGGGTTAATGCCCTCGTGTCCCCAGATGTGTGGTCTGTCCCTATTCTGGGGCTCATTGCAGGTCGACAGTCCAGCTGAGCTGGCATCACTGTGTGGTGGGGCTGTTTCTTGAGTCCTGTTGTCCCAGCACCGCTGCGAAGGCGCCTCCCTCCGCGCAGACCCTGGTTTTCCTGTAAAGCAGCCTGCCGTTGCACAGACACCGCTGTCTGTGCTGAGCCCCTCTGGGTCTCTGTGTCTCGGCGCCAATGACCTGACTTTGGGTGAATCTGATACCCGGCGGCAGCACTGGCCCAGTCCCCAGCGCCCCGCCGGGCTGCCTGCTCCTGTGGGCCCGTGGCGGGGAGCCCGCACCCCCGCAGCGCTAGGGCCTGCGTCTCGGCGCCAGTGACCTGACTTTGGGTGAATCTGGTGCCCGGCGGCAGCACTGGCCCCGTCCCCAGCGCCCCGCCGGGCCGCCTGCGCCTGTGGGCCAGTGGCGGGGAGCCCGCACCCCCGCAGCGCTAGGGCCTGCGTCTGTGGCGGGGGTGTAGCTCCCCGTTCACTTGGTCCGTAACTCCTGTCAAATGTGCTTCATGGCTTTCCAAGCAGAGGTTCTGTGATTTTTGTTTCACTTACCTTTACATACTTATTTTAAAAATGCTCCTCTCAGTGATACCTTAAAAATGTTCTCATAGAAGTCTGTGCTGGGTTGTGCTGGTGGACTTTGCATTCTGGTCTTGCTGTTGGCGACTTTGCAAGCTCACCCCTGAGAGCGGGCAGCGGGTCTGTAGGCTGCTTTGCGTCGTCTTTGTGCCGTCATGTGTTCTGTGGACAGTGGCGGCTTTTTCCCTTTCTGCTTTATTGCTCCAACTCCTTCCCTGCAGTGTTGGGCGTGAAACGTGATTGGTGTGTTTCTCTCCTTTGAAGGGGACGCCTTTGGCGTTTTGCTGTTAAGTGTGACAGTGGCAGGTTCTGTCCATGTCCATGTCCTTTGCCACATTAAGGAAATTCCTTTTTATATCTCTGCTAACTGTAAGGTTGGACCCCGGGGGCCATGATGGGCCACCCCTCCTCTCTCCCACTGGCGAGAAGGTCCCCAGTGATAGCACACTTCGTTGGTTGCCATGCCAAGCCGCCCCTCCTCTCTCCCGCCGGCCGGGGGAGTCCCTAATGGAGGGAGGCTCCCAGATCCCAGGAACCAGTCACAGCACACACCGCCACCAAAGCCGCCTCGCCCCAGCCGCATAGAAAGAGAACCGGCAACCTATCCAAACCCCTTCCGCTAACCTGGCCATCCCCCTGCAGCGTGCATATATAAACAAACTTCTAGTGTGGTCGGCGCTCTTCCAGGACTTCCTGGACCTGCCTCCTTCGGGTCTGGGAACCCCGCCCAGGAGTGCTCCGTCATTAAAAAGCTTGTTAGATACATGGTTTTTTGGTGTCCTGATCGTCTTTACCTAACACTAACAATTTTATTAATTAACTGGTGAAACCACGTGAACTTAGGGTTTTCTTTGTGGGGCAACCGCTAATTATGGATTCAGTTCATTTAGTAAGTAATGAGGCTTCAGGTTTTCTTTTATCAGTTTTGTTAAGTGACATTTTCTTAACCGTTTGCTAACTTACGTAAATGCTCAGGTGTGTGGGCAGAAAGTCCCTCTGTTGGCCCTGTGCTGTGGTCTCCTGTCTTCAGTTTGCTGTTGGACATTTGCCCTTTTCTTTTGCTTGATTTATCTCAAGTATCTAAGAATTTCTTTGACTTTGTTACAGGTCCTCTTTTGATTTCTGTACCTTATTACTTTCTGCTTGTATCTTTATTGTTTTCTTTTCTCTGCTATATTTGGGCTAATTTGCTAGTCTCTTCCAAACCCTTGAGATTAATTCTTCAATACTTTTGTTTTGTATTTGTTTCAAATATGTGCATTTAATGCTCTGAGTTTAACTCTGAGCCTGGTTCAGCTGCCTGAGGGGCATTGGAAAGGCGGCCTTGGGTGGCCGGCTGTGTCCCGTGGCGTGGCGGCTGTGTCCCATGGCCAGCTGTGTCCAGTGGCAGCGTGGTCTGGCGCGGTGGCTGTGTCCCGTGGCCGGCGGTGTCCCGTGGCAGCGTGGTCTGGCATGGCGGCTGTGTCTTGTGGCGGCGGTGTCCCCGTGGCCAGCTGTGTCCCATGGCGGCGTGGTCTGGCGTAGTGGCTGTGTCCCGTGGCGGCTGTGTCCTGTGGCCGGTGGTGTCCCCGTGGCCGGCGGTGTCCCGTGGTGGCGTGGCCTGGCGTGGCGGCTGTGTCCTGTGGCTGGTGGTGTCCCCGTGGCCAGCTGTGTCCCGTGGCTGCGTGTTCTGGCGTGGCGGCTGTGTCCTGTGGCCGGTGGTGTCCCCGTGGCCGGCTGTGTCCTGTGGTGGCATGGTCTGGCGTGGCTGGGTCCACTCCAGGTGCCTGCACCCCGGCTGCTTCTGCTGGGCTCCCCACTGCTCTGCCCGGCCTGGAGCTCACCCGTTTCAGGTGACCTAGTCTCACGGCTGAGCTCTGTGAGGGGAGCTGCTCCGAGCCCCTGCCGTGGGGTGTGGGGAGGCATGTACAGCGGGTTTGCGGGTGTGTGCCGTCCCGTGTGCGCGGGGGTGCCGTGTGTCATGTGCCCACACTCTGTGGCATAGGTGGTAGGGTGAGAGCGGAGGCCCTGTGCTCTCCGGCCTGCCCTGAGGGCAATCGGGCGTGGGGCTAGGCGGGAAAGGTGGGGCTCCTGCCCAGGGTCCCGAGACCTGGGTCCTGAGGGCGCGGTCACTGTCTGGCGCTGGGTGCCCGCAGGCCCGCATCCCTGGGGGCGAGGGTGTCCTTGTGCAGTCGCTCCTCTGGGGCTGGGGGCTGTGCTCCTGCCCCTCAGACCTGGACGAGCGTGTCTGTCCTTAGCGCACGGCGTGGGGCTCTTGGGGACGTCTCCTCTCGCTGTGCTTTCTCGCAGATCGTGACTTCGGCCTCCACAGACCTCCAGGATTACACCTACTACTTTGTCCCGGCCCCATGGCTGTCGGTCAAGCTCCTGCGGCTCCTGCAGTGCTACCCACCCCCAGGTAACGGCTGCGGGCAGAGCCTGGGGAGGGCTTGCTGCGGCCCTCTGACACGCCACCCTCCACTCTCCTGGCGCCGGCGCCGGCTCTCTGGGCCTCTGATGTCCTCACAGCTCTTGGCTTTCCCGGAGCAGCTAGTCAAGGACGCTCACTTCTTTATGACTGGGATGAGCTCTGCTTCCGTGTCTTATGTAGATGTAGGGTCAGACCCCTGTGGGTGTTTGAAACAATCTTTTAAAATAACTCTTAAAGCCAGTTGAAACTTCACATCCAAAATCGTGTGTTACTTTAGAGTGCATGTCATGGATATTGTTACGTTTGTTTTATTTTAAACTATGGTAAGTAACTAGAATCACTGGCTTGAGAAAGCTCATGAGTTCCTGTTCCATACTTCTAAATTGCTTTCTACGAAGATGGCTTTCTTGTTGTAACCTCCGCACTTTAGCTTTCATTTGTTTTTGTACAGGGTGTGTCTGTTAAATTCAAGTCACTTTGTGTCCCAAGTGTTTTTTATACTAAGTGTGAGCTGCTCGCCCTGCAGCAGAGCTGAGCAGGCGCGGGGCTCCCTGAGGCCTCAGCCCTCCTGCCAGCGGGCCTCCACCCCGCCCCAGGGCAGTGATTCTCGAACTGGCCGCTGCCTTCTTACTCCCAGGCTGGGGCGGCTCAGAGCCCCTGGGGGTGAGTCTCACTGTTGCCGCCTCCTTTCAGCCCCGCCCCGCCCCGCCTGGGCGGCCTCAGGGACCCTGCTGGCCCCCTCCCCTCCCCTTGCCCCC
>SJYG01000387.1:138092-149265 GCA_006410535.1 Litocranius walleri
GTGGACGGGGGCTGGGGGCTGGGGCCATGGGGGGAGGGCAGTGAGTGTCCAGTGGGGACAGAGTGTCCATTGGGGAAGATGAACAGATTTCTGGGGATGATGGTGGGGAAGGTAACACAGCCAGGGGAATGTTCTAGTGTCCCGAGCTGTGCGCCTGGAAATGCTTCGATGGTAAATTGCAGAGTATATATATTTTGCCACACTTTATAAAAAAGCTGTTTTTGCTCCCCCAATATTCCCTGCAAATTACGCATGCTGACTGTTGGGACCGCCCCCTCCCCGTACCCTCTTGGAGCCTGTCCTGGAAGCGAGTGGGGAGTAAGCAGGGAGGAGGCGGTGTGTCTGCCCTGCAGGGACCCTGACCCTTCTCACTGAAACTCAGAACTTCGCGTTGAGTTTAGGCGTTAACTCCAGGCTGTCGTGGGGTCAGCCGTGTGCTTTCTAGGAGATGTGAGGTGACGTTCCATCCTGGATTCCGCGGGTGCAGACGTTTGCAGAGGCCTGCATGGCGTCTTCTCTGATGGCGCAGGGCCCCCCACGCTGCGGCCGAGGGGTTGGGATGCGGTTGGGGAGGTGTTGGGGTGGGGCGGGGCTCTTCTCCCCCCGCAGCTCGGGGGCTGCGATGCGCCCTGTGAACAGCTGCTCTGCTTGCTTCCAGGCCGGATGTTCATATTTTACGGTAACAAGACCTCCACACAGTTCCTGAATTTTACCCCGACACTCATCTGTTCGGACGACCTCCAGGCCAATATCCTTGGTCCTGTTGCCACTCAGGCCACAGGCAGAGTGGGTGGGAGGATGGACAGGGAGGATGCTCCCAGGCTGGTCCTGCAGCTTCAGGGCCTCTGACTGTGCTCAGGCTGCGTGTCCATGACCCTGAGAACTGCCCGCAGGCGCACTCCAGCCTCCTGTCCCTAGAGAAGTGCCCAGAGAGAGCCAGGGCGGGGGCACCAGGACCCACTGCAGCCGCAGACAGCCCTGGCGGACAGCAGGGCTGGACGTGAGTGCCTCCCGTGCGTCGGCCTCACCGGGGTGGGTGGCCGAACTTGACCGCCAAGGACGCCGCCTTTTGGGAGGGACTGTGAAGGAGGGACCTCCGCACCTCAGACCAGACCTGCTTCCAGTGAGCTCCGTCGTTCAGTTGTGTCTGGCTCCCTGCAGCCCCATGGACTGTAGCGCGCCAGTCGTCCCTGTCCACCACCACTCCCAGAGCTTGCTCAGACTCATGTCCATCGAGTTGGTGATGCCATCCATCCATCTTCTGTTCTGCCCTTCTTCTCCTAAGATCTATATGTTAAGATAAACACCTTTCAAACGTAGACTGTTGACACTCAGCGTCTGTGGCTAGCCGTTGAAGGCAACTTGCAGGTTTTGTCTGCGGGCAGGGTGAGTGCTCTGCCCTGCTGAGCCCTCCTGGTGCCCCTTGGCCACGGGCTTAGCTGCGTTCCTCTCACTGCCTTGGCCTCCTTGACTCCCGCACATCTGAGCCTGCAGACCAAGCCCGTGGACCCAGCCGTGGATGGGGGCGCACAGGTGCAGCAGGCGGTCAACATCGAGTGCGTGTCCGACTTCACGGAGGCGCCGGTCCTCAACATCCAGTTCAGGTGGGTGCGTGGCCGGAGCCGTCACTGCTGTGGCGCGGGCCCTGCTGCTCAGAGGCCGGCTGCAGGAGCGCCTGGTGAGGGCCCTCCCCGGGGGCGTGCTCTGTGTCACGCCCCACACGCAGACTGGCTGTCTCTGCGGCATGTTTGTGTTGCTGCCTTGCTCATTCCTGCTGTTTTCAGTGGCCAGTAGAGTGAGTGAGCAGGCTGCACTGTTGGGTATCTGTAAGGTTAGATTCTGGAAAACCACCTCTGAAACATGAACTACATAGAGACCTGAAGACTGTACCGTGTAAAATCGAGGGAAGTAGATGTGCAGAATTTCGTTTCATTCTGTAGGCACTGTTTTCTTTAGTCATGTTATGAAAAAAGGAACGACCCACACAATTTAAGCTCACTTGGACTGCTGGGGAACGGGAAGAGGCTGCAGCTGTCCCTGGTCGCTGTGGCCCCCTGGCCGCGCTGGCTGAGGGTGTGTTTCCCAGGATCCTCGGCTCTCGATGACCGTGTGTTGCAGATGGATGGTCTTCCTGGGGCCCCAGGCCGCCCTTCTGCGCCCCAGGGGTCTCGCACTCAGGACCTGGCCCTGGCTGAGTCTCAGGTTTTCTGTGCATTCGTGGACTCCTCCCAGTGGACCCCTGTGTTGCTCACAGGTACGGGGGAACCTTTCAGAACGTGTCTGTGAAGCTGCCTATCACACTCAACAAGTTTTTCCAGCCCACGGAAATGGCTTCTCAGGATTTCTTCCAGCGCTGGAAGCAGCTGAGCAAGTGAGTGGCAGATTGCCCGTAGGTGGACAAGTGGGCGGGGGTCGGGCTGCAGCCAGCTGATGGGGCGCCGCTCTGTGCCCACAGCCCTCAGCAGGAGGTGCAGAGCATCTTCAAGGCCAAGCACCCGATGGACACGGAGGTCACCAAGGCCAAGGTACTGGGCTTGCGATGGCACTCCCAGAGCCGGGGCCTGGCCGGGCCCTCTGGGAGGCCGGTCTGCTCGCCTCTGGGGGCTTTCCCCTCTGCCGGCGCCGGCGCCACGGGCTCCTGTGTCCCCCCTTTCTCTCCTTTGCCGGCACCGGCGCCACGGGCTTCTGTGTCCCTCCTTTCTCCCCTCTGCCGGCGCCAGCGCCACGGGCTCCTGTGTCTCCCCTTTCTTCCCAGATCATTGGCTTCGGCTCTGCGCTCCTGGAGGAAGTCGACCCTAACCCTGCGAACTTTGTTGGCGCTGGTATCATACACACTAGGACCGCCCAGATTGGGTGCTTGCTGCGTCTGGAGCCCAACCTGCAAGCCCAGGTGCAGCCCTGTGATGCCTCTGCACACGCTTGGGTGCTTCTTACTGCAGTGGAGTTCACACACAGGGAGACGGGCGGGTCCCAGGGGTGGGCATCTGGTGCGCTGCACAGAAGCGGACACCTGCGTCACCACCGCCACCGCCCACTGGTGCACGTGACATCCTCACCGCCCCACGAAGCCCCTGGGCCTCCCTGGGAGGCCGCGCTCGGCAGCGTGGCCCCAGCTCTGGCAGGCGCTCGCTGCTGCCGCGCCCGTGCTGGGCCCAGTGGGATGTGTGGCTCCCCCTGTGGGGAGATGCATGTTGGCTCGTCCAGCACACCTGTCCGTGGACGTGGGGCTGCTGCAAACATCGGGTGTCCTTTGTGTGCACGTGACTTCATTTCTTGTGGGTGCCACCCGGGTGTACTGGCAGGCTCACGGCGTCCAGGCACCGTCAGCGCTGCTGCCCCGCCGCAGTGCGGTCCTGCTGCCCAGCAGCTGTGCTTGGAGGCTCCAGTCGGTCCCCATGTGCACAGGTGCTGGTTATGTCAAGCTTTTATTTGAGCTGAAAGTGCCTTTGATGCTTGAGTCTGTCTAGCTGGATGCCTCGGGGAAGGGCTGAGCAGGGCCTTTGGGGGCTGCTGGGCAGGGCCTGGCCCCAGGGTGGCTGCTGTCCTGAGCGCCCCCCCCCCCACACTACCTGCTGTGTCCTCTGTTCCAGATGTACCGACTGACACTGCGGACGAGCAGGGAGACCGTCTCTCAGAGGCTGTGTGAATTGCTGTCGGAACAGTTCTGAAGCAGCGAGGGCGGAGTGTCAGGCTCCCGCCTGTGCACCTCTCCTGCCTCCACCGCTGTCTTTGTTGCTGAGCTGCAGGTCCCTGCCCTGCCCAGTGTCCCAGCCCCCAGCGCCTCCCAGCCCTGCCTCTCGGCCTCATCCCTCCTGGGGATGGATGAGGAGCCCGTGTGCCCTTGAGGAAGAGGAGGCTCAGCCTGGACCCAGCCAGCCTGCCAAGTCAGGAGGAAGGGCATGGCCCCCGGGATCAGTTCTTACGGAAATCAAGACAGTTCTGTGGTTAAGCCTGCACATTAAAGGGAAATTAGAAGTTCAAACGAACGTGGAAATTTTTTTTTGGAATCCTCTCAGGATGCCGTGTGCTCTTACTGGTTGTTTATCTCTGATGCCCTCAGTGGAGAGGCGGCGTTCTGTCTGCAGGACTAGATCTCGGCTGCTTTGATGGGCGACGGGGAGGCTGTGGGTGTGTTTGCTGGGGGCCTGGGGCCTGTGGGCTCTGAGTTCCGCATCTGCAAGCTAGACGGGGTTGTTCTCAGGGGCTGTCAGGGAGAACTTGTCCTGCCTAGACTGAGTTTGGCGCCCTTCCCCAGCGCTGTGCTGTTACAGGGAGGCTGGTGGGGCCCTCCGCCGGAGTTCCGGTGTGCATGGGGAGGAGGGTCCCTGGCGGCCCTGGAGGGTGTGTCCCTGGCCCTGGAGTGTGTATCTCTGTTGGCCCTGGAGGGTGTGTCCCTGGCCCAGAGTGTGTCCCTGGCCCTGGAGGGTGTGTCTCTGTTGGCCCTGGAGGGTGTGTCCCTGGCCCAAGGGTGTGTCCCTGGCAGCCCTGGAGGGTGTGTCCCTGGCCCTGGAGGGTGTGTCCTTGGCCCTGGAGGGTGTGTCCCTGGCCTGAAGGTGTGTGGTGTGTCCCTGGCCCTGGAGGGTGTGTCCCTGGCCCACCCCCCCCCCACACTACCTGCTGTGTCCTCTGTTCCAGATGTACCGACTGACACTGCGGACGAGCAGGGAGACCGTCTCTCAGAGGCTGTGTGAATTGCTGTCGGAACAGTTCTGAAGCAGCGAGGGCGGAGTGTCAGGCTCCCGCCTGTGCACCTCTCCTGCCTCCACCGCTGTCTTTGTTGCTGAGCTGCAGGTCCCTGCCCTGCCCAGTGTCCCAGCCCCCAGCGCCTCCCAGCCCTGCCTCTCGGCCTCATCCCTCCTGGGGATGGATGAGGAGCCCGTGTGCCCTTGAGGAAGAGGAGGCTCAGCCTGGACCCAGCCAGCCTGCCAAGTCAGGAGGAAGGGCATGGCCCCCGGGATCAGTTCTTACGGAAATCAAGACAGTTCTGTGGTTAAGCCTGCACATTAAAGGGAAATTAGAAGTTCAAACGAACGTGGAAATTTTTTTTTGGAATCCTCTCAGGATGCCGTGTGCTCTTACTGGTTGTTTATCTCTGATGCCCTCAGTGGAGAGGCGGCGTTCTGTCTGCAGGACTAGATCTCGGCTGCTTTGATGGGCGACGGGGAGGCTGTGGGTGTGTTTGCTGGGGGCCTGGGGCCTGTGGGCTCTGAGTTCCGCATCTGCAAGCTAGACGGGGTTGTTCTCAGGGGCTGTCAGGGAGAACTTGTCCTGCCTAGACTGAGTTTGGCGCCCTTCCCCAGCGCTGTGCTGTTACAGGGAGGCTGGTGGGGCCCTCCGCCGGAGTTCCGGTGTGCATGGGGAGGAGGGTCCCTGGCGGCCCTGGAGGGTGTGTCCCTGGCCCTGGAGTGTGTATCTCTGTTGGCCCTGGAGGGTGTGTCCCTGGCCCAGAGTGTGTCCCTGGCCCTGGAGGGTGTGTCTCTGTTGGCCCTGGAGGGTGTGTCCCTGGCCCAAGGGTGTGTCCCTGGCAGCCCTGGAGGGTGTGTCCCTGGCCCTGGAGGGTGTGTCCTTGGCCCTGGAGGGTGTGTCCCTGGCCTGAAGGTGTGTGGTGTGTCCCTGGCCCTGGAGGGTGTGTCCCTGGCCCTGGAGGGTGTGTCCCTGGCCTCCTGCGCCTCTGAATTCGTCTGGGTCATGGTCACTACAGCGGCCCAGGGCTGGGTCCCGGTTGTGGTTGTAGGCTGTGGCATGGTTTCTGGAGAAGATTCTGGAGGGTGAGCCATCTCTTCCCTGTGCACTGGCCCTAACCTCTTGGGGTCACGACTCAGGCTGAGGTGTCAGGGACCCAGGCCTGTGTGTGGGAGCAGGGAAGCCTGCGTGTGGCCGCGGAGCGGGGTGCCGGGCGGGGCTGAGGTGGCAACAGCGCACCCGTGCTTGGCTCTCCATGCCTCACCTGTACCTTGAGATGCCGAGGCGGGGCCTGTGTCATTCCCTGGGTCTCCAGAGGAGACCAGGCTCCTCGCTGCCCCATGGGGCCACCACACGGGCCAGGGGAACGTGGCGGCCCTCTGCCGGGTGTGGGTCCTTGGGGAGGCGACTTCCGGGAGTCGCCCTGTGGGTGCTGGGGCCCCACCAGGCCGCTGGTGCCCCACTCGAGGTTCCCACACCTGGCACCCTGCACAGTCCTCCACGTGCGGCCTCAGGGCCTGAGGCTACATGGGAGAGGCAGCTGGCGCCGCCGCTTGGCACTGCAGGTGGGTGGTGCCGCCGTCCTGCTTTTCATTCAAGCCCCAGTGTGTGGACTGCCCAGCTCTGGGCTGGTTTCCTGCTAGCCGCTACCCTCCCGCCACCCACCATTCTAGCTGACTGTCCCATCTGCAAAGCACAGGCAGTGCCGGGGTGGTTATGGGAACATGTGGTCTCTAGAGGGAAGGGCCCTGTGGGGCCATAAGTGCTGATGGTGCGAGCTGTCATCTGGCCCAAGCTCCCGGTCACGGGCCAGAAGCCTCGATGTGTCCAGATGACGTGCCTTTTGCTCTGCACTTGGACTTAGAACACGGGTTGAGCCTGCAGGACTCACCGTACGTGCTGGGGGCCCGCCTTCTAGAGAGCCGGGGTCTAGGGGCCAAGTGGGCCCAGGAGTTCCTTCCTGGAGAGGAAGCCTGCTGGGCTCAGGCGGGGTGACCCCCGCCACCGGTGGGGTGCAGGGCCCCACAGGACGGAGGGTGTCATGGGAGAGTAGTCCCAAGCTAGGAGGGGGGCAAGGGCCTGCAGGGGAGGGGAGGGGAGGGCCTGGGGCCGCAGTAGTGTCCCTTCTGGGCCCAGACTGATGTTGGGCCAGTCCCGTGGGCCAGGAGCAGGTCTGGGAACTTGGGAGCGCGAGGGCATGGGAGCCAGCGGGAGTCTCTGTGAGCCTGTATGCTTTGACCTGAGCCAGTTTATTTGCCGTCTGTTCACCAGGGTGTGGCGCCTGGGTGCCCCCTCGCCAGGGTGAGCTCTCTCGGCAGGCAGGTGGGGTGTCCCCTCTCCTTTGCTTCCCTCTGTGTGCCGTGACCTGTGTCTCTCCCTGATCCTCTGCTCGGGGCCCGGCCTCCCCAGGAACCCCTTCTGGATGGCCTTCCGTGCTGCTCTCACCCCGGGTCCTGGTTCCCGGCAGGACAGGAGGCTGTGCGTGAGCAGTGGGCGTGCCAGGCGGCGCCCTTTGTGGCCCCAGAGGCCAGCCAGTCCAGTGCAGCCTGCTGGGGCCAGTCGGGGTCTGAAGGGCCCCCGCCCGCACCCCCTTTCTCTCCAGGGGCCCGGGTGAGCCACCTCCGAGGGCTCTCGGAGGCCATGGCTGTGCCTCGGAAGGGGCTGCGGGGCCCGGCGTGTGGGCAGTTTTGGGGATACAGCTCTAGTCTCCGCAGCGCCGGCGGCGGCACGCACAGCTGCTGAACACCTGCACTGTGAGCACCAGCTGCTCCCCCAACGCCGCAGGGTCCGTGCAGGGCAGCAAGAGCTCCACCTCGTAGGCGCTGACGGGTTGGCAGCAGCTGCAGGCGGTGGTCACTTCCATGGCGTCGGCGTTGAAGCTGCGGAGGCGCGGTAGGGGGAGCACGCGTCAGGGCAGCCACCTCGGTGCCCCTCCCAGGCCCCTGGGGAGGTGGGCGCCAGGGCCCCAGCCTGGGCCTGCAGGGAGGGGCTGGCCACCGGTTCTGAGCTGCCCCGCTCCCCGCAGGTGTGGGGCAGACAGGTGTGTGTGGGGGGGCCGGGGTGACCTGATGGGGCGGCATGCTGCCGGGGCTGGGAGCTCTCGGTGGATCTTGCCTAGCTTCTGTGAGAAGAGCCTCTTGTCGGGCAGGGCAGGCTCCCAGCCCAGGACCCGGACAGACACTGCCCGGGGCCGATGGCTCACCTGGCCGAGGAGGTGCACACACCCTCACAGCGGGTCACCGTGATGTTGGCCGTGCACCCCTGGTAAGTTACTTCTTCCTCAGACTCCTTCAAGCCGCAGGCTCCTGGGTGTGGAGAGGCGGGCGTCAGGCAGCGACCCCAGGGCATGGCCGCTGGGGGCTGCGCCCCTGGCCCCCTCGAGAGCAGGAGCTGACAGGCCTGGCTCTAGGGTGCGGGCTCTGAGCCCCTGCTGTGCGGCTCAGTGGGTGGTGCTGGCTCTGCTGAGGGAAGGCTGCCAGCTGCCTGACTGCTTAGATCTGAGCACGGCCACGTGGGCACCTGCCCACAGTGGTGTCTCCCCTGGGCCCCCACCCTGGGCCCCGGGCCATCTCCCCTCGTCTGAGCCCCACCTAGGTCAGACCTCACAGCTTTGTGTAGAAACAAAGCCTGACGTTAAGTCTTTCGTCGTTTTTTCTTACTGAAAACTGACTGCACTGGGCGTCCCTCAAGGTCGAGGGTTTCTCAGAGGGTGAGGCGGATTCCAGCCCTGGCCCTGGTGGAGCCATGCTCAGCCCCTGGCCTCCCTCACCACCTCCCTCCTGGCCCAGCACCAACCTGTGGGCGGAGATGTCTCTGGTCTGCCGGTCTCAGCACCTGTGAGAGGGATGGGTAGGTGTCAGTGTGCCTCATGGGGACAGATAGTATCACATGAGCTCCCTGCATTGGTCCACGCTGCTGGGGGTGGGCGAGGTGTGGACCCGGCTGTGAGCTCTGCCCTGCATCCATCCCAGTGGACAGGCTTGGGTGCCCGTCAGAGAACTACCAGTGTGGGACTTGAGTGAAAAGGGAGGACTGGACAGCGTCTCTCGCCTTCCCACCTGCCCCCTCGCGAGGCCTCCCTGTGGCTTCAAGCCCTGCCTGCCTTGCTTTTCCACTGGAGGTGAGGTGGGAGGCTTAGGTGGGGACAGAGCTCGGGATGCGTCCTGTGGCCCCCATCGCCCCAGCTCTCCTCTGCTCAACCTCCTGCTCCCACCCTGCATTCTGGTCTCCTCCTCCACAGGCAGCCTCTCCCCAGTCCTCGTCCCACAAGAGAGCAGGCTGCCTTTCAGTGCCACCTGCAGTGCTGGGAGTCCCACGTGGGAAGCCTGGGATGCATGGCATGCAGGGGAGAGGCGTCCCTGCAGGACAGCGGCCTGGGCAGCCTCGAGCAGGAAGGCAGAGCTGCAGGCACCGGCAGCACTGAGGCCTGGGCGGAGCTGACCCTGGAGCACAGGCACTCCAGCCCCTCGCTCCAGTCCAGGCCCTGGAAGGCACCTGAAGTGAGGTGTGTGTGCTTTCTGTAAACTGGGCTAGGCTGGCCAGGCTGGAGTTCACTGACCTGGCCGAGAAAGGCTGAGGAGAGCCCCAGAGGACATGTGAGCAGCATACAGCAGGGGACAGGGTGGAGAGGGGGTGGGGGAGGTGTGGCCCTGTCCTCCTAGACACCCCAGGACACGGCTGAAGCACCAGAGCTGGGAGACCCCGGGTGGCACGCCGAGGCTGGCCAGGGGCCGAGGCTGGCCAGGGGCCGCGGCCGCGGCTCCGGCTGGTTCTGCGTGACCCCAGGTCTGCTCATTGTCCTGTGCTGCCTGACCATCCCTAGGCAGGGCGAGTGATCGCTTTAGGGGGAAGAAAGGCACGCTTGCTGTGAGAGCTGGACCAGCCTCTGGGTGTGGGCGAGGCGTGGTGCAGCGCAGCAGAGGCAGCACCCAGATGGTCATCAGGAGGTGTGAGGGGGTCAGAGAACATGGGGATCCCGTGGCAGGGGCCCAGAGTGTTGTCCAGAGCACAGAGAAGGCTGAGAAGTGTGCCCCGTGGGCCATGAGGTAGCTGCAGAGAGGTCACTCACCTGCAGAGCTGGGAAGAGGTGTGGCAGGAGAGGAGATGGACTGGCTCTCTGTGGACACAGACCCAGCGGTGGGGAGGAAGGAGCTCCCATGTGCAGTGATGGAGCTGGCCAGGAACACGGTTGTCTGCAGCCTGGTGGTACTCGGCTGTCTGGTGGTGAGGTTGGTGGCTGGAGAACTTCGGACGGCTGTCACCCCCAGCGTAGAAGACAGGAGGCCGTGGGTGGGGGTTTGGGTGGTGAGAGAGGTGGCCTGTGCGGTGGTGGACTGAGAGGATGGGACGGAGGAGGTGGGGCTGCTGGCTGTGGTCCGGGGTGTAGACAGGACGACGGTACTAACAGTGGGGGCAGGGGACAGCGTGGGAGCTGATGGAGGTGAGAGGGAGGGCCTGACGGGTGTGGGGGCAGCGGAGGAAGGGGGGCTGGTCGGCAAGGGTGCTGTCTGTGATTCGGTCAGAGGTGCAAAGCTCCCATGTGCAGTGATGGAGCTGGCCAGGAACACGGTTGTCTGCAGCCTGGTGGTACTCGGCTGTCTGGTGGTGAGGTTGGTGGCTGGAGAACTTCGGACGGCTGTCACCCCCAGCGTAGAAGACAGGAGGCCGTGGGTGGGGGTTTGGGTGGTGAGAGAGGTGGCCTGTGCGGTGGTGGACTGAGAGGATGGGACGGAGGAGGTGGGGCTGCTGGCTGTGGTCCGGGGTGTAGACAGGACGACGGTACTAACAGTGGGGGCAGGGGACAGCGTGGGAGCTGATGGAGGTGAGAGGGAGGGCCTGACGGGTGTGGGGGCAGCGGAGGAAGGGGGGCTGGTCGGCAAGGGTGCTGTCTGTGATTCGGTCAGAGGTGCAGAGGCTGAGGGACTCTGTGGGGCTGAGCTGACACTTGGGCTGCTGTGTGAAGTGGAGCCTGCAGAAGGGGAGAGGGAAGCTGATATTGAAGGAGAGGTGTTCGAGGACCTATGAGGACGAGGAGAGGAAGCGGTGGGCGAGGAGGAGGCGGTCGAGACAGCAGAAGAAGGCGGGTAATGGGGCAGAGTCAACCCAGAAACAGAAGTGGTTCGAGGACTCTGGCTTGGGCTCAGAGAAGCTGGAGAAGGCAGTGGGGAGCTGAGGCTGGCGCTCTGTGCTGGCGCCGTGCCGGCCGAGCTCTGGGCTGAGGGCCCTGCGGTGGCCTCTGTGAGCGGTGGGGCTGCGGGTGTGGTGGTCCCTGTGGTGGTCCATGTCAGTGGTGGGGCGGTGGGTGTGGTGGTCCCTGTGGTGGTCTCTGTAAGTGGTGGGAGTGTGGACATGGTGGTCTCTGCCAGTGCTGTGGGTGTGGTGATCTCTGTTGTGGTCATTATCAGCGGTGTGGCTGTGGGTGTGGTGGTGGTCTCTGTCAGTGGTGAGGGTGTGGGTGTGGTGGTCCCTGTGGTGGTCTCTGTCAGTGGTG
>SJYG01000387.1:166699-176903 GCA_006410535.1 Litocranius walleri
CCGAAGCCCCGAGTCTCCCCCCGGGCCCCTCCATGCCCACGGCCCCACCCACCTTGTAGAAGGGCTTGGGGTCCACGGTGGCGTGGCAGTTCTCAAACACTGTGCCCTTCTGCACCAGCACCGCGCAGTGGGTCTCTGCACACACCTCTGGGGGGGCAGGCCGGCGTGGATCAGCTGCCCGCTGGGGTCTCCCGCCCATCCCACCCTCCTGGGCAGCACTCACTGTTGAGCTGGCTCATGGAGCAGGGGTCGGTCTCTCGCTCCAGCGCAGCGGGGCAGTTCCCCGCCCGCCAGGAGTCCACGAAGAGCGAGGCAGTGCCCTCAGCGATGCCCATGCTCGTGGTGAAATCGTCCGTCGTGTCCCCGTTGAAGTTGCCGCAGAGCCCTGGGCCGGTGGTGAGGGTGGGTGGCCTGTGCCCCTTCTGTCCTGCCCTGCGCTCCCTGAGGCCCCCTCCTCCCCTAACCACACTGGGAGGGTCAGTGTGGTGCTGGATGGGCTGGGCCAGCGCCAAGCTCTGTGGGGCCCTCCTCCTCTAGGGTGGTCAGGCCGGGCAGGGAGGGGCACCTGGGCCAGCCCTGGGCAGACTGGGGCGGGACTCACCTCTGGTCTGGCCTCTGAACTGGGGCCCGACGGTGATGTACAGCTGGAACACGGGCCACAGCTGGATCACGAGCTCCAGCCCGAAGGTGGTGACCATCTGAAGGTGGGTGGACGTCTGCCTGAAGACTGTGATGTTTCCTGAGGGGACAGGAGCCTCAGCGGGTGGCCTGCTTTGGGACTCAGCTCAGCGAGGCCCGGGTGCCGGGCGGGCTGGGGACATACGAGTCTTGTATGGAAGCCACTTGGTGTCGCCGTTGTTGGTGACCACCTCGTCCTGAGAAATCACGATTTTGTCCTGGGGGAAGGAGGCCTGAGTTACAGGGGGCCGGGAGCAGGGGAAACCCCCAGCTCATGTGGGCCAGGCAGGGTGAAGCGGGAGCTGGGGTGTGTGTGCCTGGGGTCCCGGGTGGGCACAGGTGAGGTGGCCTCACCTGGGTGGACTTGTAGATGACAGCAACCAGGGAGGTCTCCGAGTGTGAATACCCAGACTTGTCGAACACAGCCATGAGCGAGCCGCCATCTGGGAGCTGGGGGCTCTGTGGGAGGGTGGCTCAGGTCAGGCCCCAGGGCGCTCACGGTGGCCCCCGGCCTGTGGTGGGGCCCCTGGCGGAGGTGTGTCCTACCTGGACAAGGACGTAGGTGCAGGTGCCATGGAAGCGGTAGGGCCTGGCGTCAAACGTGGTGACGAAGGAGCCGCCCTCCAGGGCACAGCGCCGTGGGCAGTGCCGCTCCTCACACTCCCAGTGGCCCCCCGAGCACCGGCTGTGGGGGACAGGCGTGACCGAGCGTCCCCCAGCATCCCCCCGCTGGCCTGCACGCCCTCTCCCGCGATCCGGCACTCACCAGGTCTGGCAGGCAGCCGTTGTGACCTCCCCGGGGGCGTAGACCACCCCACTGAGCATGCAGGGGCACTGGGGCTCGGGAACACAGCTGTGGTTTTTCGAGATGTCATCCAGAACCATCCCTGCAGGAGAGGGGCTTCCTGGGGCTGCGGCTGGGGGACCCCTCCCCCGCCTGTGGGGGCATGGGAGAGCCCCTACCCTCGGCCTTCCTTCCCTGGGTGCGGCCCCGCCACTGCCCTGCTCCATGAGGGTGGGGACCGGCGCGCACACAGGGCAGGCAGCTGGGGCAAGTCCCAGTGGAGCGTCTGGGGCCACGGGTCCCGGCTCCCACCCTGGGGTGGGGGGGCAGAGGCCCGGCTCTGGGCTCTGCTGGGGCTCCCGGGAGGGTGATGCCCTCACCTTCTGGGCAGAAGCAGCCGAAGGTGCAGAAGCTGGAGCAGCTGTGCCGCGGGTTGGAGCAGGTCCGCACGCAGGTTTCGCCGCACTCCCGGTACGCCTGGGTGGCCGGGCACTGACCCACAGCTGCAGGTCGAGCTGTCCTGTGAGAGGGGCCTGCGGCCCCCGGCCTGACCACCCCTGCACCCGCCCTGGCCCTCTCTCCTTGCTCCCCGGGACTCACAGCAGAGGTTGGGCCCCCGCCAGCTGCGCACGGGCTGGCCGGCCATGCTGCACCGGCGTGAGTACTCGGACAGCGTGGCGCAGCCACAGTCGCGCCGGCCGGGCTCCACGCACGTGGCCATGTCCGCCTGGCAGCTCAGCAGGAAGGGCTCCCGGGGCACGGTGCACTCGGGCGCCACCAGCGTCAGCAGCTGCAGGCAGGTCTGGGCCTGGGCACAGGGCCACGCAGGGTCACGGGGTCCGAGGCATGTCCCCCACCACACACGTGCCCTGCAAGGCTGGGGTGTTGCTGGCCTGGGTCCCGGTCAGGCCCCGCGGGCCGGCCCCACCCTGGCGATAGGCCCCCCACTTCCGACCCCGGGAGCCCGGCCCCGCTGCCTCACACACGTGCTCTGCCTGCAGGAGCCGGGGGCTGGGGATGGCCTCGTAGGCGCAGATCTCGTTGGGGTCGTCCAGCTTCTGGAGGGCAGCGTACTTGTGGGGCTCCAGCAGTTGGCCTGAGGGGGGCAGGGTGGGGTCAGCACCCCGGTTGCCGGGCCTCAGGGGCGGCTGCCAGCCCTCACCTACCGTCCTCGCTCAGGAACTCGTTGGTCTTCTCGCCGTCAAAGTTCCCACACAGCCCGCACATCTTGCCCATGTACTTCCTCTCCACCAGTACCTGCAGGGGCGGGCACTGCCGTTGGGTGGGCAGGGAGGGGCACAGGGCCCTGGGCACCCCCAGGAGCTACTCACACTCGCTCCAGGGGCGCAGAACCCCCTCACAGGGCGGGACCCAGGCCTGCCGGCTTCTCACTGGGGACCCCCGTTCTCACTGGCTTGTCCTCAAGCCCCTCGAAAGCCCAGGCTCCCCAGCCCGGCCCCCGACCCCTGCTGATGCCCTCACCATGAGATGGGCACCGGGACCCCAGATGACCACCAGCTCCATCTCCAGCTGCTTGGCCAGCAGCCGCACGCTCTGTCCGAAGGGTGTGATCTGGAGCCCGTTGCTGGTGTGGGGCAGGCTGACCACCCTGCAGGACAACCGTGGTGAGTGCCACCCCCGGCCCCCAGCGGCCCCTCCCAGCTCTCTGGCCTACCCCACGTCCTTGACGGTGATGGCTGCGTCCTGCACGGTGACCACAGAGGCCCCCAGCTCCACAATGATCCGGGAGATGTTCCCACCAGGCCCTCGCCGTAGCTGGATGCTGAAGGTGGATGGAGCATCCTTGCAGACGGCCGCAAAGACGTAGTTGCAGGTCCCCGAGAAGTCATACGTGTGGCCATCGAAGGTGGAGAAGTGGCCTGCTCCCCACGTGGAGCACCGGGCCCTGCTGTCTGGAGCTGCATAGAGGGTGGGGTCTTGGAGTCCTGCGTCCTCCCAGCTGGCAGAGTGGGTCTGGGGCCCCTCCCAGTCTCCAGGCTCCCCCAGGGGGTGGGTGGGGAAAGAGGCTCACGTCTCCATGCCCACCCAGCTCTGGGTTGGGGTCTGCCTCACAGGAGTGTGGACCTCTGTCGGGGCTGGGCTCTGGGACGTGAAGCGGCAGCTTAGCCCACGTTCAGCAGGACCCCTGCCCCCTCGGCAGGATGAGCTCATCTCCCCCGGGGGAGGGGTGGGCTGGAGTCTCCCCTGTAGCCAGGCCTGGCTGCGCCAACTCCCAAGGCCCAGCGTGGTGGCTGCTCCCGTCGTCCCTCTGGGTGGCACCAGGAGCAGGCCCGCCTGACTGATGGCCGTGGGGTCCCCAGCCGGCCGAAGGGGTGGTGACCCGGCCTCCTACCCTGCAGCGCCCACCACGTGGGTGTGCCTGGCACCTCTTCCTGGCTCACCACCAGCCCCACAGCGCCTGGAGTCACGCCGGCGTTGCCACCCTGGACGGGCGCCGTGGGGCTGGCACACACGCCGTCCCTTCTGCACGCTTGGCGGCCCTTCCTGCACTGCCCGTTCTGGTCGGCCCCCGCCAGGCTCGGAGGCCTCCATCCCGGAGTCCCCAGCCCCCAGACCCCGAGGTCGGAGCCTCTGATCCAGGAAGGCAGGACTGGCCTCTTGCCTCCCCTGGGGCCAGCTTAGAGACCTTGTCCTGCCCCCAACCCCCCCACATTCGCAGCCCGAACCCCCACAGCTCCAAAGCCATGCCCCTCGCCACCCCTGCATCCTACACCCACCCTGGCTGGCTCCTGGCGTCNCGAGGTCGGAGCCTCTGATCCAGGAAGGCAGGACTGGCCTCTTGCCTCCCCTGGGGCCAGCTTAGAGACCTTGTCCTGCCCCCAACCCCCCCACATTCGCAGCCCGAACCCCCACAGCTCCAAAGCCATGCCCCTCGCCACCCCTGCATCCTACCCCCACCCTGGCTGGCTCCTGGCGTCTCCCCCGCCCTGGTTCTGGGCCCAGGTCTGAGGGTCCCCAGGGCCTGGAATGGGCCCAGGGAGGCGGTCTTGGCTGGGCAGGGGTCCTGGGTGCTCAGAGCCACCCCTGGTGAGAAAGCTGGTGCCTGGGGGGTGGGGAAGGGGCTTTGTGGGGGTTAAGGGGTGGAATGGGCCCAGGGCTGCCCACTGGCCTCGAGGCCTGCCACTGGGCCGGGCACCTCTCCCTGGCTCCACACTGAGGTTAGAGGGGCCCTGGCGTTGCCAAGGGGCACAGCGGGGCAGGAGCTAGGGAGGTGGGCTTCCTCCTGGCTCAAGACCGGGCTCTGGGTCAGGCCTGGTGCCTGCGGTCAGCCAACAGGAAGGGCTTCCCCTGGCCATGGGGTGACCCCTCTGGGCTGGCCCCTTCTGAGGGGTGCTTGGCCGAGGGGCCTGGGGGAGGAGGAGGGGGACCTGCGTCCCGATGGCTGGGTGAGGCTGGGTGGGGCGGCCCTTCCAGCCCCCATTTCTTTGATCCTCACATCGTCACATAGGGGAGTGTCACCCCACTTTACAGACTGGGAAACCGAGGCCCAGAACCAGCCTTGGGCTTGCTGTTAGTAGCCAGGACTCCCCGGAGTCAGCTCTCTCCCTGAGTCTTTTGACTTCAGTGCCCACAAGGCCCCCTGAACGCCCTCTGGCTGCCCCTAGGGACCCCAGAGGCCTCTCAGGACCCAGGGCCCGGTGGGGGGTGCCAGTGCCAGGCTTCAGGCACTGAGGCCCCCGCCCAGCGTGCCTGTGTCCCAAGGGACCCCGTCCCCCTGCTTGCGTGCACACATGGGCCTTGGCCAGCAGGGCAGCCGTGGAGCCGGGACAGGCCACCCTGGCCCGTCGGCCATCTCCTGGTCATCAGCGTCCACATGGCCCGCCTGCCACCCGCCAAGTCTCTGAGGTGAGAAGGCCTGGAGGCGCTCCCACGAAGAGGGGCCCTGAGAGGTCTGGCACCCCGGTGCCCGCGGGTCCCCACTCACCGGCGCCAAGCAGGGCCCCCCCGCAGGAGAGCAGCAGCAGCAGCAGCCGAGGCCCGAGCATGGCGCGAGGCGGGAGCGGCCGCTGCTTGACCTGCGCCTCCGTGGGGCACACCGCGGCCGGCTGCACCTGTGCGGCCCGAGCAGGCGCCCGGCGCCTTATGTAGGGCGAGGCTTGCCCGCCACGCCCGCCGAGCCCCGCGCTCCGTCCCCCAAGGCCACGGCCGGCCGGGCGCCACGGCAGCCAAACAGGATCTCCGGCACTGCTTTATCAGGACGTGGCCTTTAGAAAATTCTGGAGCAGGCAGCAGCCCCATGGTTACTCACCTCTGGGCAGGGGGCTGGCACATGCCCTCTGGGGTCCCGCAAACATCTCCGGTGTTTACTCGAGCTGCGGTTGCCAGGAGTCTCCCAGAGTCACTGCAGGGAGTCAGTCCGGCACCTCCAGCCACACTGAGAGGGGTGTATCTGGGGCGTGCTGGGGGAGACACTGGGCTCCCCACTGGGGCACTGCTGCGGGGAGACACTGGGCTCCCCACTGGGGTGTGCTGCGGGGAGACGCTGGGCTCCCCACTGGGGCGTGCTGGGGGAGACGCCGGGCTCCCCACTGGGGCACTGCTGCAGGGAGACGCTGGGCTCCCCACTGGGGCGTGCTGGGGGAGACGCTAGGCTCCCTACTGGGGCACTGCTGCAGGGAGACGCTGGGCTCCCCACTGGGGCGTGCTGGGGGAGATGCTGGGCTCCCCACTGGGCGTGCTGGGGGAGACGCCGGGCTCCCCACTGGGGCACTGCTGCGGGGAGATGCTGGGCTCCCCACTGGGGCACTGCTGCAGGGAGACGCTGGGCTCCCCACTGGGGCGTGCTGGGGGAGACGCTGGGCTCCCCACTGGGGCATGCTGGGGGAGATGCTGGGCTCCCCACTGGGGCGGGCTGGGAGAGATGCTGGGTTCCCCACTGGGGCACTGCTGCGGGGAGATGCTGGGCTCCCCACTGGGGCGTGCTGGGGGAGATGCTGGACTCCTGGGGGGCTTCATTCTCACCTGGACCCTTGTCCCTGAAATGGCGCCAGCCTGCCAGGCCCACCCGCCCTTGGGGGTCCCGGGTTGGGGGTTATCATGCAGCCAGCCTGGGGCTCAGATAAACACCTCCCTGGAGGTCCCAGGAGCTTGTGGGGCCACCTCAGCTCCTCAGTGTGGGGACCCCGGTTGACTAGCTCACCCCTGGAAACCGCCTTCTTGGCTGGCCGCCTGGGACCCTGCTTGTGCAGTGCGCACACGCTCTGAGCTGCTGACCTTGGGCGCGGCGGGGGTGAGGCGGGCTCAGGGCTGCCCATCTGGGCGCATCTCTAGGGGGCGTCCAAGGCCAGCCCTGGGTGCTTGGCCCCTTCAGGCAGAGGAGCAGAGGCTCTGCCCACACCCTCTGCGCGGGGCAAAGGACGTGCTCCTGGGGAGGCATCTAGAGGAGCAGGAAGCGGGGGGCAAGTTGCTGGTGGGCCCTTGTCCACGGTCAGTTCACACGCCAGCCCTGCAAGGGGTCAGGGCAAGGCTCAGCTGAGGGGCACGATCAGGCGAGGGGAACATGGGGGCACAGGTGTTCAGAATCCTCCAGCTTCTCCAGGCTACCTGGCTCTGAGCAGGGGCCGGCATGGAGGGGACGCCCCGTTTCCTGAGGGGGTTCTGCCCTCAGAGACTTGGGGTGCTGAGGCCTGGCTCCTCGTCTGGGGCCTCCCCACACCTCACAGACGCTCTCTATTGTCTCTCCCCACTGCTCTCCGCACCCTGTCTGGGGTCCCAGGACCAAGGGTGCGTGGGCACAGGTGGGCGGGGGCCTCCTGCCTTGGAACCTCCGTGGCTGCCCCTCCAGGTGGGTGGTGCTGAGAGCCGCCTTTGTTCTGGGGGTGACTGGCCCTTGACCATCGGTTATGCTTTGCCGGGGGCTTCGGTGGGGGCTGTGCCAGGGCTGCTCTGAGTGAAGGCTCAGGGCAGGCGGACAGGTGGGGGCTGGGGTCCCTCAGGGGCAGGTGAGTGGGCCTGTTCTCAGGCCTCCGCCTAGCGGGGGCTCCAGGAGGGTGCGTGTACTCGGATGGGGGGCTGCAGGGAAGCAGAGCTCTGATGGCCACCGGATCACCTCCCACCAGCTGGCCTGGGGCCTGGGTGCCCCCAGGTGGGCAGTGTGATGCTCCAGAGGGGGCTGGGGGGCCTGCGGTTGAATCTCCCTCCCAGCTCACATTCCCTCCCCCTGCCTGGACCCTCCTGGGGCCCCCGAGCTCCTCCATCGGGCCACGTGCCCACCTGCTGCTCCTCCCCAGCAGTTACCCAGCCACAGGGCCTTGGCACTGGCTGCCTGAGCTTCCCACACGCGGCCCCGGGTGCCCCTGCCCACCCAGTCCCTGCTCCGTCCAGACTGCGCCCTGCACGCTGGGTGCAGCTGCGTCTCCCAGCGGGCCCCTCGCCCAGGGCCATCGCACGTTCTGTGTGTCCCAGCGCCTGGTGGGGCCCACACCTCGGGACACCTCGGGTAGACCGTGGTCTCGGGCCGGGGACGGGGCGGTGCTCGTGGCAGGCAAGGGGTCCACTTGTTGGGGTCCAGGGCCGCCTCCCAGCAGCCCGAGGGGGCAGGCATCACCAGCCGGATGTCCGGTTGGACGTCAGCGGGTCGCAGTCAGCGGCGCCTGGCCTGGACCACAGAGGCCTGTGTGTGTGCTTGTGGCTCGGCCCGAATTTCCTGGAAAAGGCACACGTGAGGCCCAGGGTCTGTCGCCGCAGGAGGCCCAGGCCCTGGAGGGAGTGAACGGCTCTGGCCTCAGCACGGGCGCCCAGGTCCTGCTCCATCCCGGAGAGGGGGGTGTGGGGGGCTTGGGAGGGGTTTCCCTCTCTACACATGGGAAATCACAAAGCAGGACATTGTTGTCGCTGTTCTGGGGGCACGGGAATGTGCTGAGCAAACAGTGCGGAGATAAGCCTGTGTGTGGCCGTCTCGCTACTGTCCTGCTGGCTGGCCGGCCGGCCTCGGGGACAGAGCCCCAGACAAGCGAGCGATTGTTCGCTGCGGAGCCCTGCCTCACAGCTGCCACCCGGCCTCCCGGCTCAGCTGGGAGGGTGGGCACCGACCCCTAGGCCGCGGCTCCCGGGGCTGGGGCTGAGGGCCCGGGTGAGACTCTGCACTCACCAGCCGCGGATGCTTCTAGAGGCTCCCGTTGGGGCCGTCTGTCGTGCTGGCGGCCCTGAGGCTCGAGGGTGGTGGCTTCAGCACAGCTGGATTTCAGTCCCGAGGGGTCGGCCTTGTGGCTCTCCCGCCCTGGCCTGTTTGTGAACTGGCCAGGCGGCAGAGGGGCCCAGGATGACCAGGAGCACTGGGGAGCTGGGCGTTCATGCAGGGCCAGCAGTGACCTTGCGCTGAGCCGGGGGCAAGGCTGCAACTGCCCTGGACCTGGGCTTCCAGGCCAGGGGTGAGCAGCCACTGGCTGAGTCTTTCCCAGGAGAAAGGCGAGGCCATGCGTGGCCGTGGGACCAGGACCCTCTGTGGCCTGAGAGTGGACGCTGGGGAGACATGCTGACCTGGAGACCCTGGGCCCAGAGTGGCCCGAGCAGAGGCTCCCTGAGGGGCCGCTGCTGGGGCGGGGTCGCCTGCCCCCCGCCCGCCCCGCCCCGGCGTCCCGTGCGTGGCCAGCCGGGCAGGTGCCCCAGGGCGGCTCTTGAGCCTACAGCTCCCTCCTGGAGACCCCCACCTGCAGCCAGCAGGGAGCGGCCGCGTGAGGCCTGGGAGGGGCCCGGGCCCTCCCTGTCACTCTTGGCCGCCTCAGCCGTGGCTGTCTGGCCTCCTGTCCACCCCCTGGCCAGCCTGCTTCGAGACGCCCACCCTCAGCTACTGGGGTTGGCCCTGCATCCAGCAGCAGTGGGGCCAGTGAGCCAGGAGGGGCTGGGAGGGGCCCCCAGAGAGGGTGCTGCAAGGGGCCGGGGTGGGCGTTCCTCCCGGGGCCCAAGGCCTCCCTGCCGGCCCCCAGCAGTGCCTTTGGGCCCCAGTTCTTCCTGCAGATTCCTGGGCCCAGATTTGGGGTGGGGGCTGTCCCCGCAGAGCAGCCCCAGGGCTGCCTGTGGTCCCCAGCCCCTTCATGGTGCCGTCAGATGGACAGAACTTCGTGTCCATGGAGGGGGTTAGGTGTAGAACTGGCCTTGGCACAGGGTGGGGGCCCTGGGGAGGGGGACGCCCCTGCCCGAGCCCACGGCTGCCGCAGGCCAGGTGGAGCTGTGTCCCTGAACAGGCTAACTGCCCACCCCTGCCGGCTGGGCCTGGGCTGCTTGGTGTCTGTTTTAGCCCCTGGCCTGGCTGGGGCCTCACCAGGGACCAGGGAAGCTTAGGGGCACATTGAGATGAGCTGAGCTGGGAAAGCAGGCCTGGGGCTGGGTGCCCGCCCGCTGTCCAGGCAGCCCTGCAGGAGGGGCCCTGGCTGCCTGGCCCTCCTGCTGGGGAGGAGGGAGCTGGGTCCCAGAGGCTGGCTCCCAGGAGGCAGTGCTCACCTGCCTCTCCACCTCTCCGTGACCCCTGTGCTCTGCACGGCCCACCACCCACTCTGGTCGGGGGACCTCCGATCCCCCTGGGGGGCCAGCACCGCCCCATCAGCACCCTCTCCCTGCCGCTGGGGACCTAGGGCACCCCCTCAGTTTCCTGGCTCCAAACCCCACTCCCGTCCCGTTTGAGGGTCCCGAAGGCTCCACTCGGAGATGCTGGGGTCCAGCTCAGAGGGCCCCCCAACAGCTGATCATGCCCCCAAACCTTCCACCCCACCCCTGCCCCACCCC
>SJYG01000387.1:178170-212521 GCA_006410535.1 Litocranius walleri
TGGGGGGAGTGCATTCTTAGCAGGGGGTCTAGGTCAGGCTGCTGGACAGAGCCGGCCTCAGGGCTCCGAGCCCGGGCTGCCGGGGTCTGGGTCAGATCCCGGGCTGGCTCTGGGGAGGGCCCCACCTGTACCCGGTGTGGGGGGAGGGCAGTTCTGGCATCTGCTCTTCTAGGGGCACTGAGCCCACCAGAGAACCCCATAGTCACGACCTCGGTGTGAATTTTGGGGAGACGCAAATATGCTGCCCGAAGTAAGTGGTCCTGAGCTGTGGGGGCCATCAGGTTGGAGGACCCTGCGGGACCCCCAGAAGCACACATCAAGTGGTCTCTGAGGGCAGACACAGCGGGGAGGCCCTGAGTAGCCCAGGAAGGCTTCCTGGAGAAGGTGGAGGGCCAGCCAGACCTTCAAGGCCAAGAGTCGGGGTTGGAGTGGGGAGAGGCCAGACAGGAAGTGTCGCCTGTGTGGCCGGGGACAATGCTGAGGGGCGGGGTCCGGCCAGAGGAGAAGGCGGTGGACTAAGGATGAAGGTGGGGGCCCTGACGCGGGCACCAGCAGGAGGCAGGGAGGGTGGGCAGACCAGGGCGGGGCTCCCGGGCTGACAGGGGCTGATCTGCTGGGCTGGTCGTGGAGATCCAGCATGTGCCACACGGGACCAGGTGGGCTTCTGGGGCCACTTGGGCCAGGCTCTGACCCTGGAGAGCCTTGGGGCCAGGCTTGCTGTCGGGGGCCACGGGTCCCTCTGGCCGCCCTGGGGGTGTGTGTGTCAGGTGGGTCCTGGCCCAGGACAGCGAGTGGCTGCGGGGCTTGGGGCACAGAGGCAGGTAGGCGGGGCCCCAGAGCTTGTGGGACTGGAGGGCCCGGCCTGGGCTGCAGGACAGGGGCCTGGGGGCTGGGGGAGGCAGGTGGGCAGGGCTCGGGCTGCAGGGGCCCCGGCGGATGGCGCCGGGCACTCCAGATCCAGTGTTGCGCAGAGGCACAACTCCCGGCCCCCCGCTGCTGCCCACCGGGGGCTGACGGCTGGGGGCTGTGACCCGTGATCTTAGCGCTCAGGGGCAGTTCCGAGTGGGGGAACAGGGCGCAAGGCTCAGGACAGGTCTTTCTTCTTCCTTCCCTTCCTGCTTCTCTGGCTGCTGCTGCTAAGTTGCCTCAGTCCTGTCTGACTCTCTGTGACCCCATGGACTGTAGCCCGCCAGGCTCCTCTGTCCATATGGTTCTCAGGCAAGGATACTGGAGTGGGTTGCCATGCCCCCCTCCAGGGGATCTTCCCGACCCAGGGACCAAACCTGCGTCTCTTATGTTTTCTGTGTCGGCAGGCAGGTTCTTTACCACTGGTGCCACCTGGGAAGCCCCCTGCTTCTCTTTCCAGAGGTTAAAAGCATAATTGGGGGGCGGGTCTTGTTTTTAATAGCTCCGTGGGCATGTAACAAACACACACAGAAAATGCGTGAACAGGCAGGCCTGGGGGGTGCTGCAGGCCAGTTCCAGACACAGCTGTCATAGCCACGTGTTCCGGGAAACAAACTCCCTCAGGACAGTGCAGACAGTGGAGCGCAGTTTATCACACCCACGGGCCCGAGGCAGAGTCTCAGCCAAGGACCCCGACCAGCATTTGTGAAAATCTTTTATACCCATGTGTACGTGTCTGAACCCACCTCCCCAAATTCCTTGAGACTTACATAAAGCAAGGAGAGTACAATCCCAATAACCCCATGATTCACGTGCTGTGTGCTCATGTGCTCAGTCAAACAATCAGCCAGTAATCAATGAACCCGAGGTCACTCCGACAGAAACAGAAAAATTTACGGCCTGTCTGGAGGAAGGGGCGATTGGTGTATGTTTTCTCTAAGGTGATGAGCAACCTAGATAGGATCTTCAAGGCTCCCCTGTCTGGAGGGGGTCTTATCCTTCTGTGGTTGTTTCCATAGGCACTAAACACAGAGCTCAGAGCCCAGTGGAGAGGTGGCCGAGCACGATCAGCATGAACAGGCCAGAGACGGAGTCCAGGCCCCATGAATTCCTCCTTCATTTCCCCCTCCTGAAGCTCTTAACTCATGAGCATCACTCACAGGGAAATATTGCACCCTGGCTCTCTGACTGCCGATCTGGGAGAATGACATCAACCTTCGGGTTACAGAGTTCACAATCCATTGTAAAATTCAGGGTCCCCAAAGCAGAACTATCAAGGCAACTACAACTGTGGTAGATACAGTTTTCCACCCATCGCCCTTCGCCCAAGATGGGACCGAAGTCCAGAAAGGAATGCTTTCATCTGACAGCACTCTTACCTGGCTTTTCGTGTCATCTAGAGCAGTTGACGCGTTGCCAGGTAAGTCAGGAATGTGTGCGCAGCATTCAGCCTTAATGAGGGCGCGGGCCCCTCCTCCAGCAGCTGTGAGCGTGTCCAGAGCCCTTCTATCGTGAACCGCCGCTTTTCTCATCTGGGTTTGCTCTTCATGTAAGGCCGGGATGGCTTTGTCTATCTAGGAGGGCCTGTTTTGTGCAATTAGTCAAGGCCTCTGCTTTAATCATGGTACCTGTTGTCCCTGTAGAGGGTACGAATAAGGCAGCAATATACTCATGCCATCGAAACGTGGATCTTGTCCGCCTAGCATGTAAATAAGGTACACTTCCAAGTCGGTTAGGCTTTTGCTACACTGGCGTTTACGTCAGATGTAACCCCAGGACCCGAGTCTATTGACTGTAGGTCTTACACCAAGAGAGCAAGGAGAGGTTATGATTGGCAAGGGAGAGGAAAGTCTCTTTTTGTCATCCCAGAAAAGAGCGGAGTGGTTTAAAATCTCCCTGGCAGAGCGGAGACACCCACCAGGGAAGTGCCCCCATCACTGACAGAGGCCCAGCCTCACATGCCCGGCAGCTGGGAGTGCTGCGGAGTCTGTGGAATGTGCCCACGAGACGCAAGCACTGTCCTGAGTTGAAGCGGAAGTTACATTCGAAATCACACTGGTGAGGCCAGGCGGCGGGAGTCGACTGTGCGGCTTCATCCTGCAGGGGCTCCTCCAGGGTCTCCTTTCCCTCCTCCTTAAGGAGGGCTTAGTCTCTCGAGGGTCAGCGGGGCCCCTCTGTGCAGCCCACCCAGCACTTTTCGGGTCTGCGCAATATGTTCTCCTCACCCGCGTGTGATGGATCCCAGGGCAATACCGCAACGTTACCTGCGGTAGGGCAGTCAGCATAACGCAAGGGCCTTCACCAGGGGCTAGCAGCTCATGTTTCCAACCTTTGGCCCAAGCGTAAGCTCATGAATCTGTTCCTCAAGGGGGAACGGCACCCTTTTCTTGTATAAATTTAGTTACCCGATTTATTACCTTACCCAGTTCCATCTGCTGTGAAATCCTAGTCCCCCTTACCTGAGGCAAATTTGTTGACACCTTATTATGGGAGGGGGCCTCCCATTCACAATTTCGCATGGAGAATAGCCTTGGGACTGTGGCACCCTCCTGAGTCTGAGCAGAGCCGTCGGAAGCAAGTCCCCCCAGGAGCAGTCAGTCTCTATGCTCCACTTGGAGAGTCTCTTTAACGTCCAGTTGGTTCACTCCACCGTCTCAGAACTCTGGGCCTAATGCCATGTGCAGTTTCCATTTGATGTTTAAGTTTTGCTTACTTGTTGTACTAAATCAGCGACAGAAGCCGGGTCACTGTTTGAACCAATGCTGGTAGGAAGTCCGAATCTGGGAACTCTTTCCCTGAGCAGGCACCGGGCGACTTCCGATGCTCTTTCAGTCCCGGTAAGAAAAGCTTCTGCCCATCCCGAGAACGCACATACCATGACCAGCAGGTAACGGTAGTGTCGGTGAGGTTTCATTTCAGTGAGGTCCACTCCCAGGTGTAGGCAGCATGCCTGTCAGCTGATAGATACCCAGAGTTTTTTGTCTGAATACCCGAGAGGCAGCATTAACCTCTGAGCAGGCGGCACGGCCTCGGTGCATCGCTTGGTGTGCTTGGCTTCCCAGAGTGTGTGCCAGCTCTTCTGGTTACCAATGATTTGCCACTTGGCAATTCCCACCATCCCTTTTCAGTCTTGATGGCCTCTTCCTCTTTGGCTAACCTGACAGCCGTTGTCCTTATCAGGCTGGTGCCATCAGTATATAGGACCCAACTAGGGTCAGAACCGTGTGTCCTTCTTTAAAACAAACCCCAGATACCTTACCCCCTCCTTGCAGATCTGTGCTTTTTCTTCGACACCCGGTAACCTGCTTCCCTCAGCAGCTGGAGCAGTGCTTTCGTCCCTTCCCAGCCTTTTCCCTTGGTCTCGGCAGACAGCAGCAGGTCATCCACGTATTGTAGGAGCCAACATCCATCCTCTTCCGGATGGGGTGAGCTCAGGCCAGAAGCCAGGGCTTCCCCAGAGATGGCCGGGGGTTCTTAAGCCCTTGTGGGGGAGCCCAGGTGAGCTGTTGTTTGGTGCCCCTGACTGGATCTTCCCATCCAAAGGCAAAGATGGGCTGTGACACTGGGGCAAGGCATACGCAGAAGGCATCCTTGAGATCTAGGCGAGTATGAACTTTAGTCCTCGGCGGAAGGAGGCTTAGTAAGGTATAGGGGCTTGGAACAGTTGGGTGTAAAGTCACAGTAGCCTGATTGACTAGCCTGAGATCCTGTACAGGCCTATAGTCCTGTCCTCCTTCCTTTTTGACTGGCAGGATCAGCGTATTCCAAGCCGACTGGCACTCGACTAGAATGTCCGCTTGTTTCAGTCTATTGATGTGGGGCAGTATGCCGGCCCAGGCCTCTGTCGGTAGCGGGTACTGGCGCTTTCTAACCAGGATGGCGCCTGGCTTGAGTTCTATTAGGGGTTCTCTTCCCCCCAGACCTCGGGGAATAATTGTTAGCTCTCTGCTATGCTCTTCCGGCCCACCTGGTTCTTCCTTCGGAGGCTCAAGCAACCTCCCCTCATCCCTGGGGGGGTATTGAGAGAGAGCGCAGATAAGTCGTAGAGCCCATGAGAGAGCGCAGATGTCGTAGAGCCCATCCGGAAGCTGAGCCCTCCTCAGGGGAGGAAGCCACTTGTGTTCCTAGCTTGGAGAGCAAGCCTCTTCCCAGCACGGGTGCTGGGCGCTCAGGAATGCAGAGAGATTCATGAGGCACTTGGAGCCCCCCATCTGACATTTTCTGGGCTGGCAAAATGATTTAATCATGTCTTCTCCCGATGCCCCAGTGGCAGCGGTGGTCTTTTTAGACGGTGGTGCCACAGGCTTTGTTACCACCGACAGTTCTGCTCCTGCATCCACCAAGAAGTCGGTGTTTTGGTCTCCGCTTCTAAGGTTACCATGGGCTCTCAGGGACCTGGTGTCTCTGACCCCAGCAGCCCTATTTAATGTCCAGGTCAGCAAGCCCCACCACTCCGGGAGCTCCCTCTTCCTTCCTGGCCTTAGGGCATCCATTCTTCCAGTGGCCAAAAGCTTGGCACCGGGCACCCTGGCTTGGCTGTAACCGGGCCCGGGGCCTCCGCTGGGACTGTCCTGGCCCTGGGGCAGAGGAGGTTTTCCGGAGGGCCCGAGATACACTTTGTCATGGCAGCAGCTAGCATTGCAAATCTCTTGTCCGTCCTCTTTCGTTCCCTCCGGCTCTCTGGCAGGGCGCAGTCTCTGCTTAATTCCAGCATCTCCCTCCCCTTCTTGCCAGGACTCACCGGGAGAGGCGGGTGTAGCTTGGGCGGTTCGGCTGGAGCCGGATCCTGGGAGTGCTGGCCAGAGGCTTCTGTCACCGGGACGGGAGCCCGCTGAGGTGGCGGCACTGTGACCTCAGGGGGAGCTGGCGGAGGAGCAGCGGCTGCCGCAGGGCTTCACCTGGCCCTGGATGGGGCAGGGAGGCGGCCTCCGGTCCGGTCCACTGGAGCACTGAGGCGGGCGCGTCATTATCCACAATGGGGGAGGGGTCAGGTCATCTCGTCCAAATCCTGTAGAATTTCCTTTTTTATCATCAGTCAGTTTTTGTGCCATTAATACGTTTCCCTTTCCCTTCTGGGTACAGAACCTTGTCCAGGTAGGAGGGTCCTGAGTCAACACTGGCCGTGAGTCCATGCATGGATGTCGCTGTCCCGGCTCTCCTCTGCACAGTGGCTGCCACAGTTTTTAAGTTCATGGTGTTCTCTGGCACCATCTGACTCCCACAGGGGTCCATTCAACCTCACAGAGCATGTGGAGGCGGTTAGGCTTCATCTTCACCCTTTCATTTCAGTTCAGTCCAGGCGCTCAGTTGCATCCGACTGCGACCCCGTGAACTGCAGCACGCCAGGCCTCCCTGTCCATCGCCAGCTCCCGGAGTTCACTCAGACTCACGTCCATCGAGTCCGTGATGCCACCCAGCCATCTCATCCTCTGTCGTCCCCTTCTCCTCCTGCCCCCAGTCCCTCCCAGCATCAGAGTCTTTTCCAATGAGTCAACTCTTCGCATGAGTTGGCCAAAGCACTGGAGTTTCAGCTTCAGCATCATTCCTTCCAAAGAAATCCCAGGGCTGATCTCCTTCAGAATGGACTGGTTGGATCTCCTTGCAGTCCAAGGGACTCTCAAGAGTCTTCTCCAACACCACAGTTCAAAAGCCTCAGTTCTCCGCCCCACAGTCTCCTCCTAATCCCTTCTTAGAATTTTTAATCGTGACTCCAGTGCAGCAGCCTTAGATTAATTTCCCCCCATCCTGCTTACCTTCTTGGGCCTTCTACTTTTCCTTTTTGTTCTGTCTGTGAAGTTCTCGGCACCCTCTGTATTTCTGATATTTCCATTCAATGACACTTAATTGCCATTCTGCCTCCTTCCTAACTAGGGTGAGAAGAGCCTTACCTGCTAGATCCCAGAGAGAGAAGGGGGGGTCGGCGTGCCTTCAGCTGCCGGTCAGCATGGCTGAGCCAGAAGCCATGTGGTCTGTTCTGCCCTGGTGGGCTTGATCAGGTGTGGATGAAAACACAGATGAGTTAAATATGCCGCGTCCCAGGCCGGCCCCGGGAAAGCCAGTTCATACTCGCTTAGGTATCCCCTTCCTTCTAGCCTAACAATTCCAAGGGGGTCAAGAATTTCACAGCAAGTGGGACACCTCCTGGGGGAGGGCAGAATACGAGCATACAAGGACCAGTTTCCTATCCTAAAAATCCTCTGGTGATCGCTGGTAATAATTTTCCCTGAGACGGCGTGCACACCCCTCCTAGATGACCTTCACATATTTCCTTCCTAAACCGTAGCACGCTTGCCGACCTCTGTACCAAGCAATTGCTGCTGCCTGCCTATTCCAGGCCCCTCCGGGTCCGTGCCCCTTCTAGTCCCTCCCGGGAGGTGACCAGGCCCCTTCGTCCACCCTGCCGGGTGGGTGGGCTCCTCCCCACCTGAGCGCTCCGTTCCCTTGCCGCTGTTCACTACCCGCCGAAGCGAAGAAACCGGGCGTTGAAAGGCTGAATTCTTCCAGAGGGGCGAGGCGCTTTCCCCCTCTAGGAGATTCAACCACAAAGCCTCGGGGTGGCCTCAATGAGACCTGTCTCCTCACAGTGAGGAGTTTCCCAGCCAGTGTGCCAAATGTCGAAGCCACGCGTTCTGGGAAACAAACTCCCTCAGGACAATGCAGACAGTGGAGCGCAGTTTATCACACCCGCGGGCCCGAGGCAGAGTCTCCTCCAGCCAAGGGCCCCGACCAGCATTTGTGAAAATCTGTTATGCCCCGTGTGTACGTGTCTGAACCCACCTCCCCAAATTCCTTGAGACTTACGTAAACCAAGGAAAGTACAATCCCAATAACCCCATGATTCATGTGCTGTGTGCTCATGTGCTCAGACAGTCAAACAATCAGCCAATAATCAATAAACCCGAGGTTACACTCCAATAGATACAGAAAAAATTATGGCCTGTCTAGAGGAAGGGGTGATTAGTGTATGCTTTCTCTCAGGCGATGAGTAACCTAGATACGATCTTCAAGGCTCCCCTGTCTGGAGGGAGTCTTTTCCTTCTGTTGTTGTTTCCATAGGCTCTAAACACAGAGTTCAGAGCCCAGTGGAGAGGTGGCCGAGCACGATTAGCACGAACAGGCCGGAGACGGAGTCCAGGCCACATGAGTTCCTCCTTCACAGCAACACCCAGATGGTGTCACGAAGGTCTTCTGCTTCCCGGCTCACAGAAAAGTTATGTTCACGTTCCCCTGCGGTCTAGTGAGCGCGCAGGCTCCCCTGCGGTCTAGTGAGCGCGCAGGCTCCCCTGCGGTCTAGTGAGCGTGCGTGCTCCCCTGCGGTCTAGTGAGCGTGCAGGCTCCCCTGTGGTCTAGTGAGTGTGCAGGCTCTCCTGCGGTCTAGTGAGTGTGCATGAGCAGTTTCTGAAGGACACACTGTGGGACTTCCCTGGTGGTGTAGTGGTCAAGAGCCCACCTGGCGATGCAGGGGGCGTGGGTTCAATCCCTGGGTGGGAAACTAAGATTCCCACGTGCTGTGGAGCAGCCAAGTCTGTGCTCCACGGCCAGATAGCCCGGACGCCACAACGAAGACCAGCACAGCCAAGAAACAAACAAACCCACACCATGCACACAGCCTAATTTAAAATGCTTTGTTGCTAGGAGAATGGATACATGTGTGTACTGCGGGGTTGCTTTGCCATGCACCTGAAACTGTTAATCAGCCATCCTCCAGTATAAAATAAAAATTTTGGATAAAGAATGTTTTATTGCTGAAACATGCTAACCTTCGTAGGAGCTCTTAGCAAAGATCATGGATACCACAGGTCACCACAACAAATAGAATGATGAAGAAGTTGGAAGTACTGTGAGAATTACCAGGGTGTGCCTCGGAGACAGGAAGTGCGCAAAAGCTGCGGGAAAGTGGTGCCTATAGAGTCTCCTGGTGCAGGGTTGCCTCCAACCTTCAGTCTGTGGGGAAAAAGGCCAGATATTTGCCAAGCATCATAGAAGGAGTCTGCCCACCCTTGAAGAGTCCCGTTTGATCAGCTTCAACCCAAGCACACACCCCTGAGAACGTCACCGCCTTCCAGGACGGCAGTCACCTCCTGTGTGCCCAGAAGTGTCCTTTGCCTCTTTGGGAAGGACCTGTCTCAAGCCTGCAGCAGCTGCGGGCCTGCTCAAGGTCACCACGGATTCATTTGCATTTTCTAGAATTTTACGTAAATGGTATCATGCGCTATGTACCTTTTTTGGTCTGGCTTCTTTCACTCAGCTCTTTGAGTGGAATGTTTTGAGATTCCTCCACGCTGTCGTTTGATCCAGTCATTGGCTCCCTCTTGTCGCCGAGCAGTCGTCCTGGTTTCGGTGAGCCTGTCTGCTCCTCCAGCCCCCACTGGGGGCCACTGGGAGGCTTCTGGTCTGTGGTCTTTACAAACAGAGCTGCTGGAACAGGCGTGTCTGGTCTCAGGCGGCCACGTGCTCCTGTTTCCCTCGGGCAGACACCGGGGCACGGCTGGATTGTACAGTCGGCGTCTGTTGGAATTTTCAAGGCAAAGTGCTCTCCGGGGTGGCCCCACCACCACAACCCCGCCCACCGTGGGCAAGCTCTCCGGCTCCTCGCGTCCTTGCCAGCACTTGGCACTGCCGGCCTCTCACGTCTCAGCCGCTCCGCAGGCAGTGGGCCTCACGTGGGCGTGCTCACCTGCGTCTATGTGTCTTCTTTGGCCAAATGTCCTTCAAATCTTTGCATGTTAAAAATAATTGGACTATTTGCTTGTTATTCAACTTTGAGAGATTTTTTAAAAATCTATTCTGGATACACATTCTTTGCCAGGTACAGGCTTTGCAAAGGTTTTTCTCCTGGTCTGTGGCTTGTCTTGAAAATCTAGGTTCTGATTTATCTGTGGCTGCATGCGGGCCTCCCCTGCCTGGAGGGAGCAGGGGCGGCTCTCCAGTTGTGGGGCACAGGCCTCTCCCTGGGGCGGCTTCTTGCGTGGGGCACAGTCTACTCTCTGGGGCGGCTTCTCGCGTGGGGCACAGGCCTCTCCCTGGGGCGGGCTTCTCGTGGGGGGCACAGGCTTCTCCCTGGGGCGGCTTCTCGCGTGGGGCTCAGTCTCTGGGGCGGCTTCTCGCGTGGGGCACAGGCTCTGGGGCGGCTTCTCATGTGGGGCACAGGCTCTGGGGCGGCTTCTCGTGTGGGGCACAGACCTCTCCCTGGGGCGGCTTCTTGCGTGGGGCACAGGCTTCTCTCTGGGGCGGCTTCTCGTGTGGGGCACAGGCCTCTCCCTGGGGCGGGCTTCTCGTGGGGGGCACAGGCTTCTCCCTGGGGCGGCTTCTCGCATGGGGCTCAGTCTCTAGGGCAGCTTCTCGTGTGGGGCACAGGCTCTGGGGCGGCTTCGCGTGGGGGGCACAGGCCCCTTCCTGGGGCAGCTTCTCATGTGGGGCACAGTCTCTGGGGCGGCTTCTCGTGTGGGGCACAGGCCTCTCCCTGGGGCGGCTTCGCGTGGGGGGCACAGGCCTCTTCCTGGGGCAGCTTCTCATGTGGGGCACAGGCTCCGGGGCGGCTTCTCACATGGGGCACAGGCTCCGGGGCGGCTTCTCGCGTGGGGCACAGGCTCCGGGGCGGCTTCTCGCGTGGGGCACAGGCTCCGGGGTGGCTTCGCGCGTGGGGCACAGGCTCCGGGGCGGCTTCTCACGTGGGGCTCAGTCTCTGGGGCGGCTTCTCGCGTGGGGCACAGGCTCCGGGGCTTGCGAGCTTCTGCAGCCGTGGCACATGGACGTAGTGCCCGCGGCATGCAGGGTCTTCCTGGCCCAGGGGCTGAACCCGCGTCCCCTGCCTTAGCAGGTGGTTTCTGTTTTTAATCCTGAATAGTATCTTTCAGAGAGTTGAAGTTTTTTCTTTTATTTTTTATTGAAGGATAGTCGCTTTACAGAATCCTCCTGTTTTCTGTGAAAGCTCAGCATGAATCAGCCACGGTACACGTCCCTCGCCTCCCTCTTGAACCTCCCTCCCATCTCCTGCCCCACCCCTCAGGCTGATGCAGAGCCCCTGTTTGAGTTTCCTGAGCCAGACAGCAAATGCCTGCGGGCTGTCTTACACCAGGTGATGTAAGCCACTCTCCCCGTACATCTCACCCCCTCCTCCCCTCTCCCCGTGTCCATACGTCTGTTCTCTATGTCTTTGAAAAAGCTGGCGTCCTGAATCTCGACAAAAGCTAGCTCCCCGGGTTTCTTCCGTGGGTGGCGCTTCCGGTGCTGCGTCTAAGCAGCCAGACTTTCTCATCGTGGCGTGACCCCGCGGTGCCCTTTGCTCCGAGGCCAACTTTGCTGGGGTTGACGTCGCCGCTGCGTTTGCCGTGTGTGTTTGCACGTCTTTTCCCGTCTTTCACTTTGTGCTGAGCGTGGGCTCTTCAGGGCTCGCTTGCTCACGCAGCCTGGCCCCGGGCGGGGTTGTCCGCTTGTCGTGGGGTTTCCGAGGCTGCGCTGAGCGCAGTTGAACCTGCCGCCTTGGAGCTGCTCTCTTCCCCCATCTCTTCTGCCTTGTTTGGATCCACTGAGCAACGTTTCAGGATTCAGCTTACCTCTGTTGCTGCTGCCTTGCTGTGACTCTCCATCTTGTTTTTCCATCGCTTTCAGGGTCAGGTCCACCTTCAGAGACACGTGCGTGTGAGGAGGCCGCGCTGGAGACACGCGCGTGTGAGGAGGCCGCGCTGGAGACACGCGCGTGAGAGGAGGCCGCGCTGGAGACACGCGCGTGAGAGGAGGCCGCGCTGGAGACACGCGCGTGAGAGGAGGCCGCGCTGGAGACACGCGCGTGAGAGGAGGCCGCGCTGGAGACACGCGCGTGAGAGGAGGCCGCGCTGGAGACACGCGCGTGAGAGGAGGCCGCGCTGGAGACACGCGCGTGAGAGGAGGCCGCGCTGGAGACACGCGCGTGAGAGGAGGCCGCGCTGGAGACACGCGCGTGAGAGGAGGCCGCGCTGGAGACACGCGCGTGAGAGGAGGCCGCGCTGGAGACACGCGCGTGAGAGGAGGCCGCGCTGGAGACACGCGCGTGAGAGGAGGCCGCGCTGGAGACACGCGCGTGAGAGGAGGCCGCGCTGGAGACACGCGCGTGAGAGGAGGCCGCGCTGGAGACACGCGCGTGAGAGGAGGCCGCGCTGGAGACACGCGCGTGAGAGGAGGCCGCGCTGGAGACACGCGCGTGAGAGGAGGCCGCGCTGGAGACACGCGCGTGAGAGGAGGCCGCGCTGGAGACACGCGCGTGAGAGGAGGCCGCGCTGGAGACACGCGCGTGAGAGGAGGCCGCGCTGGAGACACGCGCGTGAGAGGAGGCCGCGCTGGAGACACGCGCGTGAGAGGAGGCCGCGCTGGAGACACGCGCGTGAGAGGAGGCCGCGCTGGAGACACGCGCGTGAGAGGAGGCCGCGCTGGAGACACGCGCGTGAGAGGAGGCCGCGCTGGAGACACGCGCGTGAGAGGAGGCCGCGCTGGAGACACGCGCGTGAGAGGAGGCCGCGCTGGAGACACGCGCGTGAGAGGAGGCCGCGCTGGAGACACGCGCGTGAGAGGAGGCCGCGCTGGAGACACGCGCGTGAGAGGAGGCCGCGCTGGAGACACGCGCGTGAGAGGAGGCCGCGCTGGAGACACGCGCGTGAGAGGAGGCCGCGCTGGAGACACGCGCGTGAGAGGAGGCCGCGCTGGAGACACGCGCGTGAGAGGAGGCCGCGCTGGAGACACGCGCGTGAGAGGAGGCCGCGCTGGAGACACGCGCGTGAGAGGAGGCCGCGCTGGAGACACGCGCGTGAGAGGAGGCCGCGCTGGAGACACGCGCGTGAGAGGAGGCCGCGCTGGAGACACGCGCGTGAGAGGAGGCCGCGCTGGAGACACGCGCGTGAGAGGAGGCCGCGCTGGAGACACGCGCGTGAGAGGAGGCCGCGCTGGAGACACGCGCGTGAGAGGAGGCCGCGCTGGAGACACGCGCGTGAGAGGAGGCCGCGCTGGAGACACGCGCGTGAGAGGAGGCCGCGCTGGAGACACGCGCGTGAGAGGAGGCCGCGCTGGAGACACGCGCGTGAGAGGAGGCCGCGCTGGAGACACGCGCGTGAGAGGAGGCCGCGCTGGAGACACGCGCGTGAGAGGAGGCCGCGCTGGAGACACGCGCGTGAGAGGAGGCCGCGCTGGAGACACGCGCGTGAGAGGAGGCCGCGCTGGAGACACGCGCGTGAGAGGAGGCCGCGCTGGAGACACGCGCGTGAGAGGAGGCCGCGCTGGAGACACGCGCGTGAGAGGAGGCCGCGCTGGAGACACGCGCGTGAGAGGAGGCCGCGCTGGAGACACGCGCGTGAGAGGAGGCCGCGCTGGAGACACGCGCGTGAGAGGAGGCCGCGCTGGAGACACGCGCGTGAGAGGAGGCCGCGCTGGAGACACGCGCGTGAGAGGAGGCCGCGCTGGAGACACGCGCGTGAGAGGAGGCCGCGCTGGAGACACGCGCGTGAGAGGAGGCCGCGCTGGAGACACGCGCGTGAGAGGAGGCCGCGCTGGAGACACGCGCGTGAGAGGAGGCCGCGCTGGAGACACGCGCGTGAGGAGGCCGCGCTGGAGACACGCGCGTGAGAGGAGGCCACGCTGGAGACACGCGCGTGAGAGGAGGCCGCGCGGCCTCCTGTCCCCCCGCCCCCGGACTCTGTGTGCACTCTGCCTTCACACCTTACAGACCCTCACTAACTACAGGGTTATTATTGTTCTTTAGTTATCTTTAAAGAGATTAAAATAAGATGAGCGAGAATCCTAAGTAGCCTGTATGCGTCCGCGTGACCGCCGTGACCGCCATCCCCGCCGCTTCCGTCTGTGTCCCACGCTACCACCGGGGAGCGTTTCCTTCTGCCCCGAGGACCGGCCACGCTGCCCCGTGCGATGGCGCGTCTGAGAGCAGCCCCACTGTGCCTCTGTGTCTGGCCGGCGCTTTGCAGGATGGTCGCTCTCGCCGTTCTGCTGGCTCTTCGTCTTCCTGTCCTCCCCGCTCCCTCACCCTGGATTTCATTTTGGCCGCATCATGTGACGTGTGGGATGTTAGCTCCCTGAGCAGGGATCAAACCCGTGCTCCTGCATCGGGAGTGTGAAGGCTTACACTGGCCTGCCAGGGAAGTCTTTTTCTTTAGAAAGTGATTTATGTGGCGGTAGCAGGGCTTGGTTATGGCGCGTGAGATCCCCTTTTAATGGATCGACCAGCCATGCTGGCTCCCCTGCTGGGCGAGGGCCTCTCCGCCCGGGTGGGGGCCGCCCTCGAGCCCCGTGTGCGGGCTTCTCGTGTCGGGGGCTTCCCTGTCTTCTCCTGCGGCTCTGCGCACTCGGCCTTGGGAGCCGTGGCTCTCGGGCTCAGTCGCCCTGCGGCACGGGGGACCCTCCCAGGCCTGGGCCCAAACCCGTTTCCCCCGCGATGGCAGGCGGGTCTTTGGGGAGCCCCCGGTAGGGTCTCGGGTCTTCTCTGTGGCGCGGCGTCTTTGGTGTGGCGTGTGGGACCCTGTTCCCCGGGCGGGACGAGCCCAGCCCGCTGCATTGGGAGCGCAGAGGCCTAGCCGCTGGCTGGCCAGGGAAGCCCTTCCTTTCAGAGCCGCTTTGCGTCACTGGTTTTGAGCAGCGTGACGGCTTGTCTCGTCGAGTTCTCTTCATGTTTCTTGAACTCGGGGCTGGTGAGCTCTCGTATCTGTGGGCTTCTGGTTCTCATTGTTCTGAACAAGTTCTGGCCAGTGTTTCTCCAGTCTGTCTCCTGTCCCTCTCGCCTTTGCAGAGGCGGCCGCACACACACTGAACGGATCAACGTCTCCCCACTGCTCGCGCGCGAGCTGCTTGGCTTTGGATTCTTCTGTCTTTCTGTGTCTCCTCTTGGATAGTTCCCATCGCTGTTCCTCAGGCTCACTCATCTTTTCTTCTGTAGGGTCTAAGTGGACGTTAATCCCTCTGGTGCACTTTTCATTTCATCTGTGGCCATGGCCTCCACCCCCAGAATCCTAATCTGGATTATATATGTGCGCATGTGTGCGATGTGTGTGTGGGTATATAAATACATTTATCTCCCTTGTCTCTGCTTAACATGGGCAATCGATGCTTATTTTCTATGCTTTATGAATTGAGCAGAGGGAATATAATTTTTTAATTTATTTTAATTCAGGCGACTATAGTTATAATACACAGAAGGCAATGGTACCCTACTCCGGTACTCTTGACTGGAAAATCCCATGGATGGAGGAACCTGGTGGGCTGCCATCTATGGGGTCGCACAGAGTCAGACACGACTGAAGCGACTTAGCAGCAGCAGCAGCATAGTTATAATAACCGTTTTAACATCCTTGTCTGCTCATTCTAACATCCATGCCAGATTTGGGCTGGTTTCGAATGACTGATTTTTCTTCTGGTTATGGGTTGAACGGTCCCTTTTCTCTGCCCTCCTGGGATACATCTTGACTGGATGCCAGACACCATGACCCTTGCCCTGTGGGCGGGTGCTCTCGGCCTCCTCTGCATCCTGAACTCTGTGTGGGACACGGTTGAGGCTCGTGGGTGCCGTCTGGTCTTGCGCTGATGGGCCACCGGTGGGGCTGGCACAGTGCTCTGTGGGCAGGCGGGGCTGTCTGCCTGCTGCACTGTGATCCTGGGCCTGGCCCTGCCTGTGGGGACCCTGGCTGCGCTCCCCCATCCTTGCAGGTGGCTCCTCCCAGCTTGGGCACACCCCTCACATGCCCTGCCCCGTGGGGCTCGGGGCTCTGCCTGCCCAGGGCTTGCTCTGTGCAGCCCCATCTTCTCTGGCATCCCCTGAACTCCATCTCCCTTGTCCCCAGGAGTCTCAGCTCCCTCCCCACACCTCGTCCTGGTAGCAGTCTCCGGGCAGTGAGCAGGGAATTGTAGCTGGCAGCCACCTCGTCCGTGCCCATCTCCTCTGCATTCCCTGTTCTTCGCTGCCTGACGTCCAGTGTCTTGACCACAGTCAACCTCATGTGCTTTTCCCCATCCTTTCGTTGTTGAAACTTGTCACGTGGCTCACAGGTGCGGACAGAATGTGGGAATGCAGGGAAGGGCGGGAGGAAGGCCCCGCCCCGGGCCCCGCCCACCGCCACGCACAGCCCTTCGGCGCCTCCCCCTCCTTAGGCGTCGGGCAGCACCGTGGGGACACTCGTTTTACTTTTCCAAGGCGGCCTGAGCGCCTGGCGTTGATCACCTCCTGGTTCTAGAGGCTGAAGCCTGAGGGCCAGGCCTCAGCAGAGTTGACTCCCAGAGGCTGGGAGGAGCGTCTGGTCCACGACCTGCCCCTCACCGGCAGCGCTTCCTGGACGCCCCTGGGGTTCCGTGCGCTGTGCCCGCGCCATCCCTCTCTCCGCCCGCGCCATCCCTCTCTCCGCCCGCGCCATCCCTACCTCTGCCTGCGTCTTCAGGTGGCGTTCTCCCTGTGTGTGTCTGAGTCAAATGCCCCCTCTTTTTATGAGGACACCGCCACGTGGGCGAGGTCCCACCTGTTTCGGTGTGACCTCGCTGGAAGCAGTTACGTCTGTAAGGAGCCTACTTGCACGTCCGGCCCCCTGCTGAGGCTGGCTCAGCGCCTTCCCCCGTGCGTGTATGCATCTTCAGGGGGGCCGCCTGCCCCTTGGAGACTCCGCTTTGGGGGCTACTTTGTGTGCCTTGCTCATCTTCTTGGGAGCCGGGGGCAGACCCATTCCTCCCGAAGCTCTGCCTGCACCCTCCATCCCACAGACGCCCTTGGGCCACTGTCCCAAAGGAGAGGCCCATCTCAGGGGTCCTGCCTGCTGTTACTGGGGGCCTCCAGAGGCTGTGGGTTCACCCTCTGAGCTGGAGCACTGTCCCCGCCCCCACTGGGGGACCACCCCTGGGGAGAAGTCTCCCCGTACCTCCTTGTGGGCATCACTGAGATGAATGAGCACCCCCCAGGCCTGGGCCTTGCTGGCCTGAGCTAGCCCCCGCCCTCTGGGTACAGCCTCACCAAGCACTCGGGACTTGTGGGCCAAGGATGACTTCCAGCCACAGTGATGGATGTGGCGGTGGCCGCGGCTCGAGCCCACGCTTGCAGCCCCATGCCAGGCCCTGCCCTTCGCATGTCTGCGGTCGCCGGGGTTGCCTGGAGTCCAGTGCCGCCCACCGGGCCCCATCCCTGTGCAGCTGCCCCTGGGGTGACGCTGACCCACGGGTGACAGGCAGGGCAGGCCCCCAGCTGCTCCCTGAGAGCTTTCTGTTGACTTTCCTGCTCACCTGGCCCAGTAATCTGGTGCAAAGGCCACATCCGCTTCCTTGAGGCTCGCTCCCACCACACTGCGCCACCTAGACCTGGCTCTGGTTCCAGCCCTGGCCTCCTGGGGGGTCACCCCTCCTGGGAAGTCACCACTGAAGGCTGCACTCCCCGCCATGGGAAGGCAGGGCATCACGGGCTCTCCGTACAGTCACTATGCCAAGGACACGTGGCCACGCCTGGGAGGACAGGCTCCTCTCTGGGGGAAGCGGGGACAGATTCTAGTCGTCCAGGAGGGGGCGGTGTTGTGGTCGACTCCAGACAGGGTCCCACCTCCTCCCACCCCCAGAGCTGGGGCGGTCATTCTGGGCACTTCTGAACCCTCACACAGCCCCTGCCCTGAGGACCAGCCGGCAGTGTGGGCCCTGCCTCCATCCTGCCCCCTGGCTCCCCTGGGGGTTTCGGCCAGGTGGGCTCCAGGTAGCCTGTTTGCAAAGGGCCTTCTAGGGTGGGGTCTGAGGCTGTAGGCAGAACCCCAGGACCACCGGGTGGGGGCTCTTCTCTGGAGGATGGAGGCCATCGGGTTGTCCATTTCCCCCGCACTTGCAGGCTGCCACCTGGCTCCCTGCGCAGGCACAGAGGTGGGCGGCCCTCTGTGGAGCAGAGCCAGGCAGGGAGGGCCCAGGGCCAGACCAGCAGGGCGGGCTGGTCAGCTGGGGAAGGGTCCCCAGCAGGTGTGATGCTTAGAGCGACTGCTGATTCCCAGCCCTCACTGCGTGGAGGCCAGCGACCTGCCCAAGGTCAGGCAGAGCTCCCTCCAGTCCAGCCTGCGAGCCCCGCAAGCTGGATGCTGACTCCGCAGCACGCGCTGCTCGCCTGTCACAGGGCCGCGATGCGGAGACAGGAGGGGTCAGGGGACGGCGAGACGCCTTCAGACTGACCCCCGCTCCCTCCCGGTTGCAGGGGCGCCCGCCGACCCCGCGCATCTCGGGGGGGGGGGGGGCGAGGTACACTCAAGCCACGCCCACCGGGGGGTCAGAGGGGGCGTGACCCGCCAGCTGAGCCACGCCCCCGATCGGGCCCGCCCACGCCCCGGCTCAGGAGTGCACATGCGCAGACTTCCTTCTGGCAGCTGTGCGGGCGACGCGCGCCACCTGCTGGCCAACGTCTGCATCCCCGGTGCCTCCCGCGCCTGCTACCTTCCTTCCTCCGGTCGCGCTTGCCTGGGATGCTGGGACGGGCTGGGGCGGGGGGGGGCGGTGAGCTCCCTGCTCGTCTGGCTGCGGGAGCGCCCAGAGGAAGCAGTGCAGTGGGCAACGAGGAGGTGGCTCTGGGGGGCCCTGGGCCTCTGGCTCCTGGGACCTCGGGGCCTGGCAGGGCCTGTGCGGAGCTCCGGGGTGGGAGGTGGCACTCCGCTGGACTTGATCCGAGGGACCTGGTGGCCGCCAGTTCTCCACGGCTGTGCCAGGCCCCCGCCCACTCCCGGCCCATCCCTGTGAATGTGCAGAAGGGGCAGCTGCCACCAAGATCCCAGACCCCAGATACAGGAGGCCTGTTCCAACCCCCTGGCTGCTCATGGCCCTCCACGTGATGTGTGGTTTCAGAGCTGACCTCCATTTGCTGCCAGGTCCCTGCAGCCCCCAGGGGTCAGCACCCCTTGCCCCTGCACCCCAGCCTAAGGTTCTGCCTGAGTCTGGGGGGACCACCCCCCAGGACCCCGCCCCTCCCAAGGCCACCCTCTGGCAGGAGGCTGCAGCCCACACAGGGCCCCGAAGTGCCTCAGTATGCAAAGGAACCGCCCTCCACCACAGGAAAGCCGCAAGCTTTTGCTGAGTGCCAGCTGTATGCAGAGCGTATTGAGGGTGGGGGGCCTGGGAAGCAAAGAGTGGGCTGGCTCGGAGGGCCTGGGAGGACCTGGAACCCCGGGAGGGCCCGGTTCCAGACCCCGCTTCCCACACATTCTCCAGCATGGCTGTGCCAAGGCCCCCCTCCCTGCCTGACCCCCTTCCCTGCTCCATCCCCCCTTACCCTAGCTGTTTGGTGTCCTGCAGGCTGCCTGGGGGAGCTACTTGCAGGGGCTTGGAGGGGTGCTACTGGGTAGGTGTGGACATTGCTCCCTCCTCCCCCTCCCCACCAGCCCATAGATGAGCCTGGAGGAAATGATTTCCCAGTGATCTTACCTGTGGCTGGAGAGGTGGAGCCCAGTGTCTGCATCTCAGCGTCCCACCCCCCAGGGCAGAGCCAGGTGGGCGGCCTGGGCACCGGCCCATCAGCTGTAAGGGGCGCCTGGGGGCCCCACCTGGCAACTCTGGGCCTGAGGGCACTCGGTCCCCCTGGTGGTCCCCTGGGCCCTGACCAGAGGGAGTGGTCAGTGGTTGTGGCCGTGAGCCTCTGGCCTGGGAACGGGTGCAGGAACGAGGAGGCCCCCAGAGGCTCCTGGAGGCTCTGCCGCACAGGGTGGGCGCCCTCGCTGCTTCCCAGGGCAGTGTGCCCGGCTGCTGGGTGGCTGACGGTGGTCTTGGGCTCCTGATCGTAAGTACCCCCCGCCAAGGCCCCTTGGTTCTGACGCTCTAGTCCTCAGACCCAGCCCTGAGCCCAAGCTGTACCCCGACCCCACCCCTGCCCTAACCTGCCTCTTAGGAGCCTCCTGGGCCTCTGGGCTGGCCCTGTCCCCCCTCCCTTAGCAGGTTTAAGGCACGAGGCTCAGGGGAAGCAGGTGGGTCCCCATCGAGGCTGCACCCCGAGTGTGTGGCCCTGTGCCTGGTTGGGACGCACAGGGCAGAGGGCAGCCTGGGCCACGGGGACGCCTGTCCTCCACTCGCCCTGACCCCGCCCCCAACTCTGCAGTGGACCAGGGAGCAGCTGCCCGTGTCCTGCTCTCTGGGGAGCTCCCTCCTGGCCTGCACCCTCGAAGGGCCCCCAGAAGCCACTGGAGGAGGAAGGGCGGGCGTGCTGGAACGGTGCCTCAACAGGACCTGGCCATAAACTGGGGCGGGGCGGGGCTGCGGTCTGGACTGCTGACCCTCCCTGCTGGACTTTCCCCCTCTGCCTGGCCCCCAGCTGTCAGCCTTTCCCGGGAATCGGCACCTGTGTTTGTTCCTTGAGAGCTCAGGTGTCATTGCCGGCCTGCCCAGGTCTCGGCGGGCTCGTCTGTAGGCCTGGGGAGGGGCCAGTGGGGGCTGGGCTCTCCAGGGGGCCCGGGGCTGCAGTGAGGCCCACCCACCCAGCAGTGGGGCGCAGGCCTGGAGAGGCCACCAGTGGATCAGAGGCCGGGCCTGCACGCATCCACCCAGCCATCGCCCAGCCCTGAGCTGGGAGCGCGGCCGGGGGTCGAGGAAGGTGGTGGTCATTTGAGGCAGAAACAACCACTTTTGCCTAGTTTTGAAAGCAGGGAGGTCATATGGTTTCCCCAGCTCTTTGCTGCCTGCCCTTCACAGTTGCACCCAGGCATCAGCCTTCAGCAGGTGGTGGTAACAGAGCCCTCAGGAGGGTGCCCTGTCCCACTCCCAGCACGGCCCCTGAGACACCCCTGGGGAGAGGCCGGAGTGCTGAGCTAGTTTCATAACAAGACTGAGAAGTCTTTTGCCTTTCTCACGGGCTCCCGTGGGCATGGAGGGGGTGGTGGTGCAGAAGCCCCAGTGGGTGAAGCTGTAGGCTCCTCGGCGAGGATCCCAGCGTGGCCGTGGCAGGACCCCCTCACACATGCCCCAGGAGGAGGCGCCAAGCGAGTCCGGGGCCTTGGGGTGAGCCGGCACATGCCCCTGGCACGGGGGACTCCAGTCCGGGCCCTTGGCGAGAGCCCTCTGGTGCCAGCCGCCTGCAGTGCTGGCTCGGGCGACGGGTGAACCCCGACCCACGCTGGGCCGCCGTGCTGCTCACACCCGGGGTTCTGGCAGGCCTTTGCCCCCAAACAAGACAAACAGCAGACAGTCTTTGTTGCCACAGTAAATTCGAGCTCTCTACTGGAAATTGGAGTTTTGGAGCCCGCCAGCATCAGCGGGACAGCACCCTGCAGGCCCTTCTCCGAGCGTGTGATGCTGGTGTGAGTCCCACATGGACGTGGAAAGGGAGGCTCTGAGTCCGCATTTTCCAACAACCGACACGCGATGTTAGAGTCATGGGGGCCAGAGACCCGTCCTTGGAGCGGGAGGGACCAAGAGTCCCTGGGGCCCCAGTGAGCCGCGCCTGGGGTGGGCTCTCCGTCCAGACAGCGGCCGCCCGGAGAGACGCCCCGAGCTGGGGTTCAGTGTCGATCGCGGGAGAATGTCCTCGATGACCCGAAAAGGCTGCTCACCTGCTCCTGGTTTCTAGCTGTGAGCCCAGGTGAGGCCGGGTTTTCTCTGGATGCTTCGACCAGGATGGTGTCCCCAACAGAACGAAGGTGGGCATGGGGATGAGGTCCAGCTGCTCCTGGGAAGCCCGACGTCAGGGAGATTCGTAAAGACATGTATTCATGCCACTCTTATTACTGCATTTTTGTCTTGGAAAACAGGGTGTTTTTGGTAAAGAGATTATTTATGTCAGCATGTAGTATATTTAATTTTTACCTGAAATAACAAACATTAAAATTTTTTCTCATTTTTATTGCCTAACATGGCGAATACTGAGAGATATCACCCTCATAAGCTAAGGCTCTTTGTGGAGGAGTCTTCAGCTGGGACAGTCTGTCCGGTCGTCGGAGAGGAGGGAGACTTCTCCTCGCCCTCCGCGGGGACTCTGACCAGCTCTGGGGGGCCCTGGGCCTCTGGCTCCTGGGACCTCGGGGCCTGGCAGGGCCTGTGCGGAGCTCCGGGGTGGGAGGTGGCACTCCGCTGGACTTGATCCGAGGGACCTGGTGGCCGCCAGTTCTCCACGGCTGTGCCAGGCCCCCGCCCACTCCCGGCCCATCCCTGTGAATGTGCAGAAGGGGCAGCTGCCACCAAGATCCCAGACCCCAGATACAGGAGGCCTGTTCCAACCCCCTGGCTGCTCATGGCCCTCCACGTGATGTGTGGTTTCAGAGCTGACCTCCATTTGCTGCCAGGTCCCTGCAGCCCCCAGGGGTCAGCACCCCTTGCCCCTGCACCCCAGCCTAAGGTTCTGCCTGAGTCTGGGGGGACCACCCCCCAGGACCCCGCCCCTCCCAAGGCCACCCTCTGGCAGGAGGCTGCAGCCCACACAGGGCCCCGAAGTGCCTCAGTATGCAAAGGAACCGCCCTCCACCACAGGAAAGCCGCAAGCTTTTGCTGAGTGCCAGCTGTATGCAGAGCGTATTGAGGGTGGGGGGCCTGGGAAGCAAAGAGTGGGCTGGCTCGGAGGGCCTGGGAGGACCTGGAACCCCGGGAGGGCCCGGTTCCAGACCCCGCTTCCCACACATTCTCCAGCATGGCTGTGCCAAGGCCCCCCTCCCTGCCTGACCCCCTTCCCTGCTCCATCCCCCCTTACCCTAGCTGTTTGGTGTCCTGCAGGCTGCCTGGGGGAGCTACTTGCAGGGGCTTGGAGGGGTGCTACTGGGTAGGTGTGGACATTGCTCCCTCCTCCCCCTCCCCACCAGCCCATAGATGAGCCTGGAGGAAATGATTTCCCAGTGATCTTACCTGTGGCTGGAGAGGTGGAGCCCAGTGTCTGCATCTCAGCGTCCCACCCCCCAGGGCAGAGCCAGGTGGGCGGCCTGGGCACCGGCCCATCAGCTGTAAGGGGCGCCTGGGGGCCCCACCTGGCAACTCTGGGCCTGAGGGCACTCGGTCCCCCTGGTGGTCCCCTGGGCCCTGACCAGAGGGAGTGGTCAGTGGTTGTGGCCGTGAGCCTCTGGCCTGGGAACGGGTGCAGGAACGAGGAGGCCCCCAGAGGCTCCTGGAGGCTCTGCCGCACAGGGTGGGCGCCCTCGCTGCTTCCCAGGGCAGTGTGCCCGGCTGCTGGGTGGCTGACGGTGGTCTTGGGCTCCTGATCGTAAGTACCCCCCGCCAAGGCCCCTTGGTTCTGACGCTCTAGTCCTCAGACCCAGCCCTGAGCCCAAGCTGTACCCCGACCCCACCCCTGCCCTAACCTGCCTCTTAGGAGCCTCCTGGGCCTCTGGGCTGGCCCTGTCCCCCCTCCCTTAGCAGGTTTAAGGCACGAGGCTCAGGGGAAGCAGGTGGGTCCCCATCGAGGCTGCACCCCGAGTGTGTGGCCCTGTGCCTGGTTGGGACGCACAGGGCAGAGGGCAGCCTGGGCCACGGGGACGCCTGTCCTCCACTCGCCCTGACCCCGCCCCCAACTCTGCAGTGGACCAGGGAGCAGCTGCCCGTGTCCTGCTCTCTGGGGAGCTCCCTCCTGGCCTGCACCCTCGAAGGGCCCCCAGAAGCCACTGGAGGAGGAAGGGCGGGCGTGCTGGAACGGTGCCTCAACAGGACCTGGCCATAAACTGGGGCGGGGCGGGGCTGCGGTCTGGACTGCTGACCCTCCCTGCTGGACTTTCCCCCTCTGCCTGGCCCCCAGCTGTCAGCCTTTCCCGGGAATCGGCACCTGTGTTTGTTCCTTGAGAGCTCAGGTGTCATTGCCGGCCTGCCCAGGTCTCGGCGGGCTCGTCTGTAGGCCTGGGGAGGGGCCAGTGGGGGCTGGGCTCTCCAGGGGGCCCGGGGCTGCAGTGAGGCCCACCCACCCAGCAGTGGGGCGCAGGCCTGGAGAGGCCACCAGTGGATCAGAGGCCGGGCCTGCACGCATCCACCCAGCCATCGCCCAGCCCTGAGCTGGGAGCGCGGCCGGGGGTCGAGGAAGGTGGTGGTCATTTGAGGCAGAAACAACCACTTTTGCCTAGTTTTGAAAGCAGGGAGGTCATATGGTTTCCCCAGCTCTTTGCTGCCTGCCCTTCACAGTTGCACCCAGGCATCAGCCTTCAGCAGGTGGTGGTAACAGAGCCCTCAGGAGGGTGCCCTGTCCCACTCCCAGCACGGCCCCTGAGACACCCCTGGGGAGAGGCCGGAGTGCTGAGCTAGTTTCATAACAAGACTGAGAAGTCTTTTGCCTTTCTCACGGGCTCCCGTGGGCATGGAGGGGGTGGTGGTGCAGAAGCCCCAGTGGGTGAAGCTGTAGGCTCCTCGGCGAGGATCCCAGCGTGGCCGTGGCAGGACCCCCTCACACATGCCCCAGGAGGAGGCGCCAAGCGAGTCCGGGGCCTTGGGGTGAGCCGGCACATGCCCCTGGCACGGGGGACTCCAGTCCGGGCCCTTGGCGAGAGCCCTCTGGTGCCAGCCGCCTGCAGTGCTGGCTCGGGCGACGGGTGAACCCCGACCCACGCTGGGCCGCCGTGCTGCTCACACCCGGGGTTCTGGCAGGCCTTTGCCCCCAAACAAGACAAACAGCAGACAGTCTTTGTTGCCACAGTAAATTCGAGCTCTCTACTGGAAATTGGAGTTTTGGAGCCCGCCAGCATCAGCGGGACAGCACCCTGCAGGCCCTTCTCCGAGCGTGTGATGCTGGTGTGAGTCCCACATGGACGTGGAAAGGGAGGCTCTGAGTCCGCATTTTCCAACAACCGACACGCGATGTTAGAGTCATGGGGGCCAGAGACCCGTCCTTGGAGCGGGAGGGACCAAGAGTCCCTGGGGCCCCAGTGAGCCGCGCCTGGGGTGGGCTCTCCGTCCAGACAGCGGCCGCCCGGAGAGACGCCCCGAGCTGGGGTTCAGTGTCGATCGCGGGAGAATGTCCTCGATGACCCGAAAAGGCTGCTCACCTGCTCCTGGTTTCTAGCTGTGAGCCCAGGTGAGGCCGGGTTTTCTCTGGATGCTTCGACCAGGATGGTGTCCCCAACAGAACGAAGGTGGGCATGGGGATGAGGTCCAGCTGCTCCTGGGAAGCCCGACGTCAGGGAGATTCGTAAAGACATGTATTCATGCCACTCTTATTACTGCATTTTTGTCTTGGAAAACAGGGTGTTTTTGGTAAAGAGATTATTTATGTCAGCATGTAGTATATTTAATTTTTACCTGAAATAACAAACATTAAAATTTTTTCTCATTTTTATTGCCTAACATGGCGAATACTGAGAGATATCACCCTCATAAGCTAAGGCTCTTTGTGGAGGAGTCTTCAGCTGGGACAGTCTGTCCGGTCGTCGGAGAGGAGGGAGACTTCTCCTCGCCCTCCGCGGGGACTCTGACCTGAGCAGGGTGGGCGGCCCCATGTGGAAATGCTACTGCTCGGGCGCCCCACTGCACAGACCCGCCCCTCTCTTCCCCCTCCCTGAGGGTCTCACTTGGGGGCTGCTTCCCTGATCTGCTTTTATTTACTTATTACTTCAAATAAATTTTCTCTTAAGAATATTTATTTTGTTTTGGTAAAGTACACCCAGCACAGAACTCTGGGGGCGCAGCTCGAGGCGCCAGAACACCCCCTGGCTGTGCCTTCCCCACTGCCATCCCCAGAAGCTGTTCCTCTTCCCGAACGGACCCTCCATCCCCACTGGACACTCACTCCCCTCTCACCATGGCCCCAGCCCCCGGCCCCCGCCGCTTCCCATGTCTGTGGATGCGACCCCGCCAGGGACCTCCTGTGGGGGGTAGACATCATCCGTCCTGTGCCTGGATTATTTCTCCCAGCATCATGACCTCAAGTGGCAGCCAGGCTCACAATGTGTCAGACGTCCTCCTCTGTGTGAGCATCGTCTGCGGACGGACGCTGGGCTCTCCCCCTTAGCCGCTGTGACGATGCTGCTGTGAGCACGTGCAGGCCCCAAGGAGGCCTGCCTGATCCTCTCTGGGGGTGCGGAAGGTGGGATTGCCTGCTCAGGTGGCGGGCAGGTGGGAAAGTTTCTGAGGCCCCACATGCTGCCCTGGGGATCACACCCGCCAGCAGTGCAGAGGGGGGTCGGGTTCTGTGCCTCCCCAAGCACGACTGTCTGGTTCTTGGACAACAGGTAGCCTGGAGGCTGCGCTGTCCCGGCCTCCAGCTCGGGTCCGTTCTCAGCAGGCCCCGGGGCTTAGACACCCCTTTGCCATGGGGCCAGCCCCCGCTCGGCTCCTGCCCTGCGCTCGCGGTCCTCTCCTGCGCCCGGCAGCTCCTGGCCGTGGTGCCTGGCTGGTAGGAGGCCAGGGATGCTATCGGGACGGGTGTCCTGGGGTCTCTGAACACGGAGCCTCCCCTGGGGCCCAGGTGTTGTGTCTGGGGTCTCAGAACCGAGGCCGAGACAGCAGCTGGAGTCCAGACCCAGGCCTTCCTGCCCTGCCAGCGGTGGGCACCGGATGTGGGCCCTGGGCTGACGTCTGGCCTTTACTGTGCTGAGCGCTTGCGTCAGCAGGTGCCCGCAGCCGGAAGCGGGCGTTTATGGCCCCGGGCGGGCCGGCAGCAGTTCCGAGGGCCGTGACGTCACCGTTCACCGTGCCCAGGCCAGCGGGAGGGCGGGCAGGGCTGGAGGGACGGCAGGCACCCGGCCCTCCCTGCCCCCAGGCCACTCTCAGCTCGGAGCAGCAGACGTACAGACCGCCTCCCTCCCCGCTCTGCTGTGCCGCTCGGGCAGCTGCTCTGCCTGAACGTGGTGGGACAATTTGCATGTGGTTCTCTTTGCTCAATAGCATTGACTTCTCTGAACCGCCAGTGACCTGGGGACCCTGGTGCAGCCCCCGTAGAGGGGCCACGGCCCTGCTCACCCCCCAGCCCGGCCTCCGAGCCCCCAGTTCCCGCACCCACCTGAGTTCTCCTCGTGATGAGTGAGCAGTGATGTGGGCGGTGGGTGAAGAGAGTCTGCTTGCCGCCCACAGGCACCTGCCAGTTGGAGGCCACGGGGTTTCTCAGAATGGGTCAGCCACCCTCCAGTCCACGGGGTTTCTCAGAATGGGTCAGCCACACTCCAGTCAAGGGGCTGCGGGCCAGGGTCTCACGCTAGCCGGGGCAGCTGGAGGGCAGGGTGATGTGGCGTGTTCTCCTGGTGGCGTGAGGCTGGCCTGTGGGGGGCTGGGGAGCCCTTGTGGGTCTGCTGGGGCTTGCAGGGCATTGGTGGGGGCCTGCTGGACCCCTGCCCTGGCCATCGCCTTGGCTTGTTTAGTGGGCTCCCTGATGCGCCCGTGTGGGTGCTTTGCATGACACCCCCCGATTCAAGTTTGCTGCACACTTCCTCGCAGTTGGGAGGGGGGCATGCAGGAGGAGGGGCCCCCTGAGCACTGTGTGGGAGAGCATGGCCGCACTGTCCTGCCCCTAGGGTAATGAGAACCCCCTCTTCTTACCTAGTGAGCCCTGCAGGACATTCTCACCCAGAAGCTCACCAAGGAGCCCCAGTTCCTTTTATTGCTTGCAGCCCCCCAGGCGGACAACGCTAGAAAGACGCCAACTGCACACACATCGGTCACTCGTCCATCCACCAGCGGTCACCCCTCCGTATCTGTAATGATCACCTCGCGCCCACCTAGCATCCGCGCATGCATTTACCCCCGGTGCACCCATTATCTGTCTGTCATCTCTCCGTTCAGTTCAGTTCAGTCGCTCAGCCGTGTCCGACTCTTTGCAACCCCAAGGGCTGCAGCACGCCAGGCTTCCCTGTCCATCACCAACTCCCGGAGCTTGCTCAAACCCGTGTCCATCGAGTCAGTGATGCCATCCAACCATCTCATCCCCTGTCATCCCCTCTCCTCCTGCCTTCAGTCTTTCCCAGCATCAGGGTCTTTTCCAAGGAGTCAGCTCTTTGCATCAAGTGCCCAAAATATTGGAGTTTCAGCTTCAACATCAGCCCGTCCAAAGAATAGTTAGGACTGATCTCCTTTAGGATGGACTGGTTGGATCTCCTTGCAGTCCAAGGGACTCTCAAGAGTCTTTTCCAACACCACAGTTCAAAGCATCAATTCTTCAGTGCTCAGATTTCTTTATGGTCTAACTCTCACATCCATACATGACTACTGGAAAAACCATAGCTTAGACTAGATGGATTTTTGTCGCAAAGTAATGCTTCTGCTTTTAATACGCCATCTAGGTTGGTCACAGCTTTTCTTCTAGGAACAAGGGCCTCCTAAGCTCATGGCTGCCCATCCATCATCCACCACCGCGGCCTCAGCTACCTGTCTGTGTGTCTCTCTGCGTGTTTATCTGTCGTCTATGAATCCGTCATCTATCTTGTGCTTATGGTTTGAACCCACTGGATCTGAAGTGCTGTGTTGTGAGTGATGGCTGATTCACACTTGCTGGGACCTTGGAAACTGTGTTTCCAGCCTCCTTGGCACCTGGCTCCCCGGAAGGGCTTTTGGTTGAGAGGAAGGAGAAGCTGTGCCGTCACCGTCAGCAGGGCGGCTCTTGGGCAGGAGGTTCCAGCACCGGCTGTGCCTCCTAGGAGGCCCTCCTCTCTGCCCCCAGCCCTGCGGCCTCCAGGGCCTCCTGTCCTCTCTGCCCCCAGCCCTGTGGCCTCCAGGGCCTCCTGTCCTCTCTGCCCCCAGCCCTGCGGCCTCCAGGGCCTCCTATCCTCAAGGCTTCCAGCCTCTGCGTGACTGGCTCTGAATCACCTTCTGTGGTTTCCTTTTTCTTACAGTAAGTGGTATCGGATGGGTTTCTGAGGTCAGTCCTGGGTCCAAAGACAGGAAAGAGACTAGGGCAGGTGGGGCCCCGAGACAGAGCCCCAGGTGGGGTGGGGGTGCTGAGAAGGCAGTTTTCGGGGGGCCCGTGTCGGCACAAAGCAGCTACAACACAGAAGAGGACAGAAAGGTGAGGGCCTCAGACCCCACCGTCAGAGACCCTGGGCCAGACCCGGAGCCAAAGGCGGGGAGAGGGAGGCTACCGTCAGAGACCACAGCTCAGACCCGGAGCCACGGGGGGTGACGGAGGCCACCGTCAGAGAGCAGAGCACTGGAGGGAAAGCGCAGAGCCCAGAAGCTGGGCCCTGAGAAGACCAGTGACACGGATCAACCTCCAGCCGGACCGACAGCAAAAAGAAAACCTGAATTACCGAACTTAGGAATGAGAGTGGTGACTCACCACAGATTCTACAGGTATTAAAGGGGTAATATTGTCACCCTGCTTATTTGACTTCTATGCAGAGTACATCATGAGAAACGCTGGACTGGAAGAAACACAAGCTGGAATCAAGAAATATCAATAACCTCAGATATATAGACAACACCACCCTTATGGCAGAAAGCGAAGAGGAACTAAAAAGCCTCTTGATGAAAGTGAAAGAGGAGAGTGAAAAATCAAACCTAAAACTCAACATTCAAAAAATGAAGATTGTGGTATCCGGTCCAATCACTTCATGGCAAACAGATGGGGAAACTATGGAAACAGTGAGAGACTTTATTTTCTTGGGCTCCAAAATCACTGCAGATGGTGACTGCAGCCATGAAATTAAAAGACACTCCTTGGAAGAAAAGTTATGACCAACCCAGATAGTATATTCAAAAACAGAGACATTACTTTGCTGACTAAGGTCCGTCTAGTCAAAGCTATGGTTTTTCCTGTGCTCATGTATGGATGTGAGAGTTGGACTGTGAAGAAGGCTGAGCGCCGAAAAATTAATGCTTTTGAACTGTGGTGTTGGAGAAGACTCTTGAGAGTCCCTTGGACTGCAAGGAGATCCAACCAGTCCATTCTGAAGGAGATCAGCCCTGGGATTTCTTTGGAAGGAATGATGCTAAAGCTGAGACTCCAGTACTTTGGCCATCTCATGAGAAGAGTGGACTCACTGGAAAAGACTCTGATGCTGGGAGGGATTGGGGGCAGGAGGAGAAGGGGATGACAGAGGATGAGATGGCTGGATGGCATCACTGACTTGATGAACATGAGTCTGAGTGAACTCCGGGAGCTGGTGATGGACAGGGAGGCCTGGTGTGCTGCGATTCATGGGGTCGCAAAGAGTCGGACACGACTGAGCGACTGAACTGAACTGAAGAGGGGAAATCTGTAGACCTACCTCCATCACGAACATAGATGCAAAAAGTCTAAACAAAATTTTACCAAATTGAATCCAGCAACAAATGAAAATCATGACTGATTTTTTTTCCTGGAATACAGGATAGGTTTGACATTCATGAGTCAATATAATTTACAATATTACCAGACTAAAGAGAAAAAACTATAGAATCCTCTCAATAGATGCAGAAAAAGACAGGGAATGAATTTCAACATCCCTTCCTGATAAGACCTGTCAGCAAACTAAAAATAGAAGAGAACTTCCTCAACCTGGTAAAGGGCATCTGCCCAAAGCCTGCACCGGTGTCGCAGCCCAAACGCTCTTCTCTGGAATCGGAAACAAGGTCAAGATACCTGTTCTTACCACTTCTAATCAACACCGTGCTGGGAGTCATTGCCAGTGCAACCAGGAGCAATGAGAAAAATAATTAGACTAGAAAGGAAGAAGTAAACCTGCCTTCATCCACAGGGAACATGAGCTTCTACCAGAGAGCCTGGAATATAACAACACAGCCCCTGTGATTAGTGGGCGAGTTTATCAAGGCTGTTGGTACGACAAGACCAGCTACAAAAATCAATCATATTTTTATATACTAGGAACAATCAGAGATAAACAGCATAAAAACCGTGAAATCCTCAGGCACAAGTCTGACAAAGGAAATGAAAGATCTGTGCACCGAAAACTGTAAAGCGTCGCAGAGAGAAGCCGAAGGTCTGGATAAACGGAGAGACACACCTCGTTCACGGGATGGAGGACTCAGCATTGCTAAGATTTAACTCTTCCAGTGCATCTTATTGGTCTAGATATTCAATGCAATCCCAGTCAAAATACTATCAGGATTTTTCTTGGTAGAAATCAATAGGTTCTAAAATTCAGATGGAAGTGCAGAGAACAGATAGTAGCTAAACAAAACCAAACCAAACCCACAACTTTGGAAAAGAAAAACACAATTAGAACATGAGCCTCAGGTGATCTTAGAGTTATTACAAAGCTCCAGTGATCAGAGCAGTGTGGCATTAGCATAAAGACGGACAAACAGGTCAGGGCAACGAAGAGAGAAGGAAACACACACGCATGAAGACCTAGCTTGTTACAGGAACAACGCAAGCAGGCAAGGGCGGCCTTGTCCAGAGGAGCCGGGACAGCTGGGTTCAGAAAGGAAAGGGTTAGCATGCCTCACACTGCGTGAAGAAATAATCTCAACTCATCGTGTAAAACCTAAAGGTTAGGGCTTCCCCCAGGGGTCCAGCAGTAAAGACTCCGCCTGCCAAGGCAAGGGACATGGGTTCGAGCCCTGGCTCTGGGAAGATCCTGTGTGCCTTGGGGCAATTAAGCCCCTGCCTCAACTGCTGACCTCACGCGCTAGGCTCACGCTCTACAAGAGGAGCCCCGCCCTGAGAGGCCGCAGTGCAGAGCAGCTCCCGCCTGGCGCGGCTAGAGAAAGCCCACGCGACAATGCAGACCCAGCGCAAACAACAAACAGCAGAGAGAGCAAACAGCCCCCTCAAAACCTGAAGGGGCAATACTTCTAGAGGAGGCCTCAGGAGGAAACATTCCTGACCTTGGGTTGGGCAAAGCTTCCTTGCTACGTCACTTTAGTCCTGTCTGACTCTGTGCGATCCCATGGCCTGCAGCTCACCAGGCTCCTCCGTCCCTGGGGCTCACCAGGCCAGAGTCTTAGAGAGGGCTGCCCTGCCTGCACTCTGCCATCCCAAGGTGCCATCCCTAAAAGAGCAAACGGATGGGCTGGACCGCGTCAGAACGCAAAGCTCCCGCTCTTCCAAAGACACTGTCCTGACTGGAGCAAAACAGGCGGCAGAAGGGAAGGAAAACACTGGCAAAGGGCAACTCTGGTGCTGGGCTGGTGTCGTGAATAGATGAACTCTTCTTGGAGGTGAACAGAAAAATCCACCCAAATAACCCAGTTAATTGGCAAAAGATCTGAGCAGACACTTCACCAGAGAAGACAGGTAGGTGACAGATAACCTTTCTGACACGGAAAGTTCTCAACTCCGGTAGCGGTTAGAAATGCAACTCAAACCAGGGTGAGGTGCCAGAGCAAGTGTGGCTGGGGCGGGGCGCAGGGGGGATTGCGGCTCCCCCGCTGCTGGGAGCTGCGATGCACGACCCCTGTGGAGAACAGCCCGCTGTTGCTGAGACTTCGGAACAGTGTGGCCCAGACCCCCGACTCTCAGGAACACAGGTCCGGCACAAGCTCCTGGTGGTGTGGCCTGCGATGCTGTCAAGCTGGGGACAGCCCAAGGCCATCAGCGGTGCAAGAAACAGCGCTTCTGTGTGCTCAGCAGCTCAGTCAGGTCCGACTCTTTGTGACCCTATGGATGGGAGCTGGCCAGGCTCTTCTGCCCATGGGATTTTCCAGGCAAGAACACTGGAGTGGGGTGCCATTTCCTCCTCCAGGGGACCCTCCTGACCCGGGGATCGAATCTCTTGCCTCTCCTGCTCTGGCAGGCAGATTCTTTACCACTCGTGCGACCTGAGATGCCCCGAACACACTTTCATTTCCACACAAAAGAAAGTCACTCAGTCATGAAAAGGAAAGGACGGTGCACGCAAGTGACATTGTGGATGGATCTCAAAATAATTATGCTGATTCTGCAAGGAGCCAGCAGCAATAATGGCAGCAGAGGAAGTGGCCAGAGACCAGAATCCAGAAAATCAGAATGACCAGTCGTGGGGGCTTCCCCGGCGGCCCAGCGGTCAGGGCGCCGCGCTTCCGCTGCAGGGCACGCGGTGCCACCCCTGGTCCAGGAACTGAGACTCTGCAACTCTGCCCCCTGCATGGTGTGGCCAAAAGATGGGAAAACAAATAGAAGGCGTTGGTGACCCCCCAAGAAGCTGGCCACCTGTGTCCGGAAGCCGGTCCTCCCACATGAGCACTCTCTTCCCCACCACTGTGCGTGAGGAGTACGGATGGAATGCCTCCATTCCAACGAACGCAGGTAGCAGGGAAGTTAGTTCAAAGTTTAGACACAAGTGCAGAAGGGCCCTCAGAATGAATAATGGCCGAAAGATAGGGATATACCCAGAAAAGCAGCAGGTTTCATGATTCGGGACTGGTGCTTCCCAAGGGTGCTTGCTTCCATAATCTTTCCAACAGAGAAGTCTCTCTTTTGGGAGAAAAACTATCCTGAGTGAAAGAAACTGAACCAACAAATAGTACCAGTGTATGGGGCTGTTTGCATAAGATTCCAGAAACACAAACTAACCCAAGGGGCCAGGAAGCAGACCGAGGGCAAGGGGTGTGAGATTTCCTGGGCGGCAGCTGTGCACACAGGCACCGTTTCGATTCAGGTGGCGAAGGTTTCAGGTGTGTAATATGTCAAAACTGGTCAGATCCACACTTAAACACATGCTGGTTATTGTGTATCAGTTACACTTCCGTCGAACTGAAAACATATTTCAGATTAGCACTTAGACAAAACTCTTAAGTTTTCCAGACCAGCGAATCGTGTTTTCCTTCTAGCAACAGAAAATCATAGCCATAAATTATGGCACAACAAAGAGGCAGCCAGGACTGAGCGGCTGAGCACAGCGCGGCCCACGGCACGACATTCTAGAATTATTTTAGCAATTAGAGATTTAGGATTAATCATAAAAATATATTCAAGCCAAAATCATGGTGACGGTGAAAAAGATCATTGGTTGCAGGGGTTTGGCAGGGAGGGCTGAAGAGGTGGCGAGGGGATTCGATACTGTACCGGGGCATGGGACACTGTGTTTGTTGAAACTCATAGAGCGCTGCAGCTCCAAGAATGAGCCTCAGGATGCACAAAGTTCAAGAGTTAGCTAGGAGGCTGGGGGATCCCAGGATGGCGTGCAGACGTGTGAGAAAGCAATCTAACTGTACTGTAAATGCATGGACACCCCACTGGGGGTGGGGAAGAGGGGGCTCTGTCCCGGGGCGCCGCTCCAGGAAGGAAGGGGAAGAAACCCATCCCTGGGGCCATGAGCGCACAGGAGTCAGCTCCTCTGATACTCATATTGGGCTTCCACAAAGAGCGGCGGCCAGCCTTCTGGGAAGAAAGGCCACACCATCGCCGAGCGGTGGACAGCGCGGGCTGAGGGCAGAGGGGGCCACTGTGAGCAGTCTCAGGCTGGGCACGCACAGGAGCTCTTCACACTCTCTGATTACTGGTTTCCTTGTGTCCAGAGTGAAGCAATGTGAGCACCCACCTCTCAAGGTTGTGGAGGGCTTTAATGAGGTGGGCTGACTGAGTTCCTGGCCATTGCCTGCACACACCATGCCCTGGTGAGGTGGTAGCCTGTGGAGCTGCTGCAGAAGGCACCCCCCATCCCTCCTAGAGACTGTCCAGCTATCCATTCATTCCCCCGAAACCCAGCCATCCCCTCCCCCATCCACCCCCCATCCACCCACT
>SJYG01000387.1:236723-247569 GCA_006410535.1 Litocranius walleri
GGGGGGAGCCACCCACACGCCTGCCTGCCTCAACTACGAGATCAGCGCCCACTGCTGCTTTGTTCCACATTACTGTGTCTCCACACCTTCGACGACCACTACGGAGACCCCTGGCTCATCATCTACCACCCCTTCATCGGAGACTGCAGGTCCTACCACTACGGAGACCCCAGCTACAACACTCTCCACGGCTTCAACTGGGACCCCAATACCAACCTCTAGCACCACCTCAAGAGAGACAACAACCACCACACCCACAACCACAGTGACCCCAAGCCTGCCATCTACCACGACTACAACAGGGACCCCAACCCCAACCCCCAGCACCACAGAGACCACCACCCCAACACCCACCACCACAGAGACCACCACCCCAACACCCAACACCACAGGGACCCCAACCCCAACACCCACCACCACAGAGACCACAACCACAGGGACCCTGACACCCACAACCACAGAGACTCCAAACCCACCATCTACCACCACCACCACAGAGACTCCAACACCCACCACCACAGTGACCACCACCCCCACACCCACAACCACAGAGACCACCGCCCCCACCACAACCACAACCACAGGGACCCCAACACCCACAATCACAGAGACCACCACCCCAACACCCACCACTACAGAGACCACCACCCTCACCACAACTACTACCACAGGGACCCCAACACCCACAACCACAACCACAGGGACCCCAAGCCCACCATCTACCACAACCACCACAGAGACTCCAACTCCAAGACCCACCTCCACAGGGACCACCGCCCCCACCACAACCACAACCACAACCCTGCCAACCACCAGCGCAACCACTACCGCAACTGGAACCGCTACAATCAACACAGTGCCACCAACCTCATGTCTGCCGGACTGCAGGTGGACTGGCTGGCTGGATTCTGGCAAACCGAATGACACCGAAGCAGGTGGAGATGTTGAATCCCTTGAGAACGTCTGCGAGAGGGGCTGGGTAGCCAACATCTCCTGCAGAGCCGCCGTGTTTCCCGACACTCCCCTCCAAGAGCTTGGACAAACTGTGGTGTGTGACACCTCTGTTGGGCTTGTGTGCAAAAACCAGGACCAGAAGGCGGGGGGAGCCACCCACACGCCTGCCTGCCTCAACTACGAGATCAGCGCCCACTGCTGCTTTGTTCCACATTACTGTGTCTCCACACCTTCGACGACCACTACGGAGACCCCTGGCTCATCATCTACCACCCCTTCATCGGAGACTGCAGGTCCTACCACTACGGAGACCCCAGCTACAACACTCTCCACGGCTTCAACTGGGACCCCAATACCAACCTCTAGCACCACCTCAAGAGAGACAACAACCACCACACCCACAACCACAGTGACCCCAAGCCTGCCATCTACCACGACTACAACAGGGACCCCAACCCCAAGCCCCAGCACCACAGAGACCACCGCCCCCACCACAACCACAACCACAGGGACCCCGACACCCACAACCACAGAGACCTCAAACCCACCATCTACCACCACCACCACAGAGACTCCAACACCCACCACCACAGTGACCACCACCCCCACACCCACAACCACAGAGACCACCGCCCCCACCACAACCACCACAGGAACCCCAACTCCAACACCCACCACCACAGAGACCACCACCTCCACCACAACCACAACCACAGGGACCCCGACACCCACAACCACAGAGACTCCAAACCCACCATCTACCACCACCACCACAGAGACTCCAACACCCACCACCACAGTGACCACCACCCCCACACCCACAACCACAGAGACCACCGCCCCCACCACAACCACCACAGGAACCCCAACTCCAACACCCACCACCACAGAGACCACCACCTCCACCACAACCACAACCACAGGGACCCCGACACCCACAACCACAGAGACTCCAAACCCACCATCTACCACCACCACCACAGAGACTCCAACACCCACCACCACAGTGACCACCACCCCCACACCCACAACCACAGAGACCACCGCCCCCACCACAACCACCACAGGAACCCCAACTCCAACACCCACCACCACAGAGACCACCACCTCCACCACAACCACAACCACAGGGACCCCGACACCCACAACCACAGAGACTCCAAACCCACCATCTACCACCACCACCACAGAGACTCCAACACCCACCACCACAGTGACCACCACCCCCACACCCACAACCACAGAGACCACCGCCCCCACCACAACCACCACAGGAACCCCAACTCCAACACCCACCACCACAGAGACCACCACCTCCACCACAACCACAACCACAGGGACCCCGACACCCACAACCACAGAGACTCCAAACCCACCATCTACCACCACCACCACAGAGACTCCAACACCCACCACCACAGTGACCACCACCCCCACACCCACAACCACAGAGACCACCGCCCCCACCACAACCACCACAGGAACCCCAACTCCAACACCCACCACCACAGAGACCACCACCTCCACCACAACCACAACCACAGGGACCCCGACACCCACAACCACAGAGACTCCAAACCCACCATCTACCACCACCACCACAGAGACTCCAACACCCACCACCACAGTGACCACCACCCCCACACCCACAACCACAGAGACCACCGCCCCCACCACAACCACCACAGGAACCCCAACTCCAACACCCACCACCACAGAGACCACCACCTCCACCACAACCACAACCACAGGGACCCCGACACCCACAACCACAGAGACTCCAAACCCACCATCTACCACCACCACCACAGAGACTCCAACACCCACCACCACAGTGACCACCACCCCCACACCCACAACCACAGAGACCACCGCCCCCACCACAACCACCACAGGAACCCCAACTCCAACACCCACCACCACAGAGACCACCACCTCCACCACAACCACAACCACAGGGACCCCGACACCCACAACCACAGAGACTCCAAACCCACCATCTACCACCACCACCACAGAGACTCCAACACCCACCACCACAGTGACCACCACCCCCACACCCACAACCACAGAGACCACCGCCCCCACCACAACCACAACCACAGGGACCCCAACACCCACAATCACAGAGACCACCACCCCAACACCCACCACTACAGAGACCACCACCCTCACCACAACTACTACCACAGGGACCCCAACACCCACAACCACAGGGACCCCAACACCCACAAGCACAGTGACCCCAAGCCCACCATCTACCATCACCACCACAAGGACTCCAACTCCAACACCCACCACCGCAGAGACCACTGCCCCCACTACAACCACCACCACAGAGACCCCAAGCCGGCCATCTACCACAACCACCATAGAGACTCCAACTCCAACACCCACCTCCACAGGGACCACCACCCCCTCCACAACCACAACCACAGGGACCCCAACTCCAACACCCACCACAACGGAGACTCCACCTCCAACACCTACCACCACAGTGACTCCAAGCCCACCATCAACTACCACCACAACCACCACCACAGGGACCACAACCCCAACACCACCCACCACAGTGACCACCACCCCAACACCCACAACCACAACCACAGGGACCCCAACCCCAATAGCCACCAGCACAGTGACGCGAGGCTGGCCATCTCCCACCACCAGCACAGCCGTGGCATCCTCTAGCGCACCACTGACCCTGACGCTGACAATGCCGACTGCCACTCCAGTAGGAGGCACCACCCTTCCAGGTACGTGGACACCAGTGTGGTCATGTACTCATGGTTGTTCCTCTCATCAGGGGTGCATCACGGCCCTGGGACTTCAGACAGGTGCCTCCACTCTTCCCTGGGAATGCAGTTCCCAGGAAGGGTTTAGAAGGGCTCACTTGCTTTTCCTGTCCCCACCAAGACCTATGGCCAAGTGTTCATGGAGGTGCTGACCCTCAGCCTGTGCCTGTCCCCACGGGATGTCTTTCCTTGGGCATGACTGCCCGTGCCCACATCCTCAGCCTACAGCTGTATGATGGGGTCTGTGGGCAAAGCCACCCTGCAGGAGCCACCAAAGGACCTGGGACCTCGTGGGGAGTCAAGGCTGCTGGTCAGGCGCCCTGGGAGGCCCTCTTCTGTCCCCCACTCTCCCACTGGCGCTTCCCCACTGGGGCTTCAGGGGCCAGTGGCCAGCCTCTCCAGATGGAGCAGTGTTCTGTGGTGGCCTCCCCGTTACACACCCTGAGGCCCATGGGCCTGACGGCCCGTCCAGCCCCGAGGCCCGGAGCTGGGACGTGGATGGGAGGCCTCTGCACCACGTGCTGTGCCTCCAGGGGGCTGCCTGCATGTGTTTGCTGCCAGGCCCCTTGTGTGCTGAGAGGAGTGGGCCCCCTCAGCCCTCACCACACTCTCCATTCTTGCAGGCACGCCGACCCTGGGTCCCACCTCCTCAAAGACCACCCCCACCCCTGGATCCACGGCGGAGCTGCCTTTACTCAGCACAAGCCCTACCTCCAGCCCCACAGCCACGCCTGTGTCAGCCACCTCCACAGGCGCTCCCACGTCAACAGGACGCCTGTTGACCACGCCAGAGTCCACCAGCACCTGGACCTCCAGTGTGTCCACCTCCACTGTGACCCTATCAACCTCCCCCCACATTACCACCAGCTGGGTCAGCTCCCCTAGCATTCTATGCTGCTTCTTGAATGAGACCTACTATGCCCCAGGTACGCAAGCTCTTCCTTCTGACTCAGCAGCACAGGCTGGTGGCGCTTGGGTTCCCAGCGCTTGGGGTCACTCGCAGGTCTACACTGCGTGCTCACTTGGGAAGCTGGGTGCTGGGCCCTGGTGGATGTTTCCATGGCCGGCCCTACGAGCTGCAGCCACACATCAGGGGGGCAGTGGGAGGGGTGGGCTTCTCTCTCGTGGCCTCTGTGGGAGCCAGCCTGAGTGCTCGGGGGTGGCATCAGCACTGGGCTTTCCCCTGGCAGGCGAGGTGGTGTACAACAGCACGTATGGAGACACGTGCTACTACGTGAACTGCTCGCTGGAATGCACGCTGGAGTTCTTCAACTGGTCGTGCCCATCCACACCCACCCCAACACCCAGCCCATCCACACCCACCAGCCAAGAATCCGGGACATCCACCACGCCAGTCCCCGGGTGCCCGGACTTGGATCCTCCCAGGCAGGTCTGTGTCTGTGGCGGCTTTTGCTGCCTCTGGTATCTAAAGCCCCACGTGCTGCCTTCCTGTAGGTCATGACCCTGCCCCTGTGCCCCACATCGGCCCCAGTCGGGCCAAGGCTTCGGGCAGCCTGCTGGGCGCAGGGTGTGCGGGGCTATCCCGCCTCCTCCCCGTGGCTGGCTGCCCTTCTGGACAGGGTCGCCCTTGGCTCTCAGCCTCTTGGGCAGGGCTGCTAGCTGCTCACCCGGGGCTTCGCCAGCATGGCCCCACTGACCCCGTGCCCTCCCGCTGACCCCGTGCCCTCTCCCGCCACAGGAGAACGAGAGCTGGTGGATGTGCAACTGCACGAAGGCCACGTGCAGGCACAACAGCACCGTGGAGCTCGTGAAGGTGCCGTGTGAGCCCCCGCCCATGCCCACCTGTGCCCACGGCCTTGCGCCTGTGCGTGTCGAGGACCCCGACGGGTGCTGCTGGCACTGGGAGTGCGACTGTAAGCCTGACGCCATGGGGACCCCTGCCTGCTCCCCAGGGGGTGCTGCAGACCCCAGGGTGTCGTGCTGGCTTTGGTGGCTGGGTGCCCGCGGAGAGTCAGGCCCCCGTCTGTGGAGTGGTTTCTCCCGCCTCCTGCCAGCTCCTCCTCTTGGCCAGGGTCCAGGAAAGCGCGAGGCTGGCTTGGTGGAGGGCAGCCACCGCTGAGAGCAGGGCACAGAGGAGGTGCTGGGACCGAAGCTGGGCTGCTGTGGGCCGAGGAGCGTGTGCCCTCTCGGGGCCCAGATGCCCCGAGTGCCCCGGGAACCAGGCTGCAGGGCCTTCCGCAGTTTCTGCCTGCCCTTCCCACCCGAGCCTCGAGCATGTCCTGTCCTCATCCTGCCCCCAGCTGGGGGCAGGACGTGGGCTCACCCCACTTCCTCCGCAGGCTACTGCACGGGCTGGGGGGACCCGCACTACGTCACCTTCGATGGGCTCTACTACAGCTACCAGGGGAACTGCACGTACGTGCTGGTGGAGGAGGTCAGCCCCAGGGTGGACAACTTTGGCATCTACGTCGACAACTACCACTGCGACGTCAACGACGAGGTGTCCTGCCCCCGCACGCTCATCGTGCGCCACGAGACCCAGGAGGTGCTGATCAAGACGGTGCAGATGACGCCCACGATGGTGCAGGTACGCTGGGGGGCGGGGGGTCCACGATGGGCTTCACACAGCAGGAGGCTGGGCTGCCCCCGACCTGAGTCAGGCTTGGAGAGGTGCTCCATGGACACATCTCACAGGCCCTCTGGAGGCCTTCAGGGGCCCCTTGACCTCCGCTGCTCATGCTCCTACCACTCACCCTGGACACAGGTCTCTGCGGCAGGTGCCCCCTCCCTGAGGACTGGGGCTCTCTACACACCACGTAGGGAGCCCTATCCCCTTTTGGGGTCCCCAGGCCTCTCGGGAGGACCCTGAGGACGGTGCCCCTGCCACCTGACCCCTGGGATTAATCAGGACAAAGATCTGGCCAGTGTGATGGGAAGGAAGCGGGGAGGGGCAGGGGTGGCTCCCTTGGCTCGCCCCGCCCCTGACCCCCCACCCCGGGGTTCCCGCCACAGGTGCAGGTCAACAGGCAGGCTGTGGCACTGCCCTACACCAAGTTCGGGCTGCGGGTGTATGAGTCAGGCATCAACTACATGGTTGACATCCCCGAGCTCGGCGCCCTTGTGTCCTACAATGGCCTCTCCTTCTCCATCCGGTTGCCCTATCGCCTGTTCGGCAACAACACAAAGGGCCAGTGTGGTGAGCCCTGACCCCCGTGCCCTGCCTGGGGAGGACGGCCTGGCAGAGGCTGGCTGCGGGAGCTGCTCCCCAGGGGTGGCTCCACACACTGCTTAGGCCCCCACGGGCTCCTGGGCGCGTCTGGGTCTGGCCCCTGTGGGAGGCCCCATCGGCCACGTGCCCCCCAGGGACCTGGGCTGGAGTGGGGGGGGTCCCGGGGGCTTGCCCTGCTGGACGGCCGGGCCTGGTGTGTGTTCATGTGGCCTTCCCACCTGCACAGGCACGTGCACCAACAGCACCTTGGATGACTGTGTGCTGTCCAGTGGGGAGAGCATTGACAACTGCGAGGTTGCGGCTGACTCCTGGGTGGTGAACGACCCCTCCAAACCACGCTGTCCCCACACCAGCTTCCCCACCAGGCGCCCGGCCACCTCGCCTTCAGCGGGCACCAGCAGCTTCCCCACGAAGAGCTGTGCATCTCCGCTCTGTGAGCTCATCAAGGACAGGTGATCGCCCTGGAAGCTGCACCCCCACCTGGGCTGTTACGGAAAGGCTGCTGGCGCTGGGCCTGGGGCTGGGAAGGCAGATGGCAGTCACAGCGGGGCCAGGACTTGGGCTCCTGCAGGGTATCCTGGGCCTTTGTGACTCCCCCACATCCCGTCTCTCCTGCCTCCTGAGATGGTGCAGCGTCTGCTGAGCTTGAAGGCTGGGGTAGACCAGTTGGCCTGGGGTAGAGTTAGCGTCCACAGCTGGTGTTCTGGAGGGGAATTTGGGCTTAGAGAGGGGGCCAAAGCTGGTATCTGTGGGAGCAAGCCCCTCATCCCCAGAGGTGTGTGTGTGGAGGCCAGGATGGCCACTGCTGGCCTTGCTGGGGGACCTTGGCACCTGGTGACCACTTAAACGCAGATCTTCCCTCTCTGGGGTCCGAGCACAGTGCTCTTCCTCTGGCCTCATTGCTGGCTGCCATGGCCTCGGGCTGGCCGGTGCCCCCAAGGCTGGCCCGAGTCCCCAACGGTGCCCCGAGGCTGGCCCGAGTCCCTGACAGTGCCCTGAGGCTGGCCCGAGTCCCCGAGGCTGGCCCGAGTCCCTGACGGTGCCCCGAGGCTGGCCAGTGCCCCGAGGCCGGCCCTGATGCTCTGCTCCCACTCCCAGCCCACAGGCACCTGTCTGGTGGCACAGGCTGAGCTGGGCCCCTGAGGGGGTGCAGCCCAGATGGAGGTGCTGGGGCAGGGGGACGTGAGAGGCTGGGGGCACCGGCCGGCCCTTGACCTGCACCCCTCCTCCACAGCTTGTTTGCCCAGTGCCACGCCCTAGCGCCCCCCCAGCACTACTATGAAGCCTGCCTGTTCGACAGCTGCTACGTGCCCGGCTCAAACCTGGAGTGTGCCAGCCTGCAGACCTATGCGGCCCTGTGTGCCCAGGAGGGCATCTGCGTGGACTGGCGGAACCACACAGGCGGGGCCTGCTGTGAGTGCCCTCCTGCTCGCCCAGGCTCAGTGGGAATCCTGGTGGGGGTGGGGGGCCAGGCCGCCTGAAGACCGGCGGTGCTAACCCTGTGGGGCCGGGTCCCCACTTCCTGGCTCGGGACAGCATGAGGGGCTGAGGCCACGCTGGGCCTGCGTGGGCTGGGGTCCCAGTGGGAGGGGCTGGGCGGTGGTCGGTGGGGGTGGGGTGGGAGCCCAGGCCCCTCCCTGACGCTGCCCCTCCCCAGCGGTGACATGCCCTGCCCATCGTGAGTACCGGGCCTGCGGCCCCGCGGAGGAGCCCACCTGTAAGTCCAGGTCAGTCACGGTGGAAGCGCTGGGACAGCTGGCTGGCCCTCCGCCCTGCTCTGGGCAGCCCTGTCTGGGCCTGGTGGTCCCACCCGTCCCCTCACCCGTCTCCTGATGCCCTCCCCCAGCCCCTCTGAGCCGAACAGCACGCGCCTGGTGGAAGGCTGCTTCTGCCCTGAGGGCACCACCAGCTACGCGCCCGGCTTCGACGTCTGCGTGGACCTGTGCGGTAGGCTGCCCTCCGCGTGGCCTCTGCCCTCCCCTTCCCCGGGGCTGAGCCCACAGCCTATGGCAGGGGCCTGAGCTCACAGGGCCTGTCTCCTCTCCCTCCTAGGCTGCGTGGGGCCCGACAATGTGCCCAGAGAGGTAGGCCACCCCCTTGGCGCCGGGGCCAGGCCCTCCCACAAGCCCTGCATTTTGGGGGCGGGATGGGGTGGAATGAAAACCTGGGACCCTCAGAGGCAGAGTAACGAGTCCTTGGAGTCCTGGAAGGTTGAGCAAGCGAGGGACCCATCCACCCAGCCCTCTGCAAGTCCGCCTGCCCGCCCCACCCATCCGCCCACTAGCCACGGACGCTCTGGCTACAGCTGCGGCCCGTCTGCCCTGTGGCGTGCGTCTCCTGCGCATGGCTGGTTGTTTAGCTCTGCTCTGCGTGAGCCCCGCAGACACACCTGGTGCCTCCAGCGGGCGCCAGGCCTGCGGGCCCACGGGAGCAGTTCCCGGCCCTGGTGTGAGTGTCCTCCCCAGAGCCTGCCCCGGGCACTTGGAGGTGGGGAGGGCTTGGGGTTTCCCGCCCGCCGCTCGGTGGGCCACGCGGCACGGTGCTGGCTCGCGCTGCGCTGACCGCGGCGGCTCCCCCGCCCCTACAGTACGGGGAGCACTTCGAGTTTGACTGCAAGGACTGCATCTGCCTGGAGGGCGGGAGCGGCATCGTCTGCAAGCCCAAGACGTGCCGGCCGGAGCCCCGGCTGGAGTGCGAGGAGGACGGCACCTACCCGTTCACGGAGGTGGACCCCGCCAACACTTGCTGCAACCTCACCTCCTGCAGTAAGGCCCCCCACCCCCACCTCGGCGGGGCGCGTGGCAGCGGGGCTCTTGCGTGGTCCCAGCGGCTGGGGCCTCAGGCATGTCTGTGAGGCGTGGGTGCTGGCTGGGCAGGCGGGGGTTGAGGGGGCCCAGGCCCGGGGCCTGCTCTGCCTGGGGCGGCATCTGGGGTCAGCGGGCGAGGGGCCGCGCTCACTGGCATGTGCCCGCCGCCTGCAGAGTGCAACGCCAGCCTGTGCAGGGAGAAGCCCCCGCTGTGCTCACTGGGCTTCCAGGTGAAGAGCGAGATGGTGCCCGGGAGGTGCTGCCCCCTGTACTCGTGTGGTAGGTGGGCCGGGCCGGGTGGGAGCAAGGCCTAGGGTGAGCAGGGCTCCGGCTGGGTGTGGGGGGCAGAGGATGGCTGCAGGGGCCCCTGCCTGGGGGCTCAGGGTCTGCCTGGTGGAAGCACCCAGCCCCACATCCCCATGCTGTCCACCGGCTGTGCGTCCACCCCGGACCCTGTGGGTCCGGCAGGACAATCTGACCCTTGTTCTGGTTCTTTCTCCCAAGTGCCCAAGGGCGTGTGTGTGCTGGAGCACGCTGAGTACCAGGTGAGGCCTGCCGGCCGTGGCGAGCGGGGTGGGGGCTTGAGGGGGCTTGAGGGCAGGGTCCTAGGCAGCCTCGCTGGTGGGGGCCCCGGTCCCGGCGACGGGGCGACATCCTGGAGGAGGGGAGGTGCCGCATGGGCCCGCCTCACCCGCCCTCCCTGTGCCTGAAGCCCGGCTCTCCAGTCTATTCATCCAAGTGCCAGAACTGCGTCTGCACCGATCGCAGGGACAACACCACACAGCTCAACGTCATCACCTGCACCCGCGTGCCCTGCAACACCACCTGCAGCCTGGTAAGCAGCCCCGGCCCCGGCGAGCTGGGCCCGGGCCTGCCTACCCTCACGCCACGTGGCCCTTGCTCTTTCCACGCCAACACCCACCCCCTCCCGGGGTCCCGCAGGGCTTTGAGCTGGTGGACGCCCCCGGGGAGTGCTGCAAGAAGTGCGAGCAGACTCACTGCTTGGTCAGCCGGCCCGGCCAGCAGAGCCTGGTCCTGAAGGTGCGCCCGCGCCTGTGCCCAGCTGTGGCCCCGCCCCCGCCCAGCTGTGGCCCCGCCCC
>SJYG01000387.1:248441-294892 GCA_006410535.1 Litocranius walleri
CGTCAGGACAGCTGTCCTGGGGTTCTGGGGCCTCTGGGTGGCTTCTCCAAGTCAGGCCCCCACTGTGGGACATGGACCTTCTGGGGCCTGTGGGCTGCGGGTCCCTGGGCCCCTCGTGGTGTCACTGGCTCTGCAGCTCCGGGCCTGTGGGCCGCACTTGGCGAGGTGGCCAGGAAGCTGCCCGGGAGATCCCACCAGGCCTCACACGGGACCCCCCCGACCCCATCCCGCAGCCCGGAGACATGAAGAGTGACCCCCTGAACAACTGCACCTTCTTCAGCTGCGTGAAGATACACAACCAGCTCATCTCATCCATCTCCAACATCACCTGCCCTGACTTTGACCCCAGCACCTGCGTCCAGGTGAGCGGGCCCGTCACTCCTGGAGTAGGGCCCCGATGACCGGGGGGCCGGGCTCCATCTCGGGACGTGGCAACAGCTGCAGGGCTCCACTCTGGGCCCGTCTGCGGGAACTGCCCCTTCCGCCCTCCTGGCAGGGGTGGCACTGTCACCACTGGGGGAGGTCTGGGGTTCCAACTGTCTCTCCTTCCCCCTAGGGCTCCATCACGCTCATGCCCAATGGCTGCTGCAGGAAATGTGAGTGTGGGCCTCGGGCGGGCGCTGACTTTGAGGACATCACCTGGGGTGCCCAGGAAGCCTGAATCCCTTCCGGGAGCCCATGACGACCCAGCTTACTTGAGGGCCCTGGAGTGGGTGGCCCTTGGGAAGGCGGGAGGAGGCCGTGAGGGAGGCAGGAGGGCCACGGAAGGCGGAGACCCCCTCCCAGCCTCTGCCTCTCTGCCCAGGCGTCCCTCGCAATGAGACCAGCGTCCCCTGCGCTGCCATCCCCGTCACGAGGGAGATTTCGCACAACGGCTGCACTGCGTTGGTCTCCATGAACGACTGCTCCGGGTCCTGCGGGACCTTCGCCATGTGAGCCTTGGGCGCCGGGGCCTGGTGGGCACAGGGTGGGGGAGGCTGTGCCCGCCCGAGCGGGCGGCGGACCCTGACCCCGCCTTCCTCCAGGTACTCGGCCGAGGCCCAGGCCCTGGACCACAGGTGCTCCTGCTGCAGAGAGCAGCGTACCAGCCAGCGGGAGGTGGCGCTGCAGTGCCCGGACGGGGGCACGCTCCGCTACACCTACACGCACGCCGACAGCTGCCTGTGCCAGGACACCCTGTGCGAGCTGCCTGCGCAGCGCAGGGCCCGGCGCGCCTGGCCCCTCAGGGCGGCCCCTGGGCGGGGGTGAGGGGCGGGCCTGGCTTCCACCATGCCCCGCGCCCTTCCCGCTGGCCCTCTCAGCTGCCTCGCCTCCTGAGCTGACTTTCTCTCTGCAGATATTTATTTCCTGAGCCTCTGTTCGATTCTTTGCTTTCCGAAATAAACTTGGGCAGAGACGCCGTGCTGGTGTGTTTCAGCAGTGGCTGGGGCCCTGGGTGGGCTGCTGGGCACAGCCCAGGTCTGGTCACTTCCAGGAGGGTGTGTGGGCCTGGCCGCCAGGCTCCGCACACGGGACATGGGGGAGGCTGTACACAGCTGTCTGTCCTGCCCTTGGCGTGCACAAAGCCCTCGCTGTGCCTTCGAGATGCTGGAGGCTACTCTTGCGGGAGGCCCCGCCCTCCAAGCCTGAATTTGTGCAAAGGAGCCGCTGAGCCGCATTTGCGCCTGTTTGTGTGCGTGTGAGTGTGTGTTTGCCTATGTGACCTGAGTGTGAGTATGCACACATTTGCATACATGTGTGTCAAACGCACTTCCTCCTGGGAGAAATAGAGACAAGCCTGGTCCTGAACCATGTCCCACCTGCTGCAAAAAATGACAGAAAGTGACCTTATGGGTCCTCCCGGGCCACCGTAAAGCATTCGGCAGGACCATCAGACCCTTCAGACCGACCTGACGGAGCTCCAGGGGGCTCTGGGGACCTGGGCTGGAGGCAGCCCTGTGTGTGTCCACCTGCCCACGCGTGTGCGTGTGCCCACCTGCCCATGTATGCTGCGTGTCCATCTGCCCACGTGTGTCATGCGTCCACTCGCCTGTGTGTCCACCCTCCTGCATGTGCTGGGGAGCTGGGCTGTGAGCTGGCCGAGCCGCCAGAGTGGGAATTCTAGGGAAGGACCATCTGACTCTTTGTGGCTGAGGACAAGGCTGGTGGTCAGGGACCCTGAGGTTGGGAGGCAGCCGGGTGCCTGGGTGCCTGGGATGAAGACCCTGCCCACAGTACCACCTGTGGGCATTGTTGGAGGCCTAAGAGGAGGGTGCTGTCTCCCTCCTGGTACGGCCGCTAGTACCCTTCAGCCCAGACGCCTGTCTGCCACATTAACGCCTGAATGATGGATGGGCGCTGGGAGAAGCTGCCCCAGGGCCAGCGGGCTTGCCCAGGGCAGACCCAGGCCCCCCACTCCATCCACTGCCCTCTCAGCCGGCCGGCTCCCTCCCGGCCCACCCCCGATGGACACCAGGTCAGGACCCCACAGCAGCAGCCCCAGCCTGGGTCCTGGCTCCCGGGAACTCCAGGAGCTCACACGGCTGCTGGCCTTGCCCTGTGGACTCCTGGGCAGTCAGTGGGCCTGGATTGGCCTTGGGGCTACCATGTCCCTCCCTGGAGCAGAAGTTTGCTAAGGCGATGGGGGCTGCCCGCCCAGATGCATGGCCGCGAGGGGGTTCCAGGAGCCTCGGAACCAGCCCTGCACCTACCTCAGGCTCTGAGCTCTTCCTGTGCCCGGCCTGGCTGTGGGGCCATGAGCTCTGGAGGTGGATGCCAGTCCCGCCTGTCAGCGCCAGCCCCGGGGCCTGCGGGACAGGAGTCAGTGGCGGGAGCTGCGGCCTGAGGGGATGGTGTGGGGGCCTCAGGCTCTGCCCAGCGTCTGCCTCCCGGGGCCCCTGAGAAGTGGGGGCTCCCAGGTGACTGGGCAAGAGTGGGCTGCACTCCCAGACCGGCTGGTTTAAGCCCCACAGCCCTGGCCTGTCTCTTCTGGACACATGGGTTTCATGAGGCTTTGTTTGGAAGGAGGTTTTTGACGACCATCAGCAGACGGTCGTGGAGGCAGCAGCCCCAGGCCCAGAGGAGTCAGGGGCCGCCTCCCGCCCCACCCACGCTGGACAAATGAACCAGAGAAGGGCTGAACCTCTGCACGCACGCCTCGGTGACCCCAGGCTCCCCCCGACCCCAGTGAGGGCAGGGAGGTGGGAGGTGGTGAGTGCTAAGTCACCTCAGTCGTGTCTGACCCTGTGACTCTGGAGTGTAGCCCTCCAGGCCCCTCCGGGCTCCTCTGTCCACGGAATTTCCCAGGCAGGAAGCCTGGACTGTGGCCATGCCCTCCTCCAGGGGATCTTCTCTACGCAGGGGCTGAACCCGCACCTCTCCCGTCTCCTGTGTTGGCAGGGGGCTTCTTTACTGCTGGCAACACCTGGGGGCCCAGGAGGCGGCGTCAGCTCATCTCCTTGCTCCTCTCAGGTCATCTGTTCCCGCCCCCCATGTTCTGGTGAGGGCTCTGAGGGTCTGTTGTCCGCCGGACGCCGGCGCAGTGGGCAGCGACCCTGCCCCTCTGCTCTGGGGGCAAGTGCCTTGGCCCGCCCGCAAGGCTCTCGAGCAGAGCTGTGGTGGGGGAAAGGCGTGAGACGGTAGATGTCCCCACTGCCTGGGGGGCCCAGCGTGACGCCTTTGGTACACGGCGGCTTCCAGGCAAGAGCTCTGGGGAACAGGCCCCCCCCCACCCAAAGCCCCTGCAAATGGCCCACCCAGGCCACAGACATGCTCGAGGGTGACTGTTGTCCAATCGCTCAGTCATGTCTGACCCCATGGACTGCAGCACACCTGGCTTGCCTGTCCTTCACCATCTCCCGGAGCTTGCTCAAACTCATGTCCATCGAATCAGTGATGCCGTCCAGCCATCTCATCCTCTGTCGTCCCCTTCTCCTCCCTCCTTCAGTCTTTCCCAGCATCAGGGCCTTTTCCAGTGAGTCGACTCTTCATACAGGTGGCCAAAGTATTGGAGTTTCAGCTTTAGCATCAGTCCTTCCAGTGAACATTCAGGACTGATTTCCTTTAGGATTGGTTGGTTGGATCTCCTAGCTCTCCAGGAGACTTTCAAGAGTCTTCTCCAACACCACAGTTCAAAAGCATCAATTCTTTTGTGCTCAACCTTCTTTATGGTCCAGCTCTCACATCTGTACATGACTGCTGGAGAAACCATAGCTTTGACTATACGCACCTTTGTTGGCAAAATAATATCTCTGCTTTTTAATACACTGTCTACATTGGTCATAGCTCTTCTTCCAAGGAGCAAGCATCTTTTAAATTTCATGGCTGCAGCCACTGTCCATAGTGATTTTAGAGCCCAAGAAAATAAAGTCTCTCTGTTTTCATTTTCTCCCCATCTATTTGCCATGAAGTGATGGGACTGGATGCCATGATCTTCGTTTTTTGAAAGTTGAGTTTTAATACAGCTTCTTCACTCTCTTCTTTCACCTTTATCAAGAGGCTCTTTACTTCCTCTTTGCTTTCTGCCATTATGGTGGTGTCATCTCCATATCTGAAATTATTGATATTTCTCCTGGCAACCTTGATTCCAGTTTGTGATTCATCCAGCTCAGCATTTCATATGATATAATCTACATATAAGTTAAATAAGCAGGGTGATGATATACAGCCTTGAGGTACCCTTTTTGAACCAGTCTGTTGTTCCATGTCTGATTCTATCTGTTGCTTCTTTACCTGCATACGAGTTTCTCAGGAGACGGGTGGGGTGGTCTGGTGTTCCCATCTCTTGTAGGATTTTCCACAGTGTGCTGTGATCCGCACAAGCAAAGGCGTTAATGTAGTCAATGAAGCAGAAGTAGATGTTTTTCTGGAATTCCCCTGCTTTTTCTAGGATCCAATGGATGCTGGCAATTTGATCTCTGGTTCCTCTGCCTTTTCTAAATCCAGCTTCTACATCCTGAATTTCTCTGTGCAGGCACTGTTGAAGCCTAGCTTGGAGGATTTTGAGCATTTCCTTGCTAGCGTGTAAAATGAGTGTGAATGTGCAATAGTTTGAACATACTTTGCATCGCCCTTATTTGGGATTGGAATGAAAACTGACCTTCTCCAATCCTGTAGCCATTGCTGAGTTTTCCAAATTTGCTGGTACATTGAGTGCAGCACTTTAACAGCATCATCTTTTAGAATTTGAAAAAGCTCAGCTGTATCTCCATCACCTCCACTAGCGTTGTTTGTAGTAATGCTTCCTAAGGAATCACGATTGCTGCAAGAAATAACAACCTCAGATATGCAAGTGATGCCATCCTGTGGCAGGAAGCAAAGAGAAACTAAAAGAGCCTCTTAATCAGGGTGAAGGAGAGAGAAAAGCTGCCTTAAAACTCAACATTCAAAAAATTAAAATCATGGCATCTGGTCCCGTCACTTCATGGCAAATAGATGAGGAAAAAGTGGAAACAGTGACAGATTTTATTTTCCTGGGCTCCACAATCGCTGTGGATGGTGACTGCAGCCATGAAATTAAAAGACACTTGCTCCTTGGAAGGAAAGCTGTGACCAACCCAGACAGAGTGCTGAAAAGAAGAAACACCACTTTGCTGACGAAGGTCTGCACAGTCGGAGCTGTGGTTTCCATAGTCACGTGTGGATGTGAGAGCTGGACCATGAAGAAGGCTGAGTGCCAAAGAATCGATGCTTTTGAACTGTGCTGTTGGAGAAGACTCTTAAGAGTCCCTTGGACTGCAAGGAGATCCAACCAGTCCATCCTAAAGGAGATCAGCCCTGAATATTCACTGGAAGACTGATGCTGAAGCTGAAGCTGCGATATTTAGACCACCTGATGCGAAGAGCTGAATCTCGGAAAAGACTCGACCCTGGGAAAGACTGAAGGCGGGAGGAGAAGGGGACGACAGAGGATGAGATGGTTGGATGGCATCAGTGACGCGAAGGACATGAGTTGAGCAAAGTCCAGGAGCCGGTGAAGGACAGAGGAGCCTGCCGTGCTGCAGTCCAGTGGGTTTCAAAGAGAAGGACATAACTTAGCAGCTGAACATCAAGACTAGAAGGAAATATCACTCATTTGTTAAGGGATATTGATCAAAAAGGACAGCAGACACCAGGCTTAGTGCTGGGGCTCTAGAATCACCTCATGGAAGGCCTGGTGAGCGTGTCCTGCACCGTCCAGCATGCCCCTCGGGCCCTGGCAGGCGCGCCGGGAATACGCGGCAGGGGCCCAGGCCTCAGCTGAGGGCAAGGGTGAGAGGAGCCACCCGGCCAGGCTGGAGTGGCCCTGAGCCCCTCATCTCCCGTGTGGTCAGTCCCACCCTGGACCCAGCTGGCCGGGCTGAGCCCACAGCCTGTGAACAGGAGGGCAGAGCAGGGACCCAGGGCATGACCGGGCTCTGAGAGCCTTGAGGTGCCTATGGACCCTCGGGACTTTGCTCATGGGGTCTAATCAGATCCTGTCTCTTTAAGGCTCTGTTGGCCACTGCCCCCCACAGCCCCCCTCCCCACCTCCACCTGCTGGTCCTGGAGAGAAGCTCAGAATTTCCTCCCTGGGCAGGGGGTTCACGTTCCCCCTTTGTCCTTGCAGGTTGTCTCGGGTTGAGCTGTGTCCCCAGTTCATAAACAGGAATCCTGACCCCCACCCTCAGCTGTGAGTATTTGGAGATAAGCCTTTAAAGATGGGTTAACGTAAAGTGGGGGCTTCCCTGGTGTCTCAGTGGCAGAGAACGTGCTCGTCAATGCACGCTCTCTGAACGTGGAGACCCAGGTTTGATCCCTGGGTTGTGCAGATCCCCTGGAGAAAGGAGTGACAACCCACTTCAGTATTCTTGCCAGGGAAATGCCACGGACAGTGGAACCCGGTGGGCTACAGTCCACAGGGTCGCAAGAGTCAAAGAGACGACTGCGCGACTAACTAAGCGAGGCAGAAGGTAGAGTGAGGTTGCCAGAGTGGACCCCAACCTCACAGGACAGATGTCCTTATAAGGAGGTCAGGACACAGGCACAGAGGAATGGCCGCGTGAGGACGTGGAGAGGAGACGGCCGTCTGCACGCCCGGGAGAGAGGCCTCAGGAGGACCAGCCCTGCCCCCACCTGGGTCTGGGGTTCCAGCCTCCAGGACTGGAGACAGTCAGCAACAACAGTGTGTTCAGTCTCCCTGGGAAACAGCCTCCAGGAGGAGCGGACAGTGGCTCGGGGGCCATGGGCTTTGGGGCCATCGCCTGTTGGCGTTCCCACTGAAAGCCCACCCCCTGCACGGCTGGGGGCTGTGACCAGGGGCTCAGAGATCCCAGCCCAGGGTGAAGGAGCTCTGAACAGGGACAGTCTTGAGGGGGTTGGGTCGACTATCACTTCATCTGACAGACATCTAAGCCAGCCAAGATGGGCCAGCAGCCTTGGGGGTCGTGCTGCTGTGTAGGCAGCACCCCACCAAGCTGACCCCCGAGACCCAGGCTGGGCTGCCGGGAGATAGGGTGGCAGCGGTGGGGAGGCGGAGGCCCGGGCTGCCCCAGGTCCCCTCCCCGCCCTCCCGGCCTGGTCCTGCAGCAGAAAGTGCTGCCCTGTTCCTCAGGAGCACTGCCAAGCCCTGAATCCCCCTCTTCCGGGGTCGAGATGCTGCCCGCCAGCCACTGAGCCAGGCCCCACGACCAGCCTCACACGTTCTTTCTGCCTCGTGACTGCGCCCTCCGCAGCCAGGCTGCCTCCTCCTGCACTCTCGGGTGGGGCATTGGGGGCAGTGGCGGGGGTAGGTTGTAGGGCATATTCCAGGCCCAACCCCCTTGGTGTCCGCAAGCCTGTATAACAAGGCCCCAGGGAGACTGGGGGCTTCACTGCCTGGCGTCGCAGGCACCCCCTCAGCGGCCTGGGGCCCTCGATGTCCTGCTTGCTCAGCCTTCCCGGTGCTCCCGGCGTCTCCAGGGCAGCGAGTGATCAGCGCATCTTCCCTCTTCCTGCTCGGACGTGGGCTCCAGCTCCAGCTGCAGGGTGGGCCGTGGGCTGAGACTCCCACGACCTTCTGTGGCCCCTGTGCCTGGCCAGACCCTTCCCCGGGCACCTGAACGCTGCCCGTGTGGCCTCGGCTCCCTGGCACCCACCCCCCAGCGCTGCCTGAACTGCCTCCGTTATAGTCTGCAGAGTCAACCCTTCCTCTGCCTGAAGACAAGACTCCACACAGAGGGCCGGGAGGTGGGGCAGCGTGCCCCCTGCTTAGCGTCAGCTTTGAAGACCTTTCCTGCAAACTGGTCTCGGGTCTCTGGGGTCGAGGGTGCAATGTCCTCTAAGGATGCCAGTGTCCACAGCAGCCTCCTGTCTGAAATCTGGGCTCAAACAAGACCTGCACTCACACAGAAGCTCTTGGCCAAACCACAGGCATCTCAGTCCTTTGGCCTCTTGGCACGAGGTGGGCCGAGCTCCAGGCCACGGAAGTTTACCCAGGGATGGGGAGGTCTCCTGCCTTCCCCTCCAGCAGGAAGCGTTGGCACAGTTCACTGATAAGCTGGTCAAAGCTCCCAGCAGGGCTGGGTGCCGGCTGCACCTTTGAACCGGAGGGCTGATGTTCAGTTTGGTGGGGGACAGCTGTCCTTTCTGGCACTTCCCCAGAGGCCATCCAGGGGCAGCTCCAGCCACTGCCTGGAGCCCATCGGAGGCCTAGGTCACTGCAGACATGGGGACCGAGGTGGTGGTGGACAGGGTGAGCGGCCTGCTGTCCACGAAGCCCACGTGTGTGGAGTCTGATGGTGGCTCAGATGGGTCGAGCTCTTCTCTCTGTTTGGCCGAGGTGTTTCACAGTGAGCGCTCCTGGGGTGTCACTCCTGCCCCTGTGCTGGCGTCTCAGCATCCACGCGTCTGTGGGAGCTCTTCCAGGACCGGCAAGCCCAAGGGTCGTTTGGCGCCCTTGAGCTGGAGCAGTAATTGGCCTAAATATCAGATGAAATTCAGACTTCTTCAAGCATTTAAATAGCTGGCTTGTTGGAAAAGACCCCGGTTGGGAAAGATGGAAGGTGGAAGGAGAGGCCAACAGAGGACGAGGTGTTTGGATGACATCACTGACTCAATGAACTTGGGCAAACTCAGTGACGGGGAGGGACGGGGGGACCTGGCGTGCTATAGCCCAAGGGGTCACAAAGAGCGGACACAACTTGGCGACTAAAAACAACCACAACTCCTTGGTCCCGTGACCGGCGGGCGTGGAGCTGCCCAGGGGGCCCTGCTGTCTTCTCCCTCACCTCTCTATAATTGAGGTGTGATGGGGGCTTGGTAATGAGAAGCCTGAGGAATCTGCCCCCCTAAAGGGTCCAGAGCCCCTCCGGCACTCTGCTAGGTCCTTCTGGTTTCCCTCACCAGCTCCCCTGTTTTTATGATTCGTGCTGAGAGACGTAAGGAGGAACCCTTTGAACCTGAATTTGTGCGTGTTGCTCAGAAACTCGTTCTTCCTATTACCGGGAAGTGACGTGCTGTTGTTTTACCAGGATTGCTTACTCCTCCTTCTGTGGAGGGCGACAGGCTACTCCAGTGCCCTGGGTAAACCATGTTTCCCCCACATTCACGTGACGGTGTCTGAACCCCGAGTACCTCCCAATGTGACCTTATTTGGAGATCGGGTCTTTTCAGAGGTGACAGAGATGACATGAGGTCATTGGCTGGGCCCTATTCCTGTGCGATTATTGTTTATAAAAGGGGGAAATGTGGAGACGGACACACAAGGAGGCTGGACGCCATGGGAAGGTGAAGGCAGAGGTCGGGGTGATGCTTCCACAAGCTGAGGACGCTGAGGAGGCCGAAAGCCGGAGCAAACCCCACAGCGGGGGCAAAAGCATGACACTCCCCCCTTAGAGCCTTGGGAGGCAGTCCTGCAGGCCCTTGGCCTGGGACTTCTCGCCTCCGGGACAGAGCGAACGAACTTCCGCTGATCAAGCCGCCCGGCTGGGGTCCTGGCTGCTGGGCGGGCATGCGGCCATCAGTTCTGGGCGACTGTGGATAGACAACCACCCTCAGGGTGTTCTGGGCGACTGTGGATGGACAATCACCCACAAGGTGTTCTGAGTGACTGTGGATAGACAGTCACCCTGCAGGGTATTCTGGATGACTGTGGTAGACAATCACCTGCAGGGTGTTCTGGGCGACTATGGATAGACAACCACCTGCAGGGTGTTCTGGGCGACTATGGATAGACAATCACCCACAGGGTGTTCTGGGTGACTGTGGGTGGGCAATCACCTGCAGAGTGTTCTGGGTGACTGTGGGTGGGCAATCACCCCACAGGGTATTCTGGGTGACTGTGGATAGACAATCTCCTGCAGGGTGTTCTGGGTGACTGTGGATAGACAATCACCTGCAGGGTGTTCTGGGTGACTGTGGATAGACAGTCACCTGCAGGGTGTTCTGGATGACTGTGGATAGACAATCACCTGCAGGGTATTCTGGGTGACTGTGGATAGATAATCATGCCGCAGGGTGTTCTGGGCGACTGTGGATAGACAATCACCTGCAGGGTGTTCTGGGTGACTGTGGGTGGGCAATCACCCCACAGGGTGTTCTGGGTGACTGTGGATGGACAATCTCCTGCAGGGTGTTCTGGGTGACTGTGGATAGACAATCACCTGCAGGGTGTTCTGGGTGACTGTGGATAGACAGTCACCTGCAGGGTGTTCTGGATGACTGTGGATAGACAATCACCTGCAGGGTATTCTGGGTGACTGTGGATAGATAATCATGCCGCAGGGTGTTCTGGGCGACTGTGGATAGACAATCACCTGCAGGGTGTTCTGGGTGACTGTGGGTGGGCAATCACCCCACAGGGTGTTCTGGGTGACTGTGGATGGACAATCTCCTGCAGGGTGTTCTGGGTGACTGTGGATAGACAATCACCTGCAGGGTGTTCTGGGTGACTGTGGATAGACAGTCACCTGCAGGGTGTTCTGGATGACTGTGGATAGACAATCACCTGCAGGGTATTCTGGGTGACTGTGGATAGATAATCATGCCGCAGGGTGTTCTGGGCGACTGTGGATAGACAATCACCTGCAGGGTGTTCTGGGTGACTGTGGGTGGGCAATCACCCCACAGGGTGTTCTGGGTGACTGTGGATGGACAATCTCCTGCAGGGTGTTCTGGGTGACTGTGGATAGACAATCACCTGCAGGGTGTTCTGGGTGACTGTGGATAGACAGTCACCTGCAGGGTGTTCTGGATGACTGTGGATAGACAATCACCTGCAGGGTATTCTGGGTGACTGTGGATAGATAATCATGCCGCAGGGTGTTCTGGGCGACTGTGGATAGACAATCACCTGCAGGGTGTTCTGGGTGACTGTGGGTGGGCAATCACCCCACAGGGTGTTCTGGGTGACTGTGGATGGACAATCTCCTGCAGGGTGTTCTGGGTGACTGTGGATAGACAATCTCCTGCAGGGTGTTCTGGGTGACTGTGGGTGGGCAATCACCCCACAGGGTGTTCTGGGTGACTGTGGATGGACAATATCCTGCAGGGTGTTCTGGGTGACTGGGAATAGACAGTCACCCTGCAGGGTGGTCGGTGGTGTAGCCCCCACCTCTCTTGGAACCGCTCAGATTCCCCAGTGGCCCAGGGCAGCCTCTGAGCCTGAGGGGCTCTACCAGCTCTGTGCGGGGCGGGCACTGGGGGCCGTCCTTCCGTCTCCACCTGTAGCCCTTCTGGAAGTTCCTTTAGTCCTGGTGCGTCACTCAGTCATGCCCAGGTGTTGAGGTTTCCATTTCTGTCAGTGGGTTGCCCCTGAATCCCTTTCTCCTGAGGACTTTCATTTTTTACTGTGGGAAAATGTTCCATCATTACTTTAACACTCTCCTTCTCCATTAAAATTGTGAAACTTTTTATCTGTGTAAGAAACACATCATGTAGGATTTGCCATGTCAGTCATTTCCAGGCGCACAGCTCGGGACCCTGAGACATTCCCCTGGCTGTGTTGCCTTCCTCACCGTCATCCCCAGAACTGGTTCATCTTCCCAAACATACTCTGTCCCCACTGGACACTCACTCTGCCCCACGGCCCCAGCCCCCGGCCCCCGGCCACGTCCTGTGTTTATGGAGGAGACCCCTCCAGGGACCTCCTGTGGGGGAGTCGAGAGCACCCGTCCTTCTGTGCCTGGATTATTTCTCTGAGCATCACGTCCTTGAGGGCCATCCATGCTGCAGTCTCTGTCAGGGTTTCCTCCCCCTTTAAGGCTGAGCAGCGTCCACCGATGGACAGACTGCCTTTCATGTGTCCATCCGCTCACCCATCGAGGGGCACTTGGGTTGCCCACCTGGGCTGCTGTGAACACTGGTGCACAAGCCCTCGGCACCCGCTGTCAGTTGCCGGGGGTCCTCCAGGTCTCTTGAGGAGAAAAAGGGCTGAGCCCAGGCCCTCGGACTCACCCTGACGTGTCCCCCTGGACCAGATCCTCTTGGTCAGACCTTCCCCAGGATGCTCTGGGGGAGGCGCACGTGCACGCCTGACTCTCCAGCCAGGAGCTTGGAGTAGGACGCAGGGAGGAGGGATTCTGGGTGGGCTGGTCCATGGCCCTGCCCGGCTATTGCCATTACAGTACCCATCGTCCCCCTCCCACCATGTCACTGCTGCCAGCCTCTGACCTCCTACCCCAGAGCCCAGGACCCTGTTTTGGGCTGAGACCAGAGAGTGGCCAGAAGGCCTCATCCAGCCTGCCCACCTGCCCACCCAGCCCCCGGCCCACCTGCCCACCCGGCCAGCAAGCCCCCGGCCCACCCGGCCAGCAAGGCCGCCTCCGCTCTCCGCTCAGCACCTGTGTGTCTGTGCCTCTCTCATTCTGTCTCAGACCATTCCCCACTCTGGGTGCTGATCAGTAACTGCGTCAATAGATAGGACTTAATTAAACCCCATAAATCTCAAAACTAAATAAAGCAGCTGGGCCAGCCCTGTGTGCAAACAAGAAGCATCCGTGTGGCCTCCGCCCTACTGCTGAGGGGGGCAGGACATCCCCCAGCCTCCGGCACTTTCCCGCTAAACCCGCCGACACCTCCGGCTCCGAGGCTGTTCGAGGCGGAAGGAGGCTGTGTCTGTGCTGGGATTCTCACAGAGGAGGGGCTGCCCCGAGGCTGAGAGAGCCCCGAGAGCGGGTGGGGGTGTGCCCAGCACACCCGGGGCTCCATGCAGATCCACTCCCGGCCTCCCTGCCTCCCACGGACCTCTCAGTACTGGGCTCTGTCCTCGAGGGTGAAGGGGGGTGGGAGCCTCCTGCCCTCCAAGCCCTACCTGCGGGGTTGGTCACCTGTGGGCTGGGCTGGTGCCACCCTCCTGCCCACGGTGTCCTGAAGGGACAGAGGGACTAACGCTATGGGGGCCAATTCCCCACCCATAGGCACCCCTTCACTGGGGTCCCTGGGGGCTGCAGGACCACTGCCCAGGGCCCAGGGTCCCTCCGGGATGGGAGGCCATAACCTGAGCGTGGGCTGACCTGCTGGTCCCCAGTGGTGAGTCCGGGAGGCAGGTCATGTTCTCAGGTCCCTGAGCTCCACCCCCAGGCCCATGTCTGTGGCCGCAAGAAGGCAGTGTCCCCAGGGGCAGCGGGCCAGGCCTGCATCCCTGATGCCAGAGGAGCAGGCACTCAGGCAGCTCAGGGAGGCCTGGCCTGGCCTGCAGGTGGCGGCCACCCTGCCCTCCGGGGCTGGGCCGGCAGTGCTGAAGACAGGGCTCCCTCCCTCCTGCACAGGCCTGGACATGGCCTCGGGGTCCTGGTGGACAGCCTGCCCTGGGCAGCCCCGTGTCCGGGGCTGCCGTGTAAGGAGCACCCCCCGACTGTCTAGGAAGCCTGGCTTCCCTGTGTGATGAGGGCGCTGCTGGGCAGAGGGTCTGATTTGCAAGAGTGGGGTGCCTGGAGGCCCTGACACTGGTGTCTCTCAGCCCCAGTACCCCCCATGGAGTGGGGGCAGTGGCCACAGAGACGTCTGGTCGACCTGCAGGCAGCCTGGGGCTTGGCTGCACTCTGAGCTGTCTTCCCCTCCTTCCTTCCTCTCTGGCCTGGAGCCTTTGTTTTCCTGGGGAGGGGGAGGCCCCAGGAGATCTCTTCTTTGCTGGGGATAGCCCTGCTTTCACTGGCCCCGAGCTGAGCGCACGGCTGCGGCACCGAGGACCCGCAGATCTGTGTGGGCTGGGTGAACCCAGCTCCCAATGGGAGGTGCTGGCCCTGGGCTGAGAGACCCCCATGAGCCCCCGAGGGCAGCCAGCTGCTTGTGCAAGCCCGTCCTCAGATCCCCTTGGGAAGCAGTGCCTGCCTGGCCCCTCTCTGAGCAACCCCGGGTCGATCTGTGGGGTTCGGGCAGACAGCAGTGCCCGCGTGTGTGTGCGGCACGGCTTCATCAATATCTGTGGTACAAGGAAAGGAGAGAATGGTTCCAGCCCCGGCCAGTGGGACGTGTGTCCACGCAGCCCCCGGGAGATCCCAGTCCTCCGGTCAAGTCCTTTGGTGTGGAGGGTGGGCAGGGGCCAGGTCTGTGCTGGGCGTGGGCCTGGACACAGCTCCTCCTTGACCCTGCTCCTCTGTCCAGGAGGTGCCCTGCCTTCTTTTCTACAGATTATGCTGCCCAGAGGGGTTGATTTTTTAAGTTATTTTTTTAAAAAATGTGGCAAAATGCATACAACATAAAGCTTGCCATCTTAACCGTTTGTAAATGAGGTTTCTGCAGCACTGAGCTCATTCACATGGCTGTGCAACCATCACCAACATCTCCTCCAGAAATTTCTCACCTTTCCAGACAGACGCCCCGTCCCCACTGCAGGCCCGCTCCCCTCCCCGTCCGCCAGCCCCTGCCCTCTCCGTACACTCGCTTTGTCTACGGCTGTGACTCCTCCGAGGACCTCCTGTGAGTGGAGTCAGATGGCATCTGTCCCTCTGTGATTGGATTGTTTCTCTGGGCAGGATGTCCTCGAAGTCCGCCCAGGCTGCAGCTTGGGCCAGGGTTTGCTTCCTCTTTAAGGCTGAGCACGATTTCACCGGTGGATGGACCGCGCTTTGTGGATCCTCTCACCCACGGCTAAACACTGAGTTGCCTCTTCCTCTTGGCAACTGTAGCCCTGCTGTGAGCACAGGTGTGCAAGGAGCTGACGTTCTGTCATGAGCAGGCAGGTGTGATCTGAGGTCATGCGGGAACCATGGGGCCTCCCACACCCCACAGAGGCGTGGCCCCTGCGCGGGCCCAGTGGGAGCTGGCTGGGGCCCAGTGCGCAGAGGCTGGGCGGGGGTGGGGGCTCCCAGCCCCGCCATGTGCTCAGTCTTGCTGGAAACCCCTCATCGGCTGTCTTGCAAGTCTGGTGAGAAGCCCTGAGGACCCCTGCCCATGATGGCATTGCCAGTGGGCTCGGACTGGGCAGCCCGGCGTGGCGGTCTCAACTCCAGAGTCCCTGAAAAGCCCCAAGGCTGGTCTCAGGTCGAGGGTGGACATCAGCTGAGCCCGGGGCTGAAGGCGGCAGAGGCCACGAGCTGACCGACACGTCAGGGTCTGCCTGCAGCCGTCTGTCCCCAGCGACGCCCCAAGGCTGCCCCCGTGCCTGGCGGTGCTGAGCTGCTCTCTCTCCTACGAGGCCCAGCGGGCCCACCCCCACCCAGGAGCTCAGATTTCCCTCTAGACCTCCGGGACGACATTCACATAAGAAGGCTTTCCTTGTTACGTTCTGGGACTCGGCCTTCAGTTGGGTGTATCTTTCCCTTTGGGGTTTCCTGATCACTTAAATGGTAAAGCCACTGTCTGCAACGTAGGAGATATGTGTTCAATTCCTGGGTCAGGAAGATCCCTTGGAGAAGGGAATGGCAACCCACTCCAGTCTTCTTGCCTGGACGGAGGAGCCTAGCAGGCTACAGTCCACGGGGTCACAAAGAGCTGGACACGGCCGAGCAACTAACACTTTCGTTTCCATCTTTCCCTTCTCTCCTATGCCTTTAGCTTCTCTTCTTTTCTCAGCTGTTTGTGAGGCCTCCTCACACCATCACTTTGCCTTCCTGAGTTTCTTTTTCTTTGGGGTGGTATCAGTCTTGCTTCCTGTACAGGATTATGAATCTCCATCCATAGTTCTTCAGGCACTCTGTCTACCAGACATAATCCCTTGAATTTATTCATCATCTCCACTGTACAATCATAAGGGATTTGACTTAGGTCATACCGGAATGGTGTAGTGGTTTTCCCTACTTTCTTCAATTCTACAATAAAGAGCTGATGATATGAGCCACTTCAACAGTATGTGAACCATGATGTTCAAACTGGATTAAGAAAATGTAGAGGAACCAGAGATCAAATTGCTAACATCCACTGGATCATAGAAAAAGCAAGAGAGTTCTAGAAAAACACCTACTTCTGCTTTAGTGACTATGCCAAAGCCTTTGACTGTGTGGATCACAACAACTGTGGAAAATTCTTAAAGAGATGGGAATACCAGACCACCTGATATACCTCTTGAGAAATCTGTATGCAGGTCAGGAAGCAACAGTTAGAACTGGACATGGAACAACAGACTGGTTCCAAATAGGGAAAGGCGTATGTCAAGGCTGTATATTGTCACCCTGCTTATTTAACTTCTATGCAGAGTACATCATGAGAAATGCTGGGCTGGAAGAAGCACAAGCTGGAATCAAGAAATGTCAATAACCTCAGATATGCAGATGACACCACCCTTATGGCAGAAAGTGAAGAGGAGCTAAAAAGCCTCTTGATGAAAGTGAAAGAGGAGAGTGAAAAAGTTGGCCTAAAGCTCAACATTCAGAAAACGAAGATCATGGCATCTGGTCCCATCACTTCATGGGAAATAGATGGGGAAACAGTGGAAACAATAACAGACTTTATTTTGGGGCTCCAAAATCACTGCAGATGGTGACTGCAGCCATGAAATTGAAAGACACTTGCTCCTTGGAAGGAAAGTTATGACCAACCTATACAGCATATTGAAAAGCAGAGACATTATTTTGCCAACAAAGATCCATCTGGTCAAGGCTATGGTTTTTCCTGTGGTCATGTATGGATGTGAGAGTTGGACTAAAAAGAAAGCTGAGCGCCGAAGAATTGATGCTTTTGAACTGTGGTGTTGGAGAAGACTCTTGAGAGTCCCTTGGACTGCAAGGAGGTCCAACCAGTCCATCCTAAAGGAGATCAGTCCTGAATATTCACTGAAGGACTGATGCTGAAGCTGAAGCTCCAATCCTCTGACCACATGACACTAAGAACTGACTCATTAGAAAAGACCCTGATGCTGGGAAAGATTGAAGACAGGAGGAAAAGGGGTGACGGAGGATGAGATGTTTGGATGGCATCACCGACTTGATGGATGTGAGCTGAGTGAACCCGGAAGTTAGTGACTGACGGAGAAGCTCCAGGCCCCGGGGCTGCAGAGTCAGGCACAACTGAGTGACTGAGCGGGACTGCACCGTTCTGAGCCACAGGCAGCTCCGGGGCTTGTTTTTGCTGACTATATAGAGCTTCTCCATCTTTGTTTGCAAAGAAGAAATCGATCTGATCTCAGCATTGACCATTGGTGATATCCACGTGTGGAGTCATCTCTTGTGCTGTTGGAAGAGGGTGTTTGCTATGACCAGTGTGTTCTCTTGGCAGAACCCTGTTAGCTTTGCCCTGCTTCATCTTGTACTCTGAGGCCAAACTTCCCTGTTTCTCCAAGCATCTCTTGACTTCCTACTTCTGTATTCTAGTCCCCTATGATGAAAAGGACATCTTTTTTGGTGTTAGTTCTAGAAGGTCTGGTAGGTCATCATAGAACTTTCAAATTCAGCTTCTTCAGCATTAGTGGTTGGGGCCTAGACTTGGATTACTGTGACAGTGAATGATTTGCCCTGGAAACAGACCATTTTGTCGTTTTGGAGACTGTACCCAAGTACTGCATTTCGGGCCCTTTTGTTGACTATGAGGGCTACTCCATTTCTTTATAATAGAAATAGAGGGAAACAATAGAATGGGAAAGACTAGAGGTTTCTTCAAGAAAATTAGAGACGCCAAGGGAATATTTCATGCAAAGATCGGCACAGTAGAGGAAAGAAACAGCAAGAGCCTAACAGACGCAAAATAGATTAAGAAGAGGTGGCAAGAATACACAGAAAACTATGCAAAAAGGGTCTTCATGACCCAGATAATCATGATGGTGTGATCACTCACCTAGAGCCAGACATCCTGGAGTGTGAGGTCAAGTAGGTCTTGGGAAGCATTATTACGAACAAAGTTAGTGAAGGTGATAGGATTTCAGCTGAGCTATTTTAAAACCTAAAACTTCATGCTGTTAAAGTGCTGCACTCAATATGCCAGCAAATTTGGAAAACTCATCAGGGACCATAGGACTGGAAAAGTTGTTTTCATTCCAACCCCAGAGAAATGCAATGCCAAAGAATGTTCAAACTACCACACAATGGTGCTCATTTCACATGCGAGCAGGTTCATGCTCAAAATCCTTCCAGTTAGGCTCCAGTAGAACATGAACCAAGAAATTCCAGATGTGCAAGCTGGATTTAGAAAAGGCAGAGGAATCAGAGATCAAATTGCCAACATCCATTGGATCATAGAAAAAGAAGGGAGTTCCAGAAAAACATCTACTTCTGCTTCATTGACTATGCTAAAGCCTTTGACTGTGGATCACAACAAACTGTGGAACATTCTTAAAGAGATGGAAATACCAGACCCCCTGACCTGCCTCCTGAGAAACCTGTTTGCAGGTTAAGAAGCAAAAGTTAGAACCAGACATGAAACAGTGGAGTGGTTCAAAATTGGGAAAGGAGTTTGTCAAGGCTGTACATTGTCACCCTGCTTATTTAACTTCTATGCATCATCTGAAATGCTGGGCTGGATGAAGCCCAAGCTGGAATCAAGATTGCTGGGAGAAATATCAATAACCTCAGATATGCAGATGACACCACCCTTATGGCAGAAAGTGAAGAGGAACTGAGGAGTCTCTTGGTGAGGGTGAAAGAGGAGAGTGAAAAATCTGGCTTAAAATGCAACCTTCAGAAAACTAAAATCATGGCATCTGGTCTCATCACTTCATGGCAAATTTGTTGGGGTTGTTGTTCAGTTGATCAGTCATGTCTGACCCTTTGTGACCCTATGGACTGTAGCACGCCAAGCTTCCCTGTCCATCACCCGCTCCCGGAGTGTACTCACACTCATGTCCATTGAGTCGGTGATGCCATCCAGCCATCTCATCCTCTGGCGTCCCCTTCTCCTGCCCTCAATCCTTCCCAGCATCAGGGTCTTTTCTAATGATTCAGCTCTTTGTATCAGGTGGCCAAAGTATTGGAGCTTCAGCATCAGCATCAGCCCTTCCAATGAATATTCAGGATTGATTTCCTTTAGGATTGACTTGTTTGGTCTCCTTGCAGTCCAAGGGACTCTGAAGAATCTTCTCCAGCACCACAGTTCAAAGGCATCAACCCTTTGGCGCTCAGCTTTCTTTATGGTCTAACTCTAATGTCCATACATGTCATGGCAAATAGATGGGGAAAAATGGAAACAGTGACAGATTTTCTTTTCTTGGGCTCCAAAATCACTGTGGACTGTGACTGCAGCCATGAAATTAAGATGCTTACTCCTTGGAAGGAAAGCTATGAGAAGCATAGACAGTGTATGAAAAAGCAGAGACATCACTTTGCCGACAAAGGTCTGAACAGTCAAAGCTGTGGTCTTTCCAGGAGTCATGTATGGACGTGAGAGCTGGACCAGAACTTCTAAAATCTCTTAGCAGCAGAGCCCATGGGGGAGGGCTGAGGGGCCAACCCAGAGGCCCACGGGGTCCCCAGTGGGGATGGTGATCTGGCCCCATTCCCTCCGGTTGCTGCCTCTGACCGACACTCACTGGGCTGCGCTGGTGCCGTCCTCATAGCCTCCCAGAGGGCAGGAAGTACCCACCTGCCCCAGGGACGGGAGACTCACCTGCCCTGGCACAGGGGTGCAGTCATACCAAGACTCTCCTGGCCCGAGGGTCCCAGCCTTGGGGGCCCAGATGCACGGTGTCCAAGTGGAGTCCCCTGCTCTCTGATCCAGTGGGGGTCTTGCACTTGAGATTGAGCCTCCCACAGACTCACTGGGGTCAGGGTCCCTGCTGTCCCCACATCACCCCTCACCCTGCTGCGTCGATGCCCGTGGACAGTGTGTCCCCCAAACCTCGGGGGGGGGCGCTCTGTGGAATAAACGAATGAGGGAAGGTGAGCACAGGTGAGCCAGTGGCCTCTGGCCAGCTGGTGAGCCAGCTGCAGGCACAGCCCTGGCGTCCTGCAGAGCCTCCTGGGTTGAGCTGGCTGGGCAGCCAAGGCAGGGGCATCTCCCGGCCGGATCTGCCCGCCCCACGTGCCCACCCCCCACCCTGGTGCTGACCTGTGGGGAAGGGTCAGCAGGCAGGGGGTCAGCGGGCAGGGGGGCCGCGGCCAGCTCCCTTGCTGTGCGGCCACTCAGGGCCTGTCTGCCGCTAGGGTGCCCGAGGCTGCTTAGCACAGGGCCATGCCCTCCCAGCCTGAGCTCCTGGAAGTGTTTGGTGATCTCGGCCACCACGACCAACGACCCAGGCTAGAGACCATCACCCCCAGAGAACATTGCTCCAACCAGGGGTCGGAGGTCAGGGAACTGGAAGCCCCGAGGATGTGGCTATGACCGCTCGGTCAGCCCCGGTGGTGCTGGCGCCCTGGGCTCGCTGCAGCAGCCCTCCTGTGCCCACCCCGGCTCCAAGGCCGTGCCCCCTGCGGCTCATGTCTCGCTTCCCCCTCCTCATCCGCTCACCACAACCCTTGCCTTGGAGCTGGACCCATCAGGGTACCAGGATGAAGGGTGCTCAAGGTCTTCCCCTTAGTTACAGCCGTGAAGACCTGTTTCCCAAATGCACACTCACAGCTTCTGGGGCTGGGGTGCAGGTGTGAATTTGGGGGGGCCACCATTCACTAGCTTCACTCGCAGCCCAAGACAGGGTGGTCCAGAGGGGCAGGCAGGGCATCCCGCACGGCCGAGGGTCAGAGTCCCCACGGGCCTGACCGCGCCAGATCACGGTCACATCTGCCCTGGGCTGTTCCCACTTTCTGGAAAGTCCCCAGGCCTCTCACCTTTGGGACAAAGACCCTGGGCCTCAAGCTGACTGGTCACTAAGGTCCTTCAAGTGCTGGAGGTGGAGCCACGTCACTTCCCCCGCCCCCCACCCCCATGGACTAAACCCACTGTGCCCCCTGCTCCCTAGAGAACAGCCAAGGTCCCTGGAGACACAGAGCCTATTCCCGGGCCCCACTCTGTGGTCCTCAGGCAGGCCCGGGGGCTGAGCATCCCTGGGACCTCCCCTGCCATTTGGGGAGGACGCCATCCAGCCCTCCAGTCCAGCCATCTCAGGCACAGTGGCGCACAGCCGACCGGCCCACCCGGCCAGTATCCTGGCCCTCACCCTGCCCACCTGCCAGCCCTGCTGGGTGAGGGGCGCCTGTGGGATCCAGCAATCTGGAACCTGCCCTCAAAGCCCGCGTGCCTCCCAGAGGCCTTGTGTCCTTGCTTCTGAAACCACTGCCCTGCCCTGCTCCGCCCTGCCCCGCACCGCCTGGCCAAGGTCTTCCTGGGGTTTATTACCGGCCACCAGCATCAGAGCCGAGGCGGGGCCGGGGGTGGTCTGTGCTGAGAGCAGGCCCTCGGCCAGTCTCCCGACTGAAGGGAGCAGCGGCTCACTCACGTGCCACCAGCCGCGTGCCCCCCGGCTTCATCCTCGCAGCCGCTGCGGGGTGGGGGGTGTCCTCACAATGCAGGAGGGGTCCCCAGCCTGCAGTCCCGAGCGGGGCTCCCTGGGGCCGGGGTCAGCGTGAGCGCTGGGCACCCAGGGGGAGGGGAGCGAGAGTCACCTGCCTTGTGGACAAGGTGGGGGCTGGGGGCCAGCAGCAAGCACACTCCAGCCAGAGCTGCCCGGTGGGGAGGGGCACAAGCCACGTGTGTGGACACCGTCCAGCGATGGGAGGGGGTTAGGACGGCCCGGGCTGAGGAGGCTCGGACACCACCGTGGAGGAAGTCCCTTCCCCGCCCAGGGGTCCTGCAGGTGGACATAGCTCCACGGTGAGCCCTGCAGCCGTGGGGCACAGGGAAGTGGGCACGCCAGGCGCTCAGCTCTGGCCTTTGCCGACAGGGCAACTGAGCTGGGGCGGCAGGCGTGCCTCCCTCCTATCAGGCCCGGGGGCGCCCCTCAGGGAGTGGCCTGGTGGGATCCCACGTCAGCAAGTCAGGGCCGTGAAATCAGCCTTATCGGTGGGGATGTTGTCTCAGGTGGAGCTGGGCTGCCAGGTCTGGAGGGCGTTCCCTGCCCCTCCTGCGGCTGGGGGGGCAGGGTGGCTGGCAGCCTGGGTCAGGGGCCTGGGAGGGCCAGGCGGGGTGGGCAGCGCTGCCCACTACTCAGTGTGCAGCCTGGTCTCCAAGGGCCTGTCCTGCCCCTGATCCTCCCGGAGCTCCTGCACTGGGGGCCAGGTGACGCTGGGGTCCAGGGGCCTGGCCTGCTCAGGGCCCTGCTGGGGAGGGGCCGCGGGCGCCCACTGGGCAGTGTCTGGGTGGCATTGGGGGTGCCTGGGGTGCCTGAGAGCACCCACATGCCCTCCGCCTGGATTCTCAAGAGGGGACCCCGCCCACAGTGAGTAAAACGTCTCAGGCCCTCGTCTGCCTCGCACGAGGTCACCAGCTGGTGGTTCGAACCATCACGGTCAGAGCTGGCCTCATCCCACAGGGCCAGGCACCTCGCAGAGACACGCAGCACAGGAAAATAAAGGCAGCCCAGTGGGGAAAGAGGGAAAGAGAGGCTGGCCCGGGATGCAGGTAGGGCCAGGCCAGCAGCGGGCAGTGGGCACTGCTCAGGCATGGCGGGGGTGGCACCAAGTCTTCCTGTCGCTGCTGCTTGGACGTGGGAGGTGGGGCCACGGAGAGGGAGGGTGCCAGGGCTCCAGGGCCCTGGGGGGTTACAGGAGGGAGGGGCAGAGGGCTGGGGCTGCAGACTCACAGCCACTGGGGCCTCCACGTCCGCCAGGCTGACCTCGTCTTCGCTCCCAGAACACTGAGTTCTGGGTCTGCCCCCAGGACCCCTGCCAGCTCCCAGCTCTGTGTCTTCGCGAAGGCCCAGCCCACATCCGAGCCTTCCTGGACGCCCCTGCATGATGCCCTTCCTTGCCCCCTGAGCCCGTCCTCACCCCACCTGCCCCTTGGCCACAGGTGGGCAGCAGGTTCGAGGTCAAGCTCCCAGGCCGGGCCCTCCGGCTGGCCCTGGACCTGCGTATGTGTCCTGGGAGCTGCGGCCCCGAGGTGCTTTGGGCGGGGGGCCTGGGCCCCGCTCTGGCCCAGAGCCAGGGGGTGTCTCCAGCCGGAGAGGAAGGCAAACACCCCTTTGTCTGCAGCCTCGGCTTCTGCTCGAGGGTCTCAGGGGACAAAAGCCAGGTGGGCCGAGGAGCCTGCAGGCTGTCTAGACGGCCCCGCCCTCGGGGGAGGACTGGGACGCACAGGTGTGGCTGACGGGAGCCTGCGGAGGGGCTGGAGCCAGGGCAGGGAGCCGTGGTCCCCCCTGCTGCCCTTCTCCTGCCCCCCTTCTCCTGCACCCACTTGGCCCTCCGCGAGGTCACCTCCTCCAGGAAGCCGGCAGGATGTGGCTGCCCTCCTGTCTCCCCGACTGGCCTCAGAGCCCCTCCAGCAGGCCTGTGATGGGGAGCCGCCTGTGAGACTTGATCTAAGGGGCTGGCGGGGAGTGACGCCCTGCTGTGGTCCAGTGTTGCCTGGCCTCTGCCACCTGCCATCGAGACCCCCCTGTTCCAGGAGCCGGTGGGCTACATGCCTCCTTCCGACCATTGCCCCTCACACGCCCCCACTTCCTTTCTGCATCCCAGCCCCCGGCAGCTTGTCGCCAGCCTCCATCCTCAGCACGTGGCATCCTCCAGGCCTGCACAAGCGTTCCTCACCAGGTGTGTTCACCGTTGGAAATGCCCTGTGGCCTCCAGGCAGGCCCCTCTCCTTGGAGCACCGCTCCCCTGGCCTCCTGTCCGTCATCTCCAGACCTGCCGGAGACCCGGTCATCACCCCATTCTTACTTCATTGGCCCTGGCGGGATTTAATCGTTCAAGGCCATTTTCTCCTGGCACCTAGCCTTCTCTTGCTCACAGCTCTCTGCTTATTCAGGATTACTTTATTGCCCTGGGCAATAAAGATGCAGAAATAGGAACATCTCTGCCAGTGCTCTTGGCCCAGGGCTCTGTCCTCCGCCGCAGCGTGGGGTAATGGCCCAGGAGCCCAGGCCCCGCAGCGATGGCGCCACACACGAGGCCCCAGCCAGTCCACAATGGGCACGCCTACTGCATGGGCCCCAGTTACAGGTTGGAGAGTTTGAACCTCGGACTTCTAACAAACTGCCTGATACACTAACCAATCACTGAGTCCCGGGACGAGGAGGACGCACGATCCCCTCCACAGAAAGTGCCAGAGGCCTGAAGAAGTTACTTCATAGCAGGCAAGCCACAAGCAAATAAAACCAACTGAAGTGGAGCCCTTGAAAAGAGACGTTTGCTAGTACGAAAGAGACATTTCTGCCGAGAGACAGAGGAGATGTAATAGTTTTATAAGAAAAAAAAAGTACAACAGAGAAGTAAAGTGCGCTTCAGAAAGTATCTATTAATTCAAGGAGCCATTGACTCTGAAACAAGCAGTGAAGATGGAGCATGGAAGACGGCTGGTTAGTGCCCCCGCGAGATCGAGGGGCCTGCCAGCAAGTTAGCTCCCTGCTGACCCAGAACAGAGCCTTCTCCCGAGGACGAGAACAGGACCTAGAACCTTGGCATGCATCCTGCACAAGGTTCCATGTGCAATGAAAGCCTCTGGGGAGTGAAAAGGAGAAGGGGCAGCTGAGGATGAGATGGTTAGTCAGTGTCACCAACTCAGTGGACCTGAATCTGAGCAAACTCCAGGAGGCCGTGGAGGACAGGGAAGCCTGGCGTGCTGCACTCCACAGGGCCAAAGAGCGGGACACGACTGAGCAGCCGTGCTGCCAGCGGCATCCCCGCTGGACCGCGAGACTAATGCCAGGCTATACAGCAAGTCTCAACAGACTTTTGAGAATTGATATCATCCAAGTATGTTCTCTCACTAAAATATAAATTCACTAAAACCCAGTAACAATAGTTGGTAAGAACACCCTTAAATGTTTGAAAGTCAAGCAGCATCATGAGTTCTAAATAACCTGTGGGTTGAAGGTGGCCCAATAAGAAAGACAGCCGATTTCTCCTTGGAAATAACAGTGGCTAGAAGATGATAGAAGAGCACCCTCTAGAGCAACAGCCAGCCGCTAGAGGAGAGGCGATGAACGGGAGCAGAGCGCCAGAAGCAGCGATTAGAAGGCAAACACAGCCGCGTCAGTCGTGTCTGACTCTGTGCGGCCCCATAGACGGCAGCGCACCAGGCTCCCCCGTCCCTGGGACTCTCCAGGCAAGAACACTGGAGTGGGGTGCCATTTCCTTCTCCAATGCATGAAAGTGAAAAGTGAAAGTGAAGTTGCTCAGTGTGTCGTTTAAAGCCAAAAAGAAGGACTTGACTGCTGGTCCAGTGGTTAAGAATCCTTCTGTCAAGGCCGAGGGTGTGGGTTGGAGCCCTGGTCCGAGCAGACTCTGCACGCTGTGAAGCAGCGAAGCCCGCGCGCCCCACAGCCGGCGCTCTGCAAGAGGAGGCAGGCGGTGAGAAGCCCTCAGACCACGACGGGGAGTGGCCCCTGCTCGCCGCAGCCAGAGCAAGCCTGTGCAGCAGTGCAGACCCAGAGCGGGCAAAAGCAAGCAAGTCAGGGAGCGAGACGAAACACCGGCCACGAGAGCGAGCGGCACACGCGGCGTGGCACACGCGGCGCGGCACATACAACACGAATAGCGCCGCCCACGGGGGAGAAATGGAACCAGAACGTTCTAAAGTCCTCACGGTTCAGCCATTTCCCAACAAAACCTTTGCTCGAGCCCTGAGAACCACAACGTCAATTTCCAAAAGAAAATATTTGTTTTAACTGTAAGTTTCTAGGGCAGAAATTAAAGCCCAAATTCACATTTTTGTTTATGACACTCATCAGATCAATGTTCTCAGACACAAAAGAAATAAAATAAAGTTCTTACACCTCACATTGAGCTATATGATGTCAATTCAAAATAGATTCTGATAAGTTAAGGATGATACTATAATATTTTAAAAAGCCACTAGAAATGTAAAGGTAGAAGGTGAAAAGACAATGTGTGTGCACGCACTCAGTTCAGCTCAGATCAGTTCAGTCGCTCAGTCGTGTCCAAGTCTTTGCAGCCCCATGAACTGCAGCAAGCCAGGCCTCCCTGTCCATCACCAACTCCCGGAGTTCACTCAGACTCATGTCCATCGAGTCCATGATGCCATCCAGCCATGTTATCCTCGGTCGTCCTCTTCTCCTCCTGCCCCCAATCCCTCCCAGCATCAGAGTCTTTTCCAGTGAGTCAACTCTTCGCATGAGGTGGCCAAAGTAGTGGAGTTTCAGCTTCAGCATCATTCCTTCCAAAGAAATCCCAGAGCTGATGTCCTTCAGAATGGACTGGTTGGACCTCCTTGCAGTCGCTCAGTCGTGCCCAACTCTTTGTGGCCCCATGGACTCCTGCCAGCTCCTCTGTCCGTGGAATTTTCTAGGCATGAATTCTGGGCAGGGTTGTCATTTTCTCCTCCAGGGGTTCTTTCCAACCCAGGGATTGAATCTGTGTCTTTTGCATCTCCTGCCTTGGCAGGCAGATTCTTTACCACCACACCACCTGGGAAGCCCAAAAAGTGGACAGAGGTATTCAAATTACATATTAAAAAATACTTAACCAACTGTACCAATTGTTGGCAAGAATGTGGAAAAGTGTTCAGCTCTTTGCGACCCCATCTCTTCTGTCAGTGGGATTCTCCAGACAAGAATTCCAGAGTGGGCTGCTATGCCCTCCTCCAGGAGGTCTTCTCAACCCAGGGGCTGACTGTAGAGTGGAATAAACAGCTCTTTCAGAGGTGGAGGAAATGTCATTATCTCGATTGCAGTGGTGGTTTTGTGAATGTAAACGTTTGTTAAACTCATTGACTAAGAGCTTGAAATGAACTTATCTTATGGTGTGTGAATTATATCTCAATAAAGTTTACTTTAAAAGAAGAAAAAAAATTAATTGAAAAGAAATCAGGCAAGAGGAACAAGGAACAGGTGCGTAAGAAACAGAACTAACTCAGCGATGAGAGGCTGAAGCCCGACTGTGCCAGGCGCGTGACAGGCGAGGACATGGCAGGAGAAGGCCTTTCTGAGTGGGAGCAAGATGTGAGTTTTGCTCATTTATTCAGCTGTTTGAGAACCTGACCTGCCCTTTTTCACTGAGCAAAAGTCAGAAGAGAAGACAAAGCCCTTGCTCTCGCGGGACCATCGTCTGCTGGTTCCAGTCTCACCAATCAGGGTACAGTTGGAAAATGAACATAATTCTATGGGAACACTCTTCTTGGGAGGGGAGCCCCCCCGAAGCAGAGAACAGCCAGAGAAAGTGAACCTAACTGGCTGATGGAGGCCCAAACACAGGTGTTCAGCTGGAGTGGGAGAGCACAGGGCCTCTGAACACTGTTCACTCCAAGGATTATTATTTCTATCCTTTTTTTTTTTTAATGATTTTTTGATGTGGACCATTTTAAAGTTTTTACTGAATTTTGCTACAATATTGTTTCTCTTTAATGTTTTAAAGGCATGAGGTGTAGGGATCGCAGCTCCCTGACCCGGGGTTGAACCCACACCCGCTGCCGTGGACGGCAAAGTCTTAACTGCTTCAAGCTCTTAGACCACCAGGGAATCCCAAAGGATCAGAAAGAATAAATACTACCCATGTACTTTTCCTGGAAACTGAAAGGACTCAAAGACATGCTTGGAGAGGATACAATCAAGAATCAGCCTCTGTGGCCTCCCTGGCAGTCCACTGTTTGGGGTCTGCCTTCCCAGTGCCTGGGGCAAGGGTTCATCCCCTGGATGAGAAATAAGATCCACAAGCTGGATGGAGTGCCTGAAACAAGATTCTTAATAAACTTTCAAATTCTGCTAAAAAAAAAATTGCAGTCTGAACAGGATGCTCGAGAATGAGGAAGCTGTGATCTAAGGAGCCGGTGGGGCCTGGGGCACCCTGGCCTGGGCGTCACCCAGGTGGCCTTGTGCTATGGCAACAGCTCTGAGTGCAAAGATGACAAATAGCTCTTGCGGGACAGACACAAGGGGTGAAATTGTTATCGCCATCCGGAGGGAACATTCCAGAATAATGCCTGGAAGAACAGAAGGGTGGTGGTTTTTCTGCCATCCACAGTGGTGAGTCAGTATTGCTGGAAGAAAAAGATAGTCTCTATGGTGAGGTGAAATGACAGAGTGAGTGTCCACAAGGCCAAAAAAGCAAAGCAAACATGAGCCCAGCGGCGAGAGGAGCCAGGCTGCAGGAAGAGGCAGGAATGCGTGCGGCCCGGCCTGGAGCGCCCACGCTCACCCGTGATGACGAAGGCGTGGCCAGCCTCTCCTGAGCACGAGGCTGCCAGTCAGGCTGAAGAGGGACAGAGGTGCCCACAGGCTGACTGCACGCTCTGTGTAAGAGACATATCTAAAAACCACGCCACAGCACCCGGATGTTCGTTGCAGCACTATTTACAACATCCTGTTCATGGAAGCCACACAAATGTCCCTCAGCAGAGAAGCGGGCAAAGAGGACGCGGTGCATCTGAACAGTGGAATATTACCCCACCACGAGACAGAGTGAGAGCCGTCAGCAGCAGCGTGGACGGACCCGGAGCTTATACCGATTGAAGCAAGTCAGGCAGAGAGGAGAAATATCGTTTGACATCCATTACATGTGGAATCTAAAAAGAAATGATGCAAATGAATGTAGAAAGCAAAAAAAGACGCACAGACTTACAGAACCAACTTATGCTTGCTGGGGGAAGGATGGGGGAACGGATAGTTAGGGAGTTGGGGATGGACATGTACACGCGGCTGATTTAAAATGGGTGATTGACAAGGACCTGCTGTACAGCACTGGCAGCGCTGCTCAGTGTTATGTGGCAGCCTGGATGGGAGGGGAGTTTGGGGGAGGATGGATACATGTGTATGTGGGGCCGAGTCCCTTAGCTGTTCACCTGAAACAGCCACAACATTGTTAATTGGCTACACCCCAATATAAAATAAAAAGTTTAAGTAAATAAAAACCCATGCCACAGAAAAGTCAGAGGAGAAAGGCAACACAAAGGTGACAGAGGCCAGAAGCAGAGTCACAGCAACAGCATCAATAAACCAAAAAGCAGGGTGAGAACAGGAAGCCTAACAGGACAAAGGGGGAGCTCTGGCTCAGCTGACTATCCTGAGTATCCCTGATAGAGAGACAGAAAGTCAACAAGGGCGCAGAAGAATTTAATGCTGTCCACCAACAGGATCTAATCACCATGTACAGAACGCTCCACCCAGCAGTAGCAGAACGCATGGTCTCCGGTGCCCACAGAAGATACACACCAAGATGGGCCGTATCCTGGGACACAAAACAAATTCAACAAACTTAATGTGACTGAAACCACACGGAGTTTGTCCTCTGACCACATAGCCAGAGAATCTGATTAGATACCAGTCAGTGAAAGTTAACAAGAAGACCTCCACATGCTCAGAACCACATTTCTAAATAATTCATGGAGCAGTGAGGAAGTCCTGAGGGAAACACAAAGATATACGTGCAACTGACTGAAATGAAAACTCAGCCCATCAAAATCGAGGGACAGAGCTAAAGCAGTGCTGGGGGAATGTTATATCAGCAAGTGCACATCCTAGGAAAGAGGGGGAGTCTCAGATCAGGACACGAAGCTCCCATCTCAGAACCTAGGAAGAGAAGAGAAAAAACAGACTCAGGTCAGAAGGGAGAGGAAGCAAAGACAACAGCAGATTTCAGTGAAATTGAAAACAGGAACGAAATGAATTTTAATTCATTCAAATGAAAGAAAGGAAAGGAAAAATGTCAATAAAATTAACAAAACTCTAGAAAGTCTGCAAAGAAAAAAGAGAGAAGCCCTAAGCTGCCAATATCAGAAATGAAACAGAGGCTATCACTACAGACCCCACAGTCAGAAGGGACAAAGAGCAAGTGCTGGAGACAACAGACAGAAACAGCAGCCTAGATGCAGCAGAGCAATTCTTCAGAAAGCACAAGCGGCACAACTCAATATAGACAGTTTGTACAGCCTTATGACCCTGAAGAAAATTAGATTATTAACTTTAAACTCCAAAAAGTGAACCTGGGATCAGACGGTTTCAGGGAAGAATTTTTTCAAACTTTTAAAGAATTGACACCAAGTCTGCACAATTTCTTCCAGAAAATAGAAGAGGAAGGAGTGGTCCCAATTTATTTCACAAAACTAGTGTTACCCAGATATGATAATCATACAGACAGCACACACACAAAAATTAAAAACCAGCTCTCAAAACTACAGATCAACATCTCTGATAAATATAGACACAAAAATGTTTACTAAAGCAGCAGCACACAGAGTTCACTGGAGACAGCTCATAAAGAGAATTATGGCCAAGTGGGGGGTGTAAGAGATGTAAGGCTGGTTCAACATTTAAAAGTTGATGAAATCAACTGTATTAACAGGCCAAAGAGGAAAACTCACATGAGCTTATCAGGTGATGCAGAAAAAACTCTTGACAAAGTTCAGCATCTGTTCCTGATAAAAGCTCTCAGAGAAATAAGAATAAACGTAGCTTCCTCAGCTGGATGAAGGCCATCTACAAAAAGCTGTATTTCTAACACTGAACTTTGTGGGGAGAGGTGAACACTGGGAACCAGAGAAGGACACCCTCTCATCACTCTTGTTCAACAGGCCTGGAAGTTCTGGTCCATGCGATAAGGTGAGGGAAGGAAGTGAGCGTCCAGGTTGGGTGAAATGAAGCTGTCCCTATTGGCTAATAACAGAAACATCTACACAGAAAACTCCAAATAATCTAGTAAAAACCCGCAAGCACGAATAAGCCAGTTCTGCAAGTTTCAAGGATACAAGATAAACATAGCCATGAGCTGAGGTTCTGCATCTTAGCAGTGACCAGGCCGCCACTGACCACTGCGTTAGATCACAGTACTGCTGGCTTCCCTGGTGGCTCCGTGGTGTAGAAGCCGCCTGCCAGTCTTCAGTCCCTGATCCAGGAGGATCCCACATATTGTGCATCGGCTGAACCCGTGCGCCACAGCTATCGAATCTGTGTTCTAGAGGCGGGGAGCCTCATCCCCTGAGCCCACGGGCCCTGCAGCCTGCCCTCCACAGAGAAGCCACCGCAGTGAGAAGCCCATGCACCCAAAACGGAAGAGAAATCTGCACAGAAATGAAGGGCCAGCACAGCCACCGGTCAGTAAATGAGATGTTTAGAGGGATGCAGCACCATCTGCAATTGCTCACATTGATGGAAAAGTTAGATGCAGTTGTAGCAAAGCACATGCAGGACCCGCCCGCTGGAGCCCACAAAACGCCGCTGAGGGAGGTCAAAGAGGGTCTGAACAGAGGGAAGTGTCCTTGAACTCAGCTGGCCGCTCACCCGAAGGACCCAACGCCAAGAGACAGATGTTGGGTAAATGGAAAGGTAGCTTTACTGAGGAAGCTGGCGGCCCTGGAGAAAAGGGGAGCTCATGTCCCAAAGAACCAGCTCCCCAGCTGCCAGTAAGAGGGCAAGCGACTTTCAGGGCTTGTTCAGGATGCACAGGTAGGGCGAGGGGGCCGAAAGAAGCAACTGGGTCAGCGCTGGCCTCGCCGTGAAACTGGCCATGTAGTGGTCTCATGAGCATCATCTTGACTGTTTGAAGTTTAATCTTCAACTCCACGGTCATTTTTTTTCTTCCTGTTTCCTTGAGGCCTGTTCTTAGAATTGTGCAAGACGGAACAGCTTATGTAATGACTAACGTCTGATCATCATGCAATTGGCTTTTTCCAGTTTCAGCATCTACGACACAGCTCAGTGGATATTATCTACAGCCCCTGAGGAGGAACAAAAGATCCTTGACTTTGTTTTATGGCTAAACTATTATTTTGTCTTGCTTGACTGTTTCCCTTTGCTTTTGCATTTTCTCACTTCTTAGATTAAATTTATCATTTGGAACTCAAGGAATGTCTAGGAGGCTAGTTTTTCTATAAACAAGAGGAAGATGAGGACGCGAGCGAGTTCTCTTCTAAGAAGGCCCCACAGGGCCCTGTTCTCTTAAAGACATGCCCTGTTCATGCACTGGAGGACTCGGCAGAGTAAACCTGTCAGTTCTGCCCAAATTAACATACAAGTGCAAAGCAACTCCTATCGAATCCAGCAGGAATTTTTGTACATATAGACGAGATTATTCTAAAATTCACTGGCAAAGATGAAGGAACTAGTAGTCAAAGCGACTTTGAAAAAGAACAATGGAGGGGGATCCCTGTGCCTGAGGCTAACATTTCCTGCATAGTTGAATGAAGACTGCGTGATGATGGCTGTTCTTCAGTTGCTGTCGTGTCTGACTCTCTGTGACCCCATGGACTGCAGCACGCCAGGCTCTGCTGTCCTTCCCCATCTCCTGGAGCTTGCTCAAACTCATGTCCATGAGTCGGTGGTGCCATCCAACCATCTCATCCTCTGTCATTCCTTTCTTCTCCTGCCTTCCATCTTTCCCAGCATCAGGGTCTTTTCCAGTGATGGGTATTTTGCATCAAATGGCCAAAGTACTGGAGCTACAGTTTCAGCATCAGTCTTTCCAATGAATATTCAGGACTGATGTCCTTTAGGATGGACTGGTGGGATCTCCTTGCAGTCCAGGGGACTCTCAAGAGCCTTCTCCAACACCACAGTTCAAAAGCATCAATTCTTTGGTGCTCAGCTTTCTTTATAGTCCAACTCTCACATCCATACATGACTACTGGAAAAACCATAGCTTTGACTATATGGACCTAGTCAGAAGAGTAATGTCTCTGCTTTTTAATACACTATGTAGGTTGGTCATAGCTTTTCTTCCAAGGAGCAAGCATCTTTTAATTTCATGGCTGCAGTCACCATCCACAGCAATTTTGGAGCACGAGAAAATAAAGTCTCTCACTGTTTGCATGGTTTCCCCATCTATTTGTCATGAAATGATGGGACCAGATGCCATGATCTTAGTTCTTGAATGCTGAGTTTTAAGCTAGCTTTTTAACTCTCTTCTTTCACCCTCATCAAGAGGCTCTTTAGTTCCTTTTTGCCATTAGGGTGGTGTTATCTGCATATCTGAGGTTGCTATGTTTCCTGGCAAATTTGATTCAAGCTTGAGCTTCATCCAGCCCAGCATTTCACATGATATATTCTGCACAGAAGTTAAATAAGCAGAGTGACAATATACAGCCTTGACAAACTCCTTTCCCAAGTTTGAACCAGTCCATTGTTCCATGTCTGGTTCTAACTGTTGCTTCTTGACCTGAATACAAGTTTCTCAGGAGGCAGGTAAGGTGGTCTGGTAGTCCCACCTCTTGAAGAATTTTCCACAGCTTGTTGTGATCTGCAAAGTCAAAGGCTTTGGTGTAGTCAATGAAGCTGGAGTAGATGTTTTTCTGGAACTCCCTTGCTTTTTCTATGATCCAATGGATATTGACAATTTGATCTGTAGTTCTTCTGCCTTTTCTAAATCCAGCTTGAACATCTGGAAGTTCTTGGTTCATGTGCTGTTGAAGCCTTGCATGGAGAATTTTGAGCATTACTTTGTTAGCATTTGAAATGAGTGCAGTTGTGTGGTAGTTTGAGCATTCTTTGTTGTTGCCCTTCTTTGGGGTTAGGATAAAAACTGACCTTTTCCAGTCCTGTGGTCTTTGCTGACTTTTCCAAATTTACTGGCATATTGAGTGCAGCACTTCAACAGCATCATCTTTTAGGAGAAAGGAGCAGCAACCCCACAAAAGACTGAACCAGCCTTACCTGTGAGTGTTTTGGAGTCTGCGGTGGAGGTGTGGGTCAGCGGCGGCCAGCAGTGGGCTCCGGGTCGCTGAGAGCAGCAGTCACACTGGCCTCAGTCCTTTTGCAGAAGGTTGCCCTGGTTTGGCCTCAAGCCAAACTACAGGGAGGGAACACAGCCCCACCCATCAGAAGAAAATTGGATTAAAGATTTAATGAGCATGACCTTGCCCACCAGAGCAAGACCCAGTCTTCCCAGCAGCCAGCCCCTCCCTTCAGGAACCTTGCACAACCTTCCTCATCCAGGCAGAATGAGAACTACCATCACAGCAAACCAGCCAAAATGATCACATGGATCAGAGCCTTGTCTGACTCAGTGAAACTATGAGCCATGCTGTGTAGGGCCACCCGAGACCGACGGGTCACGGTGGAGAGTTCTGACAAAACGTGGTCCCTGGAGAAGGGAATGGCAAACCGCTTCAGCACTCTTGCCTTGAGACACCCACGAGCAGTACGACAAAGAACAAAGAAAGATCCTCTACAAAGCTACAAAGAGAATGTGTCCACTGGGAGGGCATATTTGCAAACCTCATATTCACCAAAGTATTACTACCTAGAATATAGAACAAACACTCAAAATTCAACTTTAAAACCCAAACAATCCAATTAGAAAATGGGAAAAAGATTTGGAGAACCACTTCTCTGAAGACACGGAGGCAAAGAAGCACGTGAGAAGGCGCTCGGCATCAGCAGCCTGCTGTTGGTGCTCAGCCTCTCCGTCGTGTCTGACTCTTTATGACCCCATGGACTGCAGCACACCAGGCTTCTCTGTCCTTCACTGTATCCCAGAGTTTCCTCAAACTCATGTCCATTGAGTTGGTGATGCCGTACAACCATCTCATCCTCTGTCGTCCCCTTCTGCTCCTGCCTTTAGCCTTTCCCAGCATCAGGGTCTTTTCCAATCATGGGCTCTTCTCATCAGGTGGCCAAAGTATTGGAGCTTCAGCTTCAGCATCGGTCCTTCCAGTGAGCATTCAGGACTGATGTCCTTTAGGATGGACTGGTTGGATCTCCTTGTAGATCTCAAGAGTCTTCTCCAGCACCACAGTTCAAAAGCAGCAGTTCTTTGGTGCTCAGCTTTCTTTATGGTCAAAATTTCACATCCATACCTGACAATGGAAACACCACAGCTTTGACTATTTGGATCTTTGTTGGCAGAGTGACGTCTCTGCTTTTTAATACACTGTGTAGGTTTGTCATAGCTTTTCTTCCAGAAGGAAATGCAAATTAAAACCATACTTGTCAGCCTGGCTAAGAAAACCATGACACCAGATGCTGGTGAAGATGTAGAGAAAGTGGCTTGCTCATTCATTGCTAGCGGGAATGAAAAATAATACAATTATTCTTATAACACTTTGTTGCCAAGTTTTTAAAAATCTAAATAAGTAACTGCTGTTTAATGCAGAAATTGCACTAGGGTATTTATTCATCCCAGAGAAATGAGAACAGGTGTTCAAACCAAAGTCTCTGTACACGTCTTCACTGCAGCTTCATTTGTAACAGCCAAAACCCAAATGTCCTTCCACAGGTGAGGGGATGGACACACTGTGGTCCAGCCTCACCCTGGAATCTCACTCGGCACTGAAAAGCAGGGAGCACAGAACAGTCTGAGTGAATCTCCAGAGAATGATGCGGAGTGAAAACAGCCGGTCCGCAAAGGCTGCGTGGCATCCTGGGAACAGCAGAATTCCAGAACTAGAGGGCAGTGTGGTTGTCAGGGGCTGAGCAGGTGCAGGGAGTGAGGGCAGGGGCAGAGGCGGGCTCCCGGCGGGGCTGGAGGGCTGAGTGTCAGCCGCGTCGGCGGCAGGCGCGCTGTGAGATGTCACCTGCCAGGGAGGCTGGGACACAGTGCCTGGAGGCTTTCTGGATCATCTCTTAGAGAATTGTGAGAATCTACAATTATCTCAAAATAAGAAGCTTAGTTGAAAACAAGAAACAACACCTCATAGGGCTTCCCTGGTAGCTCAGCAGTAAAGAATCCGCCTGCCAACGCAGGAGACACAGGTTTGGTCCCCGATCCGGGAAGATCCCACGTGCTGTGGAGCAGCTAAGCCCGTGTTCCACAGCTACTGAGCCTGTGTTCTGGGGTCTCGGCCCCACAGCTACTGAGCTCACACGCCCCAACTGCTGAAGCCTGTGCACCCTAGAGGCGGCGCTGCAGGGAGAAGCCCCTCCCCGCGACTGGAGAGGAGCTCCTGCTGCAGCGCAGTGCAGCGCAGCCGCCCAGGCGCGTCCGACTCTCTGCGGCCCCATGAACCGCAGCGCGCCAGGCCTCCCTGTCCATCACCAACTCCTGGAGTTCACTCAGACTCATGTCCATCGAGTCCGTGATGCCACCCAGCCATCTCATCCTCAGTCGTTCCCTTCTCCTCCTGCCCCCAATCCGCCCCCCCAGCATCAGAGACTTTTCCAGTGAGTCAACTCTTCTCATGAGGTGGCCAAAGCACTGGAGTTTCAGCTTCAGCATCATTCCTTCCAAAGAAATCCCAGGGCTGATTTCCTTCAGAATGGACTGGTTGGATCTCCTTGCAGTCCAAGGGACTCTCAAGAGTCTTCTCCAACACCACAGTTCAAAAGCATCAATTCTTCGGCGCTCAGCTTTCTTTTTAGTCCAACTCTCACATCCATACATGACCACTGGAAAAACCATAGCCTTGACCAGATGGATCTTTGTTGGCAAAATAATGTCTCTGCTTTTCAATATGCTGTATAGGTTGGTCATAACTTTCCTTCCAAGGAGCAAGTGTCTTTCAATTTCATGGCTGCAGTCACCATCTGCAGTGATTTTGGAGCCCCAAAATAAAGTCTGTTATTGTTTCCACTGTTTCCCCATCTATTTCCCATGAAGTGATGGGACCAGATGCCATGATCTTCGTTTTCTGAATGTTGAGCTTTAAGCCAACTTTTTCACTCTCCTCTTTTACTTTCATCAAGAGGCTTTTGAGTTCCTCTTCACTTTCTGCCATAAGGGTGGTGTCATCTGCATATCTGAGGTTATTGATATTTCTCCCAGCAATCTTGATTCCAGCTTGTGTTTCTTCCAGTCCAGCATTTCTCATGATGTACTCTGCATATAATATTGTTTCCACTGTTTCCCCATCTATTTCCCATGAAGTGATGGGACCAGATGCCATGATCTTCGTTTTCTGAATGTTGAGCTTTAAGCCAACTTTTTCACTCTCCTCTTTTACTTTCATCAAGAGGCTTTTGAGTTCCTCTTCACTTTCTGCCATAAGGGTGGTGTCATCTGCATATCTGAGGTTATTGATATTTCTCCCAGCAATCTTGATTCCAGCTTGTGTTTCTTCCAGTCCAGCATTTCTCATGATGTCCTCTGCATATAAGTTAAATAAGCAGGGTGACAATACACAGCCTTGACGTACTCCTTTGCCTATTTGGAACCAGTCTGTTGTTTCATGTCCAGTTCTAACTGTCGCTTCCTGGCCTACATACAGATTTCTCAGGAGACAGGTCAGGTGGTCTGGTATTCAACTAGAGAGGCTTTATTTTCTTGGGCTCCAAAATCTTCCTTCAGGACTTGAAATAGCTCAGCTGGAATTCCATCACCTCCACTAGCTTTGTCTGTAGCGATGCGAACACCATCCTGGCTTATCTGTGTCCTCAAGATCTTTTTAAATATAGTTCTTCTGTGTCTTCTTGCCACCTCTTCTGAATATCTTCTCTTCTGTTAGGTCCATACCATTTCTGTCCTTTATTGTGCCCATTTTTGAAAAGGCAAAAAGATATGACACCAAATTATTTACCAGTATTTTCTCAAGTTGAGAGTGGCAACTTTTGTTTCATTTTTTCTCCCATTAAAAGAACCGTGTTGGCCTCTCCTTTGGGGTCGGCCCGCCCTCATGCCTTGGGGGTGCACTATCATTTGTTTACAGAATAAAACTGTGAGCTGTTTAAAAAAATTGTGTTACTATCCGTGTGACAAAGGGCTTCCCAGGTGGTGCTAATAGTAAAGACTCCACCTGCCAATGCAGGAGGCATAAGAGACACGAGTTTGCTCCCTGGGTCGGGAAGAACCCCTGGAGGAGGGCATGGCAATCTGCTCCGGTGTTCTTGCCTGGAGAATTCCACGGACAGAGGAGCCTGGTGGGCTACAGTCCACGGGGTCAATAAGGGTTGGACATGACTGAAGCAACAGCACGCATGCACACGCATGTATCTGCCACGCTAACCACGTCTGAGTGTACAGCTCAGATGCACAGAGTGACCCGTGCCACTGCATCTTGCCCCCCCGTCCACCTGCAGAATCCCAGCCACCTGCTGAGCCCCGCTCCCCTCCCCCACGGCCCCGGCCCGTGGCCCGCGTCCTGTGTCTGTGGTGGCGACCCCTCCAGGGGCCTCCCGGGGGCAGTCAGACAGCGTCCGACCTCGGTGACTGGTGCATTTCAGCGAGCACCGTGTCCTGCAGGTTCCCCCTCTGCCGAATGCCCTTCCTGCTCGAGGCTAAGTGACAGCGTCCACCATGTGGATGGGGCTCCGTCCGCGTCCCCCTCACCCGTCCGTGGACCGTGGACCCCTGGCTGCCTCTCCCTCCGGGTGACTGTGAGGACCCGCTGAGAGCACGGGGTGCATGCATCTCGCTGAAATCCTGCTCTCATGTCTTTTGGGGACACGTCCGGAGGCGCCCTGGCTCACACTGTGAAAGACACCTTGAAGATGTGCTGATGCATTCGCCCCCACCCCCCGCTCCAGTTGCTGACCCCTTCGTCCTGGGCTCAGCTGCTGAGCTGAACAGCTGACCCTCAGCAGGCCCCCAGGGTCACGGTCAGGGCCGTTTGGACGGCCTGGCACTTGGCCGTGTTCTCCTGTCTTCTTTGAGGCTGATGGGGCAGTGATGGGGGCGCTCCCTTGTCCTGATGCAGGCGAGTGGCCTGGCAGCTCCCTGCCTGTGGACGGCAGTGCCCGGGGAGGGGCTGACACAGAGCTCTGAGGGCAGAGGAGGGCCTTCTTCGAGGGTCAGCTGCTCCCTGGCTCCTGGCTGCCGAGGGAGGCAGGTGCCCCCTCGGAATGGTCTCAGTGGACCATCCCTCCCTGGCCTGGGAGGTGGGAGATGACTGCTGAGTGGGGCAGGGGTGCTGTGGAGGGAGGCATGGGGAGGGGGCGGAGGCCTCTGGGCTTCCTGGGGCAGGTGGAGTGAGGAGGCAGGCAGGGCTGGAAAGCTGGGCCCGGGGAGATGAGCTACCCCAGGGCCGGCACTGCCCTACCAGGCCTGGACGGAGCAGGGCCCGGCCGCAGGGTGCAGACGGGCAGAGGCAGCCACGGGCAGGGGCAGCCATGGGCAGTGACACTGGAGCTGCGGGTTGGGGCTCAGGGCTTCGGCTTCCAGGCCAGCTCTCGGGAGGAATTCTGTTTGCCCAGTGACTCAGATGAACAAACACGTGCAGGAAGGTCCAAATCAGTGCAGCCCCGCCGTGAAACCAAATTTACTCTCCTCCCGCCCAGTGGGCATCTCTTGGTGTCTCTGCCTCCCGGGCCCCAGGGCCGGGCAGGAGCGTGAGGGCACCTTCCTCCTTATCAAGGAAGTCCCCGGGCTGGGAGAAACTCGGGGCCACCCTGCCCTTTCTGTCAACAGTGTGATAATTCCTGTAAGCTATCGGAGGTTCCCAGCGCCTCCTGCCAAGGCGGCGCCCACTTCCTCTGCGCGGGCTCGAGGGGTTCCGTCTCTCTTTGTCCTGGAGTCGTCCTCTGCCACATGGGAGAAGCAGCAACCATTCCCCAGACTGCTGGCTTCCCACCGGTGACATCAGGGCCCAGAGCCGCCCGTCTGGTGTGTGGCCAGGGGGCCACACCTTTGGCCCCACAGGGCCCCCTCAGTCAGGTGCAGCCACGGGTCCCGGATGCTGAGAATCTGGGTCATGAGTTCAGACGCCGCCAGGCGAGAAAGGCGCTGCCCTTTTGACTGTCACAGCACAATCGGGCCCGCGACGCTCAGTGACCCCAGATGCGTTAGAGTGCACAGTCAGAGGGGCGACGTGCGGCACCAGGAAACCTCCTTGGGGGCCTATGAGGGTGGGGGGCTCCTCTGGGGACCAGACGCACCTCGGGAGGCGCTCCCCTGAAGTCCATTCTGTTCTGACCACCGATCTCCAGACGAGGCACAGAGAGGGTGATGTGCTTGCCTGGGACACACAGGCGCCCGGACACCACCTCCTCCCGGGGTCTGGAGCCCCTGGCCCTGGGTTCAGATCCTGGCCAGCCCTGCTGAGGTCAGGTGTTCCCCACCTGCGTCACCCAGAAGTGGGGACACCCACAGACCCTGCCTCTCAGGAGTTGTTGGTGTCCTATGGACTGAATTACACAGTGAAACCCCTAACAGGTGTGCCTGGCCTGCCAGGGGCCCCTGATCGTGTCAGAGCAGCCGGCCCTGTACTCAGGGCATCCGAGACGGGGTTGGCAGAGTGTCCGCCGGGGAGACAGCCATCCACTCCACCGTCTGGGCACCATCTGTGGCTGGTCTAGGCCTGTCCTTTTCCTCAGGGGACAGGGTTGGAGTGACTTGGCATTTGGGGTGCAGGCATCCACCTCCAGGTTGGAGGTGTGCCCCAGGCGTGAGGATGGAAGTCAGGTCTCCCCACTGTGGCCCCTTGAGGGCACCGGGCTTGCGGAGGGCGGCCTGGCTCCCAGCCATCTGGCCGTTCAGCTGTGCTCACCTCTTTGGCCTGGAGGGGCGGAGGCCAAGCCCTGAGTCCCACACGGGGAGGGCCGTGAGCTGCCCTCTTTTGCTTCCCTGAAGCTGTACCTGCACCCCCAGACAAAGCATCCACCTTGGCAGGGAGTAGGGAGTGTGGGGCCCGAGGGCAGCGGACAGGACTGCTTGGCGCCCCAGGTCCCAGAACTGCTGCAGCGCAAACCCCGGAGCCTGCCCTGGGACGGTGGTCGCCCCCGGCACCAGGAGGGCCCAGCGCTGGTCCGGCAGTGCTGAAGCCGATGTCTCCTGCCTCGGCCACTGGCCAGAAACAGCTGGGCTCGGCCGGGCCAGGCCAGGGCCAAGATCAGGGTCAGAGTCAGGCAGCCCCAGGTCCAGAGGGGCGGACGGGTGGGCTGTGTGTCTGAGGAGAGAGCTGGGAGGACCGTGCTCCCCCCGGGTGCCCAGGGTGCCGCCTGCCCTGGGAGGAAAGTGCTACTCTCCCTGCCCCTGCTCGGGCCGGCTCCCTGCCCACCATGGGGCCCGGTTCTCAGCGGATCCCAGCTGGCAGGCATTTCCCCATCATCTGGTCAGTCACTCATAAGCACAGGGGCTGTCTGATGCTCACCTCCCATCCTGAATCGGAGCTGCCAGAGCAAGTCTGGCCTGGCCTGCATCCTGCCCACGTCCCACCACGGTCCTCTTGTCGCCATGGCAACCCGTGGCCGCTCCAGTCAGGGCCAGATCCCAGTCCTCTGTCCACATAGGCACTGCCCTGCTGGACCCCGGCCCTCCGTCCACACAAGCACTGCCCTGCTGGACCCCATCAACCCACAGTTCATCAGGTCCAGGTTGGGGCTGGCGACAGCCCAGGGGCAGCTGACCCCGAGGAAGCAAGGCCTCTGGAACCACCGCCCTGCGCCAGCCACATAGCACCCTCCGCGAGCCCTGGACACGCAGCCCTGCTCCTGCCGTGGGCTCCGTTTATAGGGGGGCCTGAGGCGGCCCCAGCTGGGCCCCTTTCCTGTGCAGCCCCTCGCTGAGCGTGCAGGCCCTGAGAAGAGGACGCTGGAGTTTAAGGGGTCCCTCTCCAGCCCCGACCCTTCCAGAGCCCCCACTGGGCGTAGGGGGAGGTCCCAGGGAAGAAGGCCCCGGGTTCCCGGGCTGGGTCACTGGGCCACTCCAGCCCTGATGCCAGGCCCTCTCCCCGCAGGGTGCTTCTTGCAGGGGTTCCCCTGCAAGGTAAGTCCACCCTGGGGTGGCATGTACGCTGGTGGCTCAGACCAGGCAGGGGGCGTGGGGGGCCCAGGCCTGTGCCCCCCGCCGGCGGTGTGCATGCCGGTTGCCCTGCTGCCTCCCTGCCTGCCTGGGGTCATGAGGAGGGCGGGCTCACGTCACTGTGGCCAGGCCTCCTCCCCCTGAAGCCGACTCTCAAACCTCCCCCAAGGCACGAGTTGCCCACATCCAGTACCCCAACCACAAAAGCCACCGCCCTTTGGAGCCAGACCCATCCCTTGGCCTGTCCCCTAGGGAGCACCCCCCGCCCCGCACAGCACCAGGCTGCCTGTGGTCCAGCTCCAGGGCCGAGCAGCCGTGCAGGCACGGTGGGGGCACCAGGCGGCAGCCAGCGTGCGGGGCCATGAACACTGCACCCCTCAGCCGGGCCTGCGTGAGCAGCCACCAGCGCTCATCACTCACACTCACTCACTCCTCATTTACATACTCACTCGTTCACTCAGACATTCACTCGTTCACTAACACACTCATTCACTCACACTCATTCACACACTCACTCATTCACTCGCACACTCACTCATTGACTCACACACCCATTCACACACTCATTCACTCACACTCATTCACACACTCATTCACTCGCACACTCACTCACTCTCACACTCACTCATTGACTCACACACCCATTCACACACTCATTCACTCACACTGTCATTCACACTCACTCATTTACACACTCACTCATTCACTCACACACTCACTCATTCACTCACACTCACTCACTCACACACTTACTAACTCACACTCACATTTAAACACTCATTTACACATTCACTCGTTCACTCACACACATTTACTCATTTACACTCACTCACACTCACTCATTCACTCACTCACACACTCACTCATTTGTTCACTCACACACTCATTCACTCACTCACCGTGCCCCACCCTCACACTCCTGTTCTGTGTGGGGTGTTTTCTATCAGATACTAGGGTAAATCAGGGGCACAAGGAGGGAAAGGCTCTGGGATGGAAAGCTAGGTGCCAGAAGGAACTCAGGACAGGCCCCGAGAGCCAGAAGCCAAAGCTCCGGCCAGCTCCCCAGGCCCCTGACCAGGCCTGCCTCAGCGCCAGGGGCCCGGCCTGTTGTTTTGCCCCAGGGAGAGCCTCCTGGCTAGCCCCTGTGGCGGTGGAGCCACCAGCTGCGGTGGCTGCTGCGTGTGCCCGCCCGGGACTGAGGTCCAGCCCCAGCGCCCACACCCTGACGGGCCTGGAGCCCACACACCCACGACCTGAGTGGGTGGCCATCACCAGCAGGCTTCCTCAGGCAGAGTCTATCGTGACCAAGACCACCAGGCCAGTTTCTGGGCTGGTTCACTTGGCATTGCCCCTGCCCCTGAAGGAAGACAGGCCCACATGGGACGAGCTAGCTGGGGGCTGCTCCCTGTCCCCGGAGCACAGCCAGCCTCCCCGGCAGCACTGGTCTGGGGGGCAGGGTCCTGCCACTGGGAATGCCGCCCCTGAGGCCCTCTGCAGCGAGGGTGGGGCCGGCCCAGCAGCCTTGGCAGCAGGAAGGATGGCAGTGGCCTCCAGGCACGGAGCTGAAGGGTCGGCCTCACAGAAGCCTGCCCAGCCAGGGTTCAGAGCTGGGTGCCCAGCAAGAGGACACCTGAGCCAGCACTGAGGGACCCAGGAGCCACGTCCCAGCTGCAGACACACCCGTCTCTGCTGTCTTCAGCCGCAAGTCATCCCAAAGCCAGCGGCCACTGTTTACCTGGGCGAGGGGACTTGCAGGCGTGGCCCCGCCCTCCCACGTGAGGCTGGTGGGGCCACAGCCAGCTCCAGGACTACAAAAGGCTCCTGCCGGCTCACAGCCGTCCTCAGAGGCTGCCCTGGGACTTTTTCCCACACGCCATGGGTGTCGGCCGGAGGAGGCTGGCCCCGCTCTGGGCCCTGACCCTCACTCTGGCCTGTGCCCAGCGCACAGGTAAGGTGCCCGCTGGCATTCCCAGGCTGGCCGTGACCGGAGCCTGGAGCCCCTGGCGCCCCTCAAGCCCTAGAGGCCCTGGTGCCAGGTGGGCAGCAAGCAGCTTGAAGGCCTTGCCCAGGGCTCTGGGAAGCTGAGGGTGTCCATGGGCCGCTCTTCCAGCTCGGTCCTGCTCCAGGAGATTGTGGGGTCGGGGAGGGGTCAGCCGTGCATCTGTGAGCCCCTGGCTGCAGGGCGCCGTCCTCAGAGGCCTCTCCCACTGAGGCTGGCATCTCCTGCCTGCTTCTCAGGGCATGGCCGGGCCCCGGACGTGTGTGGGGGCTGCTCGGCCCCCAGCGCTTGGCAGCTCAGGGGCCATGCATGTGGCTGAGGTGCTCCTGCCCCAGGCCGCTTGCACGCCCTGGTGCCCAGCCTCCTGCGGCCAGCTGCCTGCAGTGCTCAGGCCGAGGCTGCCCGGCTGGGGGCTCCCTGGACGCGTCTCAGAGGCAAGGCCAGGTTCTCGGGGCGGCCTCTGGGCCGACTCTGCCGGCCCCGGGCGCTGCCTGCCTGGCCTCTGTGGCACTGAGCTGTGCGGTGGCGCTGAGCACCTTGTTTCGGGGGCAGCTCTGTCTGCACTCTTGGTCCCAGATCCTCAGCTGGCTCTGGAGGGGCTGAGCCAGCCCTCAGCCTCAGGGTCTGCCCCTCAGATGGGCTGCTGCTTGGCGGGTGCTCCTGCCTGCTCCCGTGTCCTGAGCGGAAACCAGGGTCTGGTGCCTGGTGGGTGCTTGGTGGGCATGAGTGCGCCATGCATGAGGGAAGGGCCCCTGGGGAAGCTGGCTCGGGGCCGGGGGGCTCACCGGAGGGCATGGCTGAAGGAGCTGTGGCCCAGCGGAGGGCCTGGGGTGACTCAGAAGAGGGCCTCCCAGGCCCCCAGTCCGTGTGGAGAACCCCACCCTCCAGGCCCACCGCCTTCCATCTGTGTGTCCTCTGGGGCCAGCTCCAGCCCAGCACTTGCTCCCCTTCCTGCAGGCCAGGCCCGGAACAGTGCTGCAGAGCTCAGCTTCGAGCACCCAGACCTCCCTCCTGCCCCTCAGAGGCCTGGCGGTGAGTGGATCCCTCACCCGTCAGAGCCCCCACCCCACTCCACAGGCACCGCTCAGGCTGCTCACTGTCTCCCGGTCTCACGGCGCGGCCACTGGCCGCAGAGCAAGGGCAGGCTCAGGGACACGCCTCGGTCTGCTTGTCTGCTGATGGGGGGTCTGCTTGTCTGCTGACGGGGCTCCCTGGGAGGCACACCTGGGTCTGAGCTCAGCATGGAAGCATGGCTCGCAGCCACGGGTGTTGATTCAGGCATTTTTGTGATTCCGGAGCCGGGAACTCCCGGGTGCAGACAACATCAGGGCCACGTGGGCGTGAGAGCTGACCTCCGCTGCTCGGCTGTGGGGATCTCTGCTGGCCCTGGTGCTCACGCAGCCCCGAGGCCACACACAGCGGAGCCCGGAGCTCGGAGCGGGCAGCCCTGCAGTGGTGGAAGCCCTCCTGGGGTCGAGCTGGGGGTGGGCGGTGGGGGTGAGGGCTCTGAGCCACCTGCCTGCTCCCTCAGGCGCCGCCCTCCGTGGAGTGACCATCCACCCGCCTCTGAGGACCGCCCCTGTGGTGCAAGGTGAGGCCGCGAGGCCAGGTGGGGGGGCGGGCGGCCGTGTTCGCGGAGACCTCTCTCCGGCCGGAGGCGGCGGGAGGGTGAGCGGCTCCTTGCGGGGATGAGGGCCCGGCTTTCGGGAGGTCCGGCCGTGTCGCCGGTGTCCCTCGGAAACGCCCCGCTCTGTTTGACCGCAGCCCTGAGCGCGGCCCACGGCGGGCGGGTGTGCAGCACGTGGGGCGACTTCCACTACAAGACCTTCGACGGCGACGTCTTCCGCTTCCCCGGGCTGTGCAACTACGTCTTCTCCGCGCACTGCGGCTCCGCCTACGAGGACTTCAACCTGCAGCTCCGCCGCGGCCCCGGGCCCAACAGCACTGCGCCCAGCAGGGTCAGCATGAAGCTGGACGGCCTGGTTGTCAGGCTGACCAAGGGCTCCGTCCTGGTCAACGGCCGCCCGTGAGTCTGGAGCCCGGACGGCACACGTGCTCCCAGACCACCCAGGGTGGCCCCAGGCCCCACGCTCTGCCCCCGTCTCTCCTGGGGGCTCAGGCTCTCTCTGGCTCTGCCCCTGTCTCTCCTGGGGTGGCCCCGTCTCTCCTGGGGCTCAGGCTCTCTCTGGCACTGCCCCCGTCTCTCTGGCACCGCCCCGTCTCTCGCTGGCTCCGCCCCCGGACGTGGCCCCTCCTTGGTGCTGCTGATGCTCCAGCTCCGTGCTCTTGGGTCTTGGTGACCTGATCGGGATGTGACCTGAGGGGCCTCCCCGCCTGTCCTGACCTCTGCTGCCCGGGCCCTCGGGCCCCACATGCCTCAGCCAGGCCCTCTCCCTGCAGAATTCAGCTGCCCTTCAGCCAGTCCGGGGTCCTCATTGAGCACAGCAATGGCAATCTGAAGGTGGTGGCCAAGCTGGGCCTGGTCTTCATGTGGAACCAGGACGACAGCCTCCTGGTGAGGCTGGGGGCAGGGGCGGGGCACCAGGGGCCGGGGGCTGGAGGTGAGGGGCTGGAGGCGGGGGTCCTGGCAC
>SJYG01000387.1:295274-319490 GCA_006410535.1 Litocranius walleri
ACCTCTAGCCTGACAGCCTCCTGCTGAGGCCGGGGCCGGGGGCCAGGAGTTGGGGCCGGGGATGGGGGCTAAGGGCAGGGGGCCCAGCAGGTACCTCCAGCTAACAGCCCCCCAGGGAGGGAAGAAGGTGCTCTGGGTGAAGGAGGGTGGGAAGGCAGAGCCCACCCTGCTGGGGGCCCGGGGGCCCACACCCCACGGAGACGCCATGTGTCCGGGAGGCATCTCCTCCAGGACACACTCCTGCTCAGGGTCCTGGCTTGGAGGAATGAGGGGGGGGGTCCTCTGTGAGGAGCTGCAGCCCCGACCTCCTCGGGAGCCTTGTCCGTCGTTCTGGTCCTGGGGTGTCCCTGGCGCAGCTGGAGTCTGACGTGTCCTCTCCCTGCAGCTCGAGCTGGACACCAAGTACACCAACCAGACTTGCGGGCTGTGCGGAGATTTCAACGGCGTCCCCGTCTACAACGAGCTCTTCTCGCACAGTGAGTTCTCCCAGGCGCCTCCCCGTCCCCTCACCCCCTACCCACTCCCAGCTCCTCAGTGCTCGCTGCAGCCTGCCTCCAGAATCCCAAGTCAGAGATCTCAGTCTGAACATGTGTGCACCGCCCACACGTGCACGCAGACCTGTGTACCTGCACGCACCACACACGTGTGCAGACCCCGGCACGGCCCTGCACCCCCCCTGCAGAGCAGGCAGCCCCTGCCACGCCCTCCTGTGAAGCTGAAGACCTGCCTCTGTCCAGACCTTGTCTCTGCGTCTTAGTCCTGACACTTCGCCACCAAGCCATGGCCTTTCTTGTGACCCACGCCTCCCGTGGCCCCAAGCTTGGGGTCCCCTCTGCCGGGCCCGTGGAGCCCCACACAAAGCCCATCCATGAGGGCTGCTTACCAGAGGCCAGCCCAGGGGCCTAGGGGCGGCCGGCAGGGGCTCGGGCTCACTTTCCAGCCTCTGGGCTGCCAGCTGGACCCAGGCCCATGGAGCGTCAGGTAAAGGGCCAAGCCCACAGCCCTGTGGCCTCGAATGCCCAGGGGCCCCTCACTTCATCTCCAGATGCCCTGAATGTCTTGCGGAGCTGCCACTTAACCGGGCAGTGTGGGCAAGGGAGGCCGGCATGGCCAGAGCACCCTGAGCGAGCGATGCGGGGGCCCTTGTGCTTCCGGCAGATGTCAGACTGACCCCCACCGAGTTTGGGAACCTGCAGAAGATGGACGGCCCCACGGAGCAGTGCCAGGACCCTGTTCCCGAAGACACTGGGACCTGCTCAGACGACTCTGTAAGGCCCAGAGTGGACGGGGTGGGGGTCCTGCTCCCACACCCCGGGGCTGAGCCGGGGACACTCCAGACCCAACTGAGCGAGGGGTCCGGGCTCTGCCCCAGGGCATCTGCGGGGAGATGCTGAGCAGCGAGCCATTCTTGGGCTGTGCCCACCTGGTGAACACCAGCAGCTACCTGGAGGCCTGCCGGCACGACCTCTGCCGCTGCAGCCGGGCCAACCTCACCAGCTGCCTCTGCCACACCCTGGCCGAGTACTCCCGCCAGTGCGCCCATGCCGGGGGGCTGCCCCTGGACTGGCGGGGCCCCCAGCTCTGCCGTGAGTGCCCGAGTGGCCCGGGCCCTGGCCTGCTGCCCCCCAGGGCTGGGGGCAGGGCAGGGTGTGACACGGCCCGTCCTCCCCCACAGCCCAGACGTGCCCCCTGAACATGCGGTACCGTGAGTGTGGCTCACCCTGTGCGGACACCTGCTCCAACCCTGAGCACTCCCAGCTGTGCGAGGACCACTGCGTTGCCGGGTGCTTCTGCCCCGAGGGTGAGAAGGAGCCCCTCCCCGGCCCCCTGAATCACACAGAGGCATCACGGGTCTCGGGACGGAGCCCCTCAGGCATCCCTTGGCCCCTGGGTCCGAGGAACCCTCTAGGGCAGGCCCGTGTTGGGCAGGGGCCGCGCCCCTCCCAACACCCTCTCAGCAGACCGTCCGGCACGTGCCACACGGCCCGCCTGCCTCCGCAGGAATGGTTCTGGACGACATCGGCCACGCGGGCTGCATCCCCGTGTCCGGGTGCTCCTGCATGTACAACGGGGCCACCTATGCTCCAGGGACCGGCTACTCCGCAGGCTGCACCAACTGGTAGGACCCTGGGCCCCGCCCTCTGCCCCCTTGGTCCGCCCTGGGACGGACGCTCCTGGGCGGCCCTTGGGGGCTGTGGCGCCACAGGTCTGCTCCCACCTGGGGCCCGGGCAGAGGCCAGCGGCTGTCCGGGGAGGCGCCAAGGGGCTCCGGTCTATGTGGGGAGGCAGGCGGGCCTGGGCGAGACCGCTGTCGGCCTGCCAGCTGGGTAGGGGCCGTGCCTGGGGCCCAGCACGCACTGGGGCCTCCCTGCTCTCAGCACCTGCTCTGGAGGCCGCTGGACCTGCCAGGAGGCGCCGTGTCCGGGGACCTGCTCGGTGCTGGGCGGCGCCCACATCTCCACGTTCGACGAGAAGCAGTACAGAGTGCACGGGGACTGCAACTACGTGCTGGCCAAGGTGGGCGCCTCCCCGGGCGGCCCGCTGCGGGCTCCGGTGCCGAGACCTCCACCCCGGCCTTGGGCGGGCGGAGCGGGGCGCCGAGGCGGGCCCGGCCGCTGAGCTCTGCACGGGGGCTGTGCTTCCAGCCTTGCGACAGCGGCAACTTCACCGTGCTGGCCGAGCTGCGCAGGTGTGGGCTGGCCGACAGCAAGACCTGCCTGAAGAGCGTGACGCTGAGCCTGGGCGGGGGCCACACGGTGAGCGCGGGCCCGGGCGGGGTGCCCCTCCTGGCAAGTGACCTCTGCCCGAGCTGAGACCCCACAGAGGCAGCAGCCTGTGGGCACCCCCGCTGCGTCCCACCTGCACCACTTGTGGGTCTTCTGAGAAACCGTCCCCAGAGAGACCAGCTCTGAGACGGGCTCTAGGGGGCCCTCACCTGTCCAGAGCGGCCCAGGAAGCGTCTCTGCTGAAACGGACTCAACAAAATAGCACATTTAAAAAAGCTTAGGCGTCCCCAGGCCCCGGTGGCGGCCTGTGGGGTCTGCTCATGGCCGGCGGCTCCTCGCCGCGGCGAGTGGGCTCTGGAGCGCCGCTTCAGCGCTTGCACCTCCCAAGCTTAGCTGTCCCGCGGCGTGTGGGGCCTTAGCTTCCTGACCAGGGATCAAAACCACCTCAGCTTCTTTGCAAGGTAGATTCCCAACCGCTGGTCCACCAGGGGTGTCCTTGAAGCCGACTTTTTTACTTTAGTAAATCTCTTTGCTCAGTTCAGTTAGGTTCGGTTCAGTCGCTCAGTTGTGTCTGATTCTTTGTGACCCTATGGACTGCAGCACGCCAGGCTTCCCTGTCCAACACCAACTCCTGGAGTTTACCCAAACTCATGTCCATCGAGTCAGTGATGCCATCCAACCATCGTATCCTCTGTTGCCCCCTTCTCCTGCCTTCAATCTTTCCCGGCATCAGGGTCTTGAGTCAGCTCTTCCCATCAGGTGCCCAAAGTATTGGAGTTTCAGCTTCAGTATCAGTCCCTCCAAAGAACACCCAGGACTGATCTCCTTTATGATAGACTGGTTGGATCTCCTTGCAGTCCAAGGGACTCTCAAGAGTCTTCAACACCACAGTTCAAGAGCATCAGTGCTTTGGCACTCAGCTTTCTTTATGGTGAAAATGTCACATCCCTACATGACTACTGGAAAAAACAGCTTTGACTAGATGGACCTTTGTTGGCAAAGTAATGTCTCTGCTTTTTCATATGCTATCTAGGTTGGTCATAGTTTTTCTTCTAAGGAGCAAGCGTCTTTTCATCTCATGGCTGTAGTCGCCGTCTGCAGTGATTTTGGAGCCCAAGAAAATAGTCTCTCACTGTTTCCATTATTTCCCTATCTATTTGCCATGAAGAGATGGGACCAGATGCCATGGTATTAGTTTTTTGAATGCTGAGTTTTAAGCCAATCTTTTCACTCTCCTCTTTCACTTTCATCAAGAGGCTCTTTAGTTCCCTTTCACTTTCTGCCATAAAGGTGGTGTCATCTGCGTGTATGAGACTATTGATACTTCTCTCTTCAGTCTTGATTCCAGCCTGTGCTTCATCCAGTCTGGCATTTTGCATGATGCATGTAAGGGGTTTTCCAAAATTTGCTGGCATATTGAGTGCAGCACTTTCATAGCATCATATTTTAGGATTTGAAATAGCTCAGTTGAAATTCCATCACCTCCACTAACTTTGTTTATAGTGATGCTTCCTAGGGACCATTTGACTTTGAACTCCAGGATTTCTGGCTCTAGGTGAGTGATCACACCATTGTGATTATCTGGGTCATGAAGATCTTTTTTGTATAGTTCTGCGTATTCTTGCCACCTCTCTTTAATATCTTCTGCTTCTGTTAGGTCCATACCATTTCTGTCCTTTATTGAGCCCATCTTTGCATGAAATGTTCCCTTGGTGTCTCTAATTTTCTTGAAGAGATCTCTAGTCTTTCCCATTCTGTTGTTTTCCTCTATTTCTTTGCATTGATCGCTGAGGAAGGCTTTCTTGTCTCTCCTTGCTGTTTTCTGAATCTCTGCATTCAGATGACTATATCTTTCCTTTTCTCCTTTGCCTTTCACTTCTCTTCTTTTCTCAGCTATTTGTAAGGCCTCCCCAGACAACCGATTTGCCTTTTTGCATTTCTTTTTCTTAGTGATGGTCTTGATCATTGCCTCCTGTACCAATGCTATGAACCTCTGTCCATAGTTCATCAGGCACTCTGTCTATCAGATCTAACCCCTTGAATCTATTTCTCACTTCCACTGTATAATCATAAGGGATTTGATTGAGGTCATACCTGAATGGTCTAGGGGTTTTCCCTACTTCAATTTAAGTCTGAATTTGGCAATAAAGAGTTCATGATCTGAGCCACAGTCAGCTCCTGGTCTTGTTTTTGCTGACTGTATAGAGCTTCTCCATCTTTGGCTGCATAGAATATAATCAATCTGATTTTGGTGTTGACCATCTGGTGATGCCCATGTGTAGAGTCTTCTCTGTGTTGTTGGAAGAGGGTGTTTGCTATGACCAGTGCACTCTCTTGACAAAACTCTGTTAGCCTTCACCCTGCTTCATTCTGTACTCCAAGGCCAAACAAAGGCACTGGGGTCTCTGTGGGGGCCCTGGGTCCTGGTGCATACAAGATTTTGTTTGAGCCCCCCGAGCATCTGACAGGTAAGGAGTTTGATTCTTAATGTGATTTCGCCCCTCCTGCTCTCTTGCTGGGGCCTCTCGTTTGCCCTTGGAAGTTTTCTGAATCTCTGCATTCAGATGACTATATCTTTCCTTTTCTCCTTTGCCTTTCACTTCTCTTCTTTTCTCAGCTATTTGTAAGGCCTCCCCAGACAACCGATTTGCCTTTTTGCATTTCTTTTTCTTAGTGATGGTCTTGATCATTGCCTCCTGTACCAATGCTATGAACCTCTGTCCATAGTTCATCAGGCACTCTGTCTATCAGATCTAACCCCTTGAATCTATTTCTCACTTCCACTGTATAATCATAAGGGATTTGATTGAGGTCATACCTGAATGGTCTAGGGGTTTTCCCTACTTCAATTTAAGTCTGAATTTGGCAATAAAGAGTTCATGATCTGAGCCACAGTCAGCTCCTGGTCTTGTTTTTGCTGACTGTATAGAGCTTCTCCATCTTTGGCTGCATAGAATATAATCAATCTGATTTTGGTGTTGACCATCTGGTGATGTCCATGTGTAGAGTCTTCTCTTTGTTGTTGGAAGAGGGTGTTTGCTATGACCAGTGCACTCTCTTGACAAAACTCTGTTAGCCTTCACCCTGCTTCATTCTGTACTCCAAGGCCAAACAAAGGCACTGGGGTCTCTGTGGGGGCCCTGGGTCCTGGTGCATACAAGATTTTGTTTGAGCCCCCCGAGCATCTGACAGGTAAGGAGTTTGATTCTTAATGTGATTTCGCCCCTCCTGCTCTCTTGCTGGGGCCTCTCGTTTGCCCTTGGACGTGGGGCATCTTTTTTTGGTGGGATCCAACATCCTCCTGCGGACAGCTGTTCAGCGGTTAGTTGCAGTTCTGGAAGATGAGCGCATATCCTTCTGCTCTGCCGCCCTGAACAACTTTCATGTCACCAAAAAAAAAAAAGTCCCATCCTTGTGGAAAGCTAAGTAAAGTAGGCTGAGCCTGAGGTGGGCAGGGGCAGTCATCAGCCCTTCTCTGCCCTGCGGGGGCTGTCACGACCCCTGCCGTGTGCTGTTCCAGGTCTTCGTGGTCAAGGCCAGCGGGGAGGTGTTTGTGAACCAGATCTACACCCAGCTGCCCGTCTCAGCAGGTAAGGGTGCCCGCCCTGTTCCCACTTCTGGTGGTCCTGCCTCTCACACCCATTGAGACACAGGCCCCTGTGTCCACAGCCAACGTCACGCTCTTCAGACCCTCCACCTTCTTCATCATCGCCCAGACCCAGCTGGGCCTGCAGCTGGACATCCAGCTGGTGCCCGTCATGCAGGTGTTCGTGAGGCTGGCACCGCACACCCGAGGGCAGAGCTGCGGTAAGAGGGTCACCGCCCGGCACCCAAGCCCACCCCTGCGGCTGGGCGCTCAAGGGCCTCACTCTGCCCTCCGCCCCAGGCCTGTGCGGGAACTTCAACCAGAACCAGGCCGATGACTTCCGGACCATCAGCGGCGTGGTGGAGGGCTCGGCCGCCGCCTTCGCCAACACCTGGAAGACCCAGGCCACCTGCCCCAACGTCAAGAACAGCTTAGAGGACCCCTGCTCCCTCAGCGTGGAGAACGGTGTGTGTCCAGCAGCCCCGGGGCCCGCCTGGTGCCTCGCACTGCTCACACCCGGCGCTGCTCCATACGGAGGAACTCGGGGTGAAAGAAAGCCGCTCACCTCGAGGGGGCTCCCGCCTGACATGACGTCCAGCCCCACTGACCTCCCCTTCTCTGTCCACAGAGAAGTACGCTCAGCACTGGTGCTCCCGGCTGACCAACCCCCACGGCCCCTTCGTCCAGTGCCACTCTGCCGTGGACCCCAAAACCTACTACTCGGTAATGCCACCTCCTGGCTCTGCCCTTGGGCCTGGGCCACCCTCAGGCTCCCAAGGGCCAAGGCAACAGCATCTGGGCCCAGACAGTCTCCCTGGCTCTGTCCTCTCCCTGACTCACTTGCTCACTCACTCACTCACTCACTCAGTCATTAATTACTCAGTCGCTCATTTGCTCGCCCACCCACTGTGAGATTCCGAGTGCATCTGTTCTCCTGCCCTACACCCAGGCAGTGGGGCAGGGGCTGCTACACGCAGTGAGTGAGTAGCCCGCTGGCCCTGGAGTCAGTGAGAAACTGGTGTCTGGGACTGACCACACGGGGCTGGACCGCTGGGTCACAGAGATGAGGGACGGTGATCCTTTTGGCAGCCCCTCACCAGCCCAAGGACATGACTCAAGATGGTCTGTACACGCTCTGCTGAGGGAGGGGGAGCCCCTGTGAGCCTGGAGAGGGGTCCTGGGGAGGCAGGGGCTCCGGCCGCGGCGTGCGGAGTGATCGCCATGTGTGGGCTGGGGTCGCTGACGCCCCGGTGCGCCCCCAGAACTGCCTGTTCGACACCTGCAACTGTGAGAACAGCGAGGACTGCATGTGTGCGGCCCTGTCCTCCTACGTCCGGGCCTGCGCCGCCCGCGGCGTGCTGCTCCGCGGCTGGCGGGACGGCGTGTGCAGTGAGTGTCCTGCGGCAGATGCGCCACAGACCCCACCCTCCAGCCAGGCGCGGGGGTGGAGGAGCACCGAGCCCTTGGCCCTGGGACCCTGCGGGGGATGCCCACCAGCTCGGGCCTGAGTGCCACCCTCCCTGCACCCACAGCGAAGCCCATGGCCGCCTGCCCCAAGTCTCTCATCTACCGTTACAACATCAGCACGTGCCCGCCCACCTGCCGTTCCCGGAGTGACGAGGACGTCACCTGCAGCATCAGCTTCGTCCCCGTGGACGGCTGCACCTGCCCCGACGACACCTTCCTGGATGACGCGGGCGCGTGTGTGCCGGCCGCCAGCTGCCCCTGCTACTTCCAGGGCTCCATGGTCCCCAACGGGGAGTCGCTGCACGAGCAGGGCACCGTCTGGTAGGAGCCCCTGCTGAGCGGGTGGGGCGGGGTGGGCTGGGGGCTCTCTGACCATGCACTCCCGGCAGCTCCTGCACCCAGGGCACACTGACCTGCATCGGAGGCCACACCCCAGACCCAGGTGAGCTGGGGTGGGGGCAGGGGGGAGCCTTCGGATATCCTTGCGCGGAGCCTCTCGAGTGCCCGCGGGATGACGCGCCCACACGGCAGCGAGCCTGGCATCGCGGGCTGCCCTGAGTGCCCCTCCCTCCCCAGTCTGCGTCCCACCCATGCTGTACTTCGACTGTCGCAATGCCACGCCCGGGGCCAGTGGGGCCGGCTGTCAGAAGAGCTGCCACACCCTGGACATGGACTGCGTGAGTGTCCCCTGCCCTCCCGGGGCCCCTCTGCAGGCCCAGGTCATCCGTTAAGCGGGATCTGTCCCCCCACAGTACAGCGCCAGGTGCGAGCCCGGCTGTGTGTGTCCCGACGGGCTGGTGGCCAGCGGCGACGGCGGCTGCGTCCCTGTGTCCGCCTGCCCCTGTGTGCACAACGAGGCCAGCTACCCGCCAGGCCAGACCATCCACGTGGGCTGCAACACCTGGTACAGGGCCGGGGGGCGGCTCCGGCAGTGGGACGAGGCCTGGCCTGGCCAGCCGTGGGGGCGGGCAGCTGGGGCCTGGAGGAGGGGGGTGTGGGCTGACGGGCACTGCCCCCCAGCACCTGCCAGAGTCGGATGTGGCAGTGTACCGACCGGCCCTGCCTGGCCACCTGCACGGTGTATGGGGACGGCCACTACCTCACCTTCGATGGGCGGCGCTACAGCTTCAGCGGGGACTGCGAGTACACGCTGCTCCAGGTACCTAGCCACGGAGCCCCCGCCCTCCCGCCCGAGGCCTGCTCGCTGCCCCAGCGCACGCTCACCGCAGCGGGCCGCTCCTCTGCCCACAGGACCAGTGCGGCGGAAATGGCAGCGCCCAGGACGGCTTCCGCATCATCACTGAGAATGTGCCCTGCGGCACCACAGGGACCACCTGCTCCAAGGCCATCAAGATCTTCCTGGGGGTGAGCAGGGGAGGGGGTCCAGGCAGGAGCCCCCCAAGAAGGCTGTGCTCCCGCAACTAAGCCAGGGCAGTGGTGGCCGAGCCCTGGACCCGCCAGGCGGGGGCCAGTGTCCAAGCCAGACCCTCGCGTCCCTGCAGAGCTATGAGCTGAAGCTGAGCGACGGGAAACTGGAGGTGGTTGAGACGGGCCCGCGGCCACCCTACTCCATCCGCCAGATGGGTATCTACCTGGTGCTGGACACGGAGATGGGCCTCACGCTGCTGTGGGACAAGGGCACCAGCATCTTCCTCAGACTCAGCCCTGAGTTCAAGGTGAGGCCTCGCCCCAGACCAGGGGCGGCTGGTGATGGAGGTGCAGGCAGGGGAGAGACAGAGACCCCGAAACAGAGACAGAGAGAGACAAGCCGAGGACACAGGGAGAGACAGAGAGAGACAAACAACACAGGAGGAAGGGAGGCACCGAGAGACGGAGAGACAGACACAGAGAGAGCTGACGGCGCAGAGCCTCGGCTGCGTCGGCCCTGCGCTGCTGGACGGAGGGCCCCGGACGGGGCCTCCTCCCGAAGGCTGGACGCTGAGCCGGCCGAGGCGCCCCGGGGCTGTGGGCCTCCCAAGGCCCGAGGCCTCCCTCCCTCCCTCCTCCAGGCTCCGTGGCCCCAGGCACCCCTTCAGCCCCGACCCTGGACCCCACGAGCCCACACCATCTTCGTTGCATGGACCCTCATTCCATGAGGATGCAGCCACCAGAGCAGCCATTTCATGCCAGGGAGCCCTCGTGCTGCAGAGACCTCACTCTCATGCTGGGCTGTGGGGGCTTCTGGGATGAGGACCCGAGCCTGTCTTTAGGGGCACCCCATAGCTGCTACGTCACATCGCCTTACCCTCTGCTCCAGGAGATGCCAGGGCCCAGCGGGCCGCACCCAGGGCCGCCCTCACACTCACTGGGGCTGCTCCAGGGGCTGTCCTGGGGGAGGTGCGGGCCCGAGGGAGTGACTGGGCCCCTCCTGCGCCCGCCTGGAGCTGCTGCCATCTCCGTGTCCATCTGTCTGCAGGGGAGGGTCTGCGGGCTGTGCGGGAACTTCGACGACAACGCCCTCAATGACTTCACCACGCGGAGCCAGTCCGTGGTGGGCGACGTGCTGGAGTTTGGCAACAGCTGGAAATTCTCGCCGTCATGCCCGGACGCTCTGGCCCCCAGGGACCCCTGCACCGCCAATCCCTACCGCCGGTCCTGGGCCCAGAAGCAGTGCAGCATCCTCAACAGCGCCACCTTCAGCGCCTGCCACGCCCACGTACGCGGGGCTCCTCCTGGCACCTGGGGAGGGAGGGATGGAAGTGGCTCTGGGCTCCCCACCACCCTCTGAGGCCAGCGGTGGCCGCGCAGGACTCCGTGCTCCAGGGGAAACTGGCCCAGGTGGATGTCAAGCCGCGTGGGTGCCCAGGAGCCCCCCAGTGTCTGAAGCCTCTCTCTCCCACAGGTGGAGCCAGCCAGGTACTACGAGGCCTGCGTGAGCGACGCCTGCGCCTGTGACTCGGGGGGCGACTGTGAGTGCTTCTGCACGGCCGTGGCCGCCTACGCCCAGGCCTGCCACGACGCGGGCGTGTGCGTGTCCTGGCGGACCCCAGACATCTGCCGTGAGTATTCTGGGACCTGCCTCCCAGGTGGCATGGAGGTGCAGGGGGGTCATAAGAGGGGCTGAGAGTGGGGGGGGCAGGGAATGAGCAGGGCCCCTTCCCCCGCCCCAGGGCCCGGGTGCAGGGGGCGGGCATCCCCAAGAAGCGGCTGCGTGCCCCTCTCGCCCACAGGCCTTGTAGGCCCACACCCTGCGAGGCCACATTGGAGGCGCAGGGGACAGCCGTGGCCTTAGAGCAGCTCTCAGGACTCGGGCGAGGATCGGGGTGTGGGGGTGGCCCCGGGCTGTCCTTCCAGGGCAGCCCTCCGCCTGGGCCCCCGACCGGACGCCTGGCCCTGAGTGACCCCTCGCTGACCCCTCGCCCACAGCTCTGTTCTGCGACTACTACAACCCCCAGGGCCGGTGTGAGTGGCACTACCAGCCATGCGGGGTGCCCTGCCTGAAGACCTGCCAGAACCCCAGTGGCCAGTGCTGGCCCGACACCCGTGGCTTGGAAGGTGGGCACCCTGCTGGTCTGGGGTGGGGTGGGGCGTGCTGGGGACCCTGAGTCGGGGCTGGGGTCTGTCCTGGCGATCCTGGGACTGTTGACCGGGCTGAAGTCCCCCTGGCCCCTCGAGGTGCCTTTGTGGCCACAGCCTCGAGCTCCCTGCTGCCTGGGGGGTGAGGTCCAGGGCTGGGGCCTGAGGTGGGAGCAAGGCCTTGGGTGACTGACCTGGCTGGGACGCACGTCCCTCTGGCTCACAGGCTGCTACCCCAAGTGCCCACCAGAGGCCCCCATCTTCGACGAGGACCAGATGCGATGTGTGGCTTCATGCCCGGCCCCATCCCCACATGACGGCGGAAATGGCAGCGCCCAGGACGGCTTCCGCATCATCACTGAGAATGTGCCCTGCGGCACCACAGGGACCACCTGCTCCAAGGCCATCAAGATCTTCCTGGGGGTGAGCAGGGGAGGGGGTCCAGGCAGGAGCCCCCCAAGAAGGCTGTGCTCCCGCAACTAAGCCAGGGCAGTGGTGGCCGAGCCCTGGACCCGCCAGGCGGGGGCCAGTGTCCAAGCCAGACCCTCGCGTCCCTGCAGAGCTATGAGCTGAAGCTGAGCGACGGGAAACTGGAGGTGGTTGAGACGGGCCCGCGGCCACCCTACTCCATCCGCCAGATGGGTATCTACCTGGTGCTGGACACGGAGATGGGCCTCACGCTGCTGTGGGACAAGGGCACCAGCATCTTCCTCAGACTCAGCCCTGAGTTCAAGGTGAGGCCTCGCCCCAGACCAGGGGCGGCTGGTGATGGAGGTGCAGGCAGGGGAGAGACAGAGACCCCGAAACAGAGACAGAGAGAGACAAGCCGAGGACACAGGGAGAGACAGAGAGAGACAAACAACACAGGAGGAAGGGAGGCACCGAGAGACGGAGAGACAGACACAGAGAGAGCTGACGGCGCAGAGCCTCGGCTGCGTCGGCCCTGCGCTGCTGGACGGAGGGCCCCGGACGGGGCCTCCTCCCGAAGGCTGGACGCTGAGCCGGCCGAGGCGCCCCGGGGCTGTGGGCCTCCCAAGGCCCGAGGCCTCCCTCCCTCCCTCCTCCAGGCTCCGTGGCCCCAGGCACCCCTTCAGCCCCGACCCTGGACCCCACGAGCCCACACCATCTTCGTTGCATGGACCCTCATTCCATGAGGATGCAGCCACCAGAGCAGCCATTTCATGCCAGGGAGCCCTCGTGCTGCAGAGACCTCACTCTCATGCTGGGCTGTGGGGGCTTCTGGGATGAGGACCCGAGCCTGTCTTTAGGGGCACCCCATAGCTGCTACGTCACATCGCCTTACCCTCTGCTCCAGGAGATGCCAGGGCCCAGCGGGCCGCACCCAGGGCCGCCCTCACACTCACTGGGGCTGCTCCAGGGGCTGTCCTGGGGGAGGTGCGGGCCCGAGGGAGTGACTGGGCCCCTCCTGCGCCCGCCTGGAGCTGCTGCCATCTCCGTGTCCATCTGTCTGCAGGGGAGGGTCTGCGGGCTGTGCGGGAACTTCGACGACAACGCCCTCAATGACTTCACCACGCGGAGCCAGTCCGTGGTGGGCGACGTGCTGGAGTTTGGCAACAGCTGGAAATTCTCGCCGTCATGCCCGGACGCTCTGGCCCCCAGGGACCCCTGCACCGCCAATCCCTACCGCCGGTCCTGGGCCCAGAAGCAGTGCAGCATCCTCAACAGCGCCACCTTCAGCGCCTGCCACGCCCACGTACGCGGGGCTCCTCCTGGCACCTGGGGAGGGAGGGATGGAAGTGGCTCTGGGCTCCCCACCACCCTCTGAGGCCAGCGGTGGCCGCGCAGGACTCCGTGCTCCAGGGGAAACTGGCCCAGGTGGATGTCAAGCCGCGTGGGTGCCCAGGAGCCCCCCAGTGTCTGAAGCCTCTCTCTCCCACAGGTGGAGCCAGCCAGGTACTACGAGGCCTGCGTGAGCGACGCCTGCGCCTGTGACTCGGGGGGCGACTGTGAGTGCTTCTGCACGGCCGTGGCCGCCTACGCCCAGGCCTGCCACGACGCGGGCGTGTGCGTGTCCTGGCGGACCCCAGACATCTGCCGTGAGTATTCTGGGACCTGCCTCCCAGGTGGCATGGAGGTGCAGGGGGGTCATAAGAGGGGCTGAGAGTGGGGGGGGCAGGGAATGAGCAGGGCCCCTTCCCCCGCCCCAGGGCCCGGGTGCAGGGGGCGGGCATCCCCAAGAAGCGGCTGCGTGCCCCTCTCGCCCACAGGCCTTGTAGGCCCACACCCTGCGAGGCCACATTGGAGGCGCAGGGGACAGCCGTGGCCTTAGAGCAGCTCTCAGGACTCGGGCGAGGATCGGGGTGTGGGGGTGGCCCCGGGCTGTCCTTCCAGGGCAGCCCTCCGCCTGGGCCCCCGACCGGACGCCTGGCCCTGAGTGACCCCTCGCTGACCCCTCGCCCACAGCTCTGTTCTGCGACTACTACAACCCCCAGGGCCGGTGTGAGTGGCACTACCAGCCATGCGGGGTGCCCTGCCTGAAGACCTGCCAGAACCCCAGTGGCCAGTGCTGGCCCGACACCCGTGGCTTGGAAGGTGGGCACCCTGCTGGTCTGGGGTGGGGTGGGGCGTGCTGGGGACCCTGAGTCGGGGCTGGGGTCTGTCCTGGCGATCCTGGGACTGTTGACCGGGCTGAAGTCCCCCTGGCCCCTCGAGGTGCCTTTGTGGCCACAGCCTCGAGCTCCCTGCTGCCTGGGGGGTGAGGTCCAGGGCTGGGGCCTGAGGTGGGAGCAAGGCCTTGGGTGACTGACCTGGCTGGGACGCACGTCCCTCTGGCTCACAGGCTGCTACCCCAAGTGCCCACCAGAGGCCCCCATCTTCGACGAGGACCAGATGCGATGTGTGGCTTCATGCCCGGCCCCATCCCCACATGCCCCTTGCCACGTCGGAGGCCAGTCCTTCTGGCCGAACTCCACGGTGCCCTCGGACAGGAACTGCTACTCCTGGTGAGTCTGGCCAGGGCTGCGAGGTCCTGGAGCACGTGGGGTTTCGCCTGGCTGCCTCCCAGCAGGGTCTCCTTCCTTCAGGGCCAGAGGGTGCCCCACTCTGGGTCTCCTGTGGGGGTCCATGGGGAGCCTCCTCACTGCTGGATGAGGGTGGGGGGCCTGGGGGGTGGAGGAAGGGGCAGAAGGGAACCTGGGTCGTGTCACCACCCAAGGAGCCCTCCCCAGGAAGAGGCCTTCGGGAGGAAGGGGCCCCTGGAAGGCCCAGAGGCTGTGCTGGAACCTCCTCCTCTGCTCATTGGTTGAAAGGCTCCCTGAGAGGGCGTGGCCTCCGGGCTGAGGCCTGGCTGCAGGGACCCAGCGGGGTGGCTCCGGCCTGTCCCCGGCACAGGCCAGGGGACGCCCAGCACCCCCAGACTCACCTTTCTTCTGTCACCAGCGTCTGCACCAAGGGTGGCGTGCAGTGCGCCTACGACGCGAACGGTGAGCAGCGGACCGCCCCCTCGCGCCCGGGGCCTGGGGCTCCTGCCCGCGTCCCCACCCTGTAACGCTGGCTCTCTGCTCCGCACAGCCTGCGTCTGCACCTACGATGGGAGGCACTTCCATCCTGGGGACGTCATCTACCACACAACGGATGGCTTGGGGGCCTGCATCTCAGCCCACTGTGGGGCCAACGGCACCATCGAGAGAAAGGTCCACACCTGCAGCCCCACCACGCCCACACCCCAGACCACCTTCTCCTTCTCGACATCCCTGCCCGGTAAGGCAGACACGTGGGTATCATGCAGGGCTGTGCCCCACCCCCGCCCTGAGCCAGGAAGGAGCCGGGACCCAGCAGAGCACGTGACCCTTGTCCAGTCACCCTGCAACCAGGAAGGGCCAGCCTCCTCGAGGCCCCCTGGAAGGACTGATGCCCCTGTTGTGCTTTCAGGGCTGAGGCTCCCAGCGAGGGGCAGGCGTTGTAAGCGCAGGTGTCCCAGCCCGGTCCCTGGGAAGAGGACCATGGGAAGCCCAGCTCGAGCACCCCTGCCCAGACCTGCTGCCCTTGAGGCCGCTCTGAGTCCTCACTCTTCCAGGGGCACCTCAGGGCCTTATTAGAGCTTCTCCAAAGGGTGACGAACCCCTGGAACTCTGGCCTTAGGTTCCAGGAAGCAGGCTTCCTTACACAAGCTCGACTCACCTCCTGACTCAGGAGCGGTGAGCCCCACACCTGCCAGGTGTGGGCACTCTGCTCCCCAAGCTCCCGTCGGGGCAGACAGAGGCGGTGGAATGCCCTGGCAGCTGATGCTGGCAGAGCTCCAGGGCAGAGTGTCCTCCAGGGCCGCGGGGAGCCCCGGCCCCTGATGCCCGTCCCCTCTCTCCCACCCGCAGGCATGAGCTCAACGCTTCCACCCAGCACGCGCCCCAGCCCTTCCGAGAGCACAGCACACACCCCAGGCACGGCCCCGGCCTCCAGCCCAGGCACCTCAACACCTGTCCCAGGGACCTCTACACCCGTCCCAGGAACCTCAACACCCGTCCCAGGAACCTCAACACCCGTCCCAGGAACCTCTACACCTGTCCCAGGACCCTCAACACCCGTCCCAGGGATCTCTACACCCGTCCCAGGAACCTCAACACCTGTCCCAGGAACCTCTACACCTGTCCCAGGACTCTCAACACCCGTCCCAGGGACCTCTACACCTGTCCCAGGACCCTCAACACCCGTCCCAGGGACGTCTACACCCGTCCAAGGAACCTCAACACCTGTCCCAGGAACCTCTACACCTGTCCCAGGACCCTCAACACCCATCCCAGGGACCTCAACACCCGTCCCAGGGACCTCTACACCCATCCCAGGAACCTCTACACCCGTCCCAGGAACCTCAACACCCGTCCCAGGACCTTCCTCTACACCTGTCCCAGGCACCTCTACACCCGTCCCAGGGACCTCTACACCCATCCCAGGAACCTCTACACCCGTCCCAAGCTCCTCTACACCTGTCCCAGGCACCTCAACACCCATCCCAAGGACCTCTACACCTGTCCCAGGGACCTCTACACCCATCCCAGGCACCTCAACACCTGTCCCAGGACCCTCCTCTACACCCGTCCCAGGCACCTCAACACCCGTCCCAGGACCCTCCTCTACACCCGTCCCAGGCACCTCTACACCCGTCCCAGGCACCTCAACACCCTTCCCAGGACTCTCCTCTACACCCGTCCCAGGAACCTCAACACCTGTCCCAGGACCTTCCTCTACACCCGTCCCAGGGACCTCAACACCCGTCCCAGGCACCTCAACACTCATCCCAGGACCCTCCTCTACACCCGTCCCAGGAACCTCAACACCTGTCCCAGGACCTTCCTCTACACCCGTCCCAGGGACCTCTACACCTGTCCCAGGCACCTCAACACCCGTCCCAGGCACCTCAACACCCGTCCCAGGCACCTCTACACCCGTCCCAGGCACCTCAACACCCGTCCCAGGACCCTCCTCTACACCCGTCCCAGGCACCTCTACACCCGTCCCAGGCACCTCAACACCCATCCCAGGACCCTCCTCTACACCCGTCCCAGGAACCTCAACACCTGTCCCAGGACCTTCCTCTACACCCGTCCCAGGGACCTCTACACCCGTCCCAGGCACCTCAACACCTGTCCCAGGGACCTCTACACCTGTCCCAGGCACCTCAATACCCGTCCCAGGCACCTCAACACCCGTCCCAGGGACCTCAACACCCGTCCCAGGGACCTCAACACCCGTCCCAGGACCTTCCTCTACACCCGTCCCAGGCACCTCTACACCCGTCCCAGGCACCTCTACACCCGTCCCAGGCACCTCTACACCCGTCCCAGGCACCTCAACACCCGTCCCAGGAACCTCCTCTACACCCGTCCCAGGAACCTTGACACCTGTCCCAGGACCTTCCTCTACACCCGTCCCAGGGACCTCTACACCCATCCCAGGCACCTCTACACCCATCCCAGGAACCTCAACACCTGTCCCAGGACCTTCCTCTACACCTGTCCCAGGCACCTCAACACCTGTCCCAGGACCCTCCTCTACACCCATCCCAGGCACCTCTACACCCGTCCCAGGCACCTCAACACCCGTCCCAGGCACCTCAACACCTGTCCCAGGACCCTCCTCTACACCCATCCCAGGGACCTCTACACCCGTCCCAGGCACCTCAACACCCGTCCCAGGACCCTCCTCTACACCTGTCCCAGGAACCTCGACACCTGTCCCAGGACCTTCCTCTACACCCGTCCCAGGGACCTCAACACCTGTCCCAGGACCACCCACTACACCTGTCCCAGGACCCTCCTCTACACCCGTCCCAGGCACCTCAACACCCATCCCAGGACCCTCCTCTACATCCGTCCCAGGCACCTCTACACCCGTCCCAGGACCTTCCTCTACACCCGTCCCAGGAACCTCAACACCCGTCCCAGGAACCTCTACACCCATCCCAGGAACCTCTACACCTGTCCCAGGGACCTCAACACCTGTCCCAGGGACCTCAACACCTGTCCCAGGCACCTCTACACCTGTCCCAGGACCCTCTACACCTGTCCCAGGGATCTCTACACCTGTCACAGGAACCTCAACACCTGTCCCAGGCACTTCAACACCTGTCACAGGTAACTTGACTCCTGGGAAAACAACCCTCTTGACTCCCAGCCCAGTGCCAGTTTCAACAACAGTTTCAAACACAACTTCTGTGTTGTCCACAGCTCCAAGGCCCTCAGAGCGGTCCTCACCTGAGCCCACCACGGTCACCTGTTTACAAGTTTTATGCAACTGGACTGAGTGGATAGATGGCAGCTACCCTGGGCCAGGGAGAGACAGTGGAGATTTTGACACTATTTCGAATCTCAGAGCCAAAGGTTATAAAGTCTGTGCAGAGCCCAAGGATGTGCAGTGCCGGGCAGAGCGCTTCCCTGACACCCCGCTGCAGGAGCTGGGCCAGGATGTGACCTGTGACAAGTCCGTAGGCCTGATTTGCTGGAACAAGGACCAGCTGCCCCCCATCTGCTATAACTACAATGTCCGCTTCCTGTGCTGTGAGCTGGTGGACACTTGCAGGACAAACACCACCTCCCCTGCTACACCCGCAACCACACGGACAACCACAGCTGAAGCCAGCACCACCCGGGCCGCCGGAACCCTCTCCACCTCCACAAAACCCAGCACTGCCAGTTCACCTCACATGACCCCAACAAGATGGGCCACGCCCAGCACCCACGAGCAGTCCTCCCCAGGGACCACCCCCTGCAAGCCAAGGTGCAGGTGGACCAAGTGGTTTGACGTGGACTTCCCAATGCCTGGGCCCCACGGGGGCGACAATGAAACCTTCAGCAACATCATGAGGAGTGGAGACACCATCTGCCACCGACCTGAATCCATCAGCAAAGTGGAGTGCCGAGCCGAGAACTACCCCGGGGTCAGCATCCACGAGCTGGGCCAGCTGGTACAGTGCCGCCAGGACGTGGGCCTGCTGTGTCGGAACCAGGACCAGAAGGGCAAGGCCAGGCTGTGCCTCAACTACCAGATCAGAGTGCTGTGCTGTGAGCCCCAGGAACACTGCCCTCTACCCACAGTCACAGTACCAAGCACCTCCAGTGTGAGCATCACTGCACACACAGGGACCGCCTTCCAAGAAGCCACATCCAGTGCAACCTCTGTGCACACAAGCAGCACAGCCTCGGCTCCTACAAGTGCAACCTCTGTGCACACAAGCAGCACAGCCTCAGCTCCTACAACGAGCTCAACCTCTGTGCACACAAGCAGCACAGCCTCAGCTCCTACAACGAGCTCAACCTCTGTGCACACAAGCAGCACAATCTCAGCTCCTACAACGAGCTCAACCTCTGTGCAGACAAGCAGCACAACCTCGGCTCCTACAACCAGTACAACCTCTGTGCAGACAAGCAGCACAACCTCAGCTCCTACAACGAGCTCAACCTCTGTGCACACAAGCAGCACAATCTCAGCTCCTGCAACGAGCTCAACCTCTGTGCAGACAAGCAGCACAACCTCAGCTCCTACAACGAGCTCAACCTCTGTGCACACAAGCAGCACAATCTCAGCTCCTGCAACGAGCTCAACCTCTGTGCAGACAAGCAGCACAACCTCAGCTCCTACAACGAGCTCAACCTCTGTGCACACAAGCAGCACAATCTCAGCTCCTGCAACGAGCTCAACCTCTGTGCAGACAAGCAGCACAACCTCAGCTCCTACAACGAGCTCAACCTCTGTGCACACAAGCAGCACAATCTCAGCTCCTGCAACGAGCTCAACCTCTGTGCAGACAAGCAGCACAACCTCAGCTCCTACAACGAGCTCAACCTCTGTGCACACAAGCAGCACAATCTCAGCTCCTGCAACGAGCTCAACCTCTGTGCAGACAAGCAGCACAACCTTGGCTCCTACAAGTGTAACCTCTGTGCAGACAAGCAGCACAACCTCAGCTCCAACAACCAGTGTAACCTCTGTGCACACAAGCAGTACAACCTCGGCTCCTACAAGTGTAACCTCTGTGCACACAAGCAGCACAATCTCAGCTCCTACAACCAGTGCAACCTCTGTGCAGACAAGCAGCACAACCTCAGCTCCTACAACGAGCTCAACCTCTGTGCACACAAGCAGCACAGCCTCGGCTCCTACAACGAGCTCAACCTCTGTGCACACAAGCAGCACAATCTCTGCTCCAACAACCAGTACAACCTCTGTGCACACAAGCAGCACAATCTCTGCTCCAACAACCAGTACAACCTCTGTGCACACAAGCAGCACAATCTCTGCTCCAACAACCAGTACAACCTCTGTGCAGACAAGCAGCACAACCTTGGCTCCAACAACCAGTGCAACCTCTGTGCACACAAGCAGCGCAGCCTCGGCTCCTACAACCAGTGCAACCTCTGTGCACACAAGCAGTGCAACCTCAGCTCCTACAACCAGTGCAACCCCTGTTCAGAGAAGCAGCACAACCTCAGCTCCTACAACAAGCTCAACCTCTGTGCAGACAAGGAGCACAATCTCAGCTCCAACAACCAGTGCAACCTCTGTTCCTGCACCTGAGACTACCCCGTCCCCAGCTGGGACCACACCCTGCTCCTGCAGCGTGTCTGGAGAGTTGCACGAAGCAGGTATGGAGTCCTCCTGGGCAGGTGCTGTGTGCCACCTCTGGTCCCTGGCACCCTGTTCACAAAGCTTCTGTGTGCAGGAGACACAGGCGTGTCTTGTCTCTGTGCCAGGCTAGGTCTGTGTCCAGGACTGCAGTAAGCTCTCCGTGAAGCTGCAGTCTAGACCTGGCGGGAGGGCCCCAGCCAGGCCGGCTCTCCTCTGGAGTTACTTCCTGGCCTCCAGTGTCTGCCTCTTTCTTTTTCCTGCAGGATCCTTCGTCTATCGAGTGACTGACCTATTGGGCCACTGCTATTATGCCTTCTGCAGCCTGGACTGCCACGTGGTCAAGGGAACGGCCCCCACCTGTCCCACCAGCATGCCACCTCCCACCCCGACCACCTCCTCACCAGAGTCCTCCCCTTCTACCTCCGTGTCGGTCCCTCCACAAGGGTGCCCAAATGCAGTCCCCCCAAGAACGGTAACCTCACCTTTCCTGCCCTTCTCAGGGACTCAGGGGGCCTGGGAAGGGACCCTCAGCGGTTTCCAACTAGAGAGTGTGGCATGAAGCATGGGAGAAAGTCAGTGGCTCCTGGGCTGATGCAGGCTGGCCGTGACAAGCGGCCATCTGGTCTCCAGCTCTTCTGCGTGGGGGTGCCAGGAGCACGGGGCCCAAGGCTGAGATTTCGCTCCCTGTAAAGGGGGCTGGAGCAGGCTGTTGTTTCTTGGGGGTGGGCGGAACAGCCAAGGACTGAAGACCAAAGAGCTGGAGGCAGGGGACAGGGTGGAAAGGGGGCCGCCATCAGCAGCCGGAGTTCCCCCTATTCAGCCCTGTGCCTTCTGGGTGGGGCTGGGGGAGGAGAGGCCTGGGGCAGGGCTGGCCCCTAGTCCCAGAAGGGTGGCTCTTCTCTCTGGGGAGACCCAGGCGAGCACTGAGCCCCGCAGAGTGGGTGCCAGGTGGCGACAAGGGCCTGTAGCTTTCTCTGCTTCCACAGAAAGGTGAGACTTGGCCCATGCCCAACTGCTCCGAGGCCACCTGCCAGGGCAACGGGGTCATCACGGTGAGCCCGCGCCGCTGTCCGAGGGTGCAGAAGCCCACCTGTGCCAACGGCTATCCCGCCGTGCAGGTGGCTGACCTTGATGGCTGCTGCTCACATTACCAGTGCCAGTGTGAGTGCACGGGGCAGGGTGCAGCGGCTGCACGGGGCTGGGCTGGGCGGGCAGGCGCAGAGAGGGCAGGACGGAACTGGGCTGGACCCAGGGGAGACACCCCAAGATCAAGGCACCAGCGGTGGTGCTCAGCCTCCACGGGGGTGCCGCGTGGAGCCCTGCCCGGGCCTGGAGTCCCCGGGCCGCAGGGGCGAGGAGGCGGAGGAGGTCTGGTCCACTTCCGGCGCCTGCTGGACAGAGTTCTGTGTGGTGCCGGTGCATGGGCCCCGATGGCAAGGTGGTCACCTGCTCCCCTTGGTGTGGGACTACGTGTCCCTGGGGCAGGGGCGGCGGTGCGGCCCGTAAGGCGCGCTCCTCCTGCAGGCGTGTGCAGCGGCTGGGGGGACCCGCACTACATCACGTTTGACGGCACCTACTACACGTTCCTGGACAACTGCACGTACGTGCTGGTGCAGCAGATCGTGCCGGTGTTCGGCCACTTCCGCGTGCTGATTGAGAACTATTTCTGCAACTCGAAGGATGGGCTGTCCTGCCCACAGTCCATCGTTGTTGAGTACCAGGAGAACCGCGTCATACTGATCCGCAAGCCCGTCCACGGCGAGATGACCAATGAGGTAGGCACACGGCAAGGCGGCCCCCACAAATGCCGGGCAGGCTGAGGGTGCCAGGCGCTGGCTGATCACCACCGCCCCCTTCCCCTCTCGGTCTGTTCCTCACGGGTCACTGTCCAGATCATCTTTAATGGCGAGGTGGTAAGGCCCGGCTTCCAGAAAGGCGGCATTGACGTCTCCCAAGTTGGCATCAAGATGTACGTGAGCATTCCCGAGCTCGGTGTCCAGGTCATGTTCAGCGGCCTCATCTTCTCCGTGGAAGTGCCCTTCAGCAAGTTCACCAACAACACGGAAGGGCAGTGCGGTGAGTGCCTGGCCCCTACTCCCCACCCTCCTGGCTCCGGGCTCTGTCCGTGTCATTCAGCATGGATGAGTGTGTCCAGTGTGAGAAGGGTTCACCTTGGGTGTGTTCCCCTGGAGCGGCACTCTTGGCCCTGGGCTGAGGCCACCACATGGCGCTGAGCCTACAGGCAATCCTGCTTTCTGGCTGCACCAAGAACGCGCAAACACAGGGCCTAGGGCCCGGCCCCAGCCCACACCCAAGGCCCACCCCTGTCGTCCTCCCTGGGAACGGCCCCAGGGTCTGGCTTCTTGGAGGGAAGAGGAAGCACATGGAGGTGGAGGGGCAGGCTCACACACTCCATCCAGGGCCGCCTGGAGATGCCGGGCCCGACCCTCGGCTCGGGGACGCCGAGCCCTTGGTGGCACACAGGAGGCCCCCTGACTGCCGCCCCCCACGCTGCAGGCACCTGCACCAACGACCAGAAGGACGAGTGCCGCCTGCCTGGGGGCACGGTGGTAGCCTCCTGCTCCGACATGTCCAGCCACTGGAAGGTGGCATACCCCGGCCAGCCGCCCTGCAACGGGCCTCCCCCGACGCCCACCCCAGTGGAGCCCAGGACCTCGCCCACCCCGTGCCCACCTTCGCCAATCTGCCAGCTCATTCTGAGCAAGTGAGATTCTGGGGCAGGGCTGGGGCAAAGGCAGGGGTGTGTGTAGTCCTGTTGACCCCACGCTGCCGGGCTGGTGGGAAGAGGTGGGCTGCACGGGGCTGCGAGGGAGAGGGGGGTCACATCTGCTGGGACGCCGCGCGCAGAGCCCCGTGGAGGCTGGCTGCGGCGCGGCCTCAGGCTCTGCAGCAGCTCATAGGGGGTCTGGGTGCAAGTCCTCAGCCAGCAGGGCGCTGGGGCCGGGTAAGTCAATAGAGAATTTGCAGAAAGAAAAACTGTTCAGCCAGACTCCCACCCTGCCGCATACAGATGGCCCCACGGGCTGGGGTCCCCGGGCGCACAGGTCAGCCCAGTGACGTCTCTCCCTCAGGGCCCTTTCAGGGAAGGCCTGCAGCCGGGCAGCCCCTCCCTGGTGCTGCCCACGACCCCCGTGTTTGTGCCACAGGCCCTTCGAGCTGTGCCACGTGCTGATCCCGCCCTGGCCGTACTACCAAGGCTGCACCTTTGACCAGTGCCACATGCCCGGCATGGACGTGGTGTGCTCTGCTCTGGAGCTCTATGCCGCCCTCTGCGCGTCCCTCGGCATCTGCGTCGACTGGCGGGGCCAGACCAACTACACGTGCCGTGCGTGTCCGCCCCCTCCCCCTCTCTCTGGGCAGTGGCATTCAAGGGAATGGGCGCAGTGTGCAATCAGTGGGTGGGCTTGGGTGGTCAGGGTGGACTTCTGGGAGGAGGAGGGCTGGGCCCAGGATGGAGGGCATTTGTTTCCTGAGATACAAGAGGGGGCAGCCAGGTGAGTGCACCTGGGCCTGGGGTGCAGGGGTCAGGGCTCCGCCAGCAGAGCCTGGCCCGAGGCCCAGGCCAGGGCCCATGGCTGGTGCCCTGTGGCCTCAGGCGCATCCTTGCCCTCCACACAGCTTTCACCTGCCCTGCTGGCATGGAGTACCGGCCGTGCGGCCCGCCCACCCCATCCTACTGCTACATGAACAACAGCGCCAGCCCTCTGTAAGCACCTGCCCTCTGCCTTGGGGGCCCCTCCCTGGCCCAGCCCGAGTCCCCACCCTGGAAGGCGCGGCCCGCTCACCTTCTGCCCCCCCCCCCCCCCCCCCCCCCCCCCCCCC
>SJYG01000387.1:319932-333156 GCA_006410535.1 Litocranius walleri
CCCCCCCCCCCCCGACTCAGGGCCCTCCTAGAAGCCAGTCCCATCACGGAAGGCTGCTTCTGCCCGCAGGGCACAGTGCTGTACAGCTCGAGCAAGGAGGTCTGCGTGCCCGCGGACTGCAACGGTAGGCTCCCGGGCTGGGGTCCCTGGGCTGAGCTCCAGGCTTCCAGGCACTGCCCCCGGCTTTTCAGCCGGACCCCAGGGCTTTCCACCATGACCTGGGGTCCCCCAGCCCCAGACTGGGTCTGGCCGTGATGGGCTGGGGGCCAAGGTGGCCCAGCAGTGATCTCGTCTCTATTCCTCCAGCTTGCCTGGGACCCAGCGGGGAGCCTGTGGAGGTGAGTGTGGGGCCCTCAGGGGCTGGGGGCTTCTCTCAGCCCTGGAGACTCACAGGATGGGCAGGAGTGGGGCTGGGGTTCCCTGGCAAGACTCAGGACTCCCACGCGCAGCCCTGGGCCGGCGCGCCCTGTCTTCCAGGGACGCCTCCCGAGCCACAGTGTGCAGGACCGCCTCCTGCCTCCAGGCCCTGGTGGGCCTCAGCCGCACCCGCACCTCTGGAGACCCCCCGCAGGCCCCGAGCCGGGGGTTTCTGCCCCTCCAGCCATGGCCATGGGCTCCCTTGTCCCTCCCCCGACAGCCTGGGCGCACAGTCAGCGTGGACTGCCAGGAGTGCACCTGCGAGGCTGGCATGCAGACCGTGATCTGCCGGTCCCGGCCCTGCCCCCCGGCCCCCGCCTGCCCCAAGGCCGGCCAAGTGCCTGTGCCCGAGGCTTTGCAGACTGGCCAGTGCTGTCCCGAGTTCCGCTGTGGTGAGCGCCGGGCGGGGCGGGGGCAGGGGCTCGGGCTCAGGGCTGGCCGGCAGACAGCCTCCAAAGTGTGGGCAACTGTGAGGCCAGAGCCGACCAGGAGCCTCGCCCCTTGGGCAACAGGCACCCCTCCAAGAGCCTACCTCTGCCAGAGTCCTCCCGCATCTGGGATTCCTGGAGGCCCCCCATAGGGGTGGTGCGAAGGGCAGGGTGGGAGGCAGATCCCCGACGCCCCCTCTCTCCACTGTAGCCTGTGACATCAGACACTGCCCTGAGCCCGAGGCCTGCCCAAAAGGCTCGCACGCCGTCCAGAACTACAGGGAGGAGGCCTGCTGCCCGACCTACAGCTGCAGTGAGCACCCGGCTCAGGGCGGCCAGGCGGGGGAGCGGGGCTGCCAGCTGGGGCCGGATGCTGTGCCCGAGGGGCGTGGCAGCTGCTCTAGGGGCTGAGGGTGGGTCTGCAGCTTTGCTTTCTCCCCCGAGCAGGCTGGACCGTCTGCAGCCTCAATGGCACCCTGTACCAGGTAGGAACCTGCAAAGGTCAGGCCCCCCCCCCGCCCCAGGGCGCAGGGACCAGAGTCCCTGTCCCGCCAGCTTCTCCATGGCTGAGGCTGCATCTCTGCGGGGCCTGGGGAAGGGGCGCTTTGGAGCAGCAATGGGCTCTCCTGGGACCACAAATCTCTTGTCCTGAACTTGACAAGGTCCGCAGACGAGCTTTCCCCTGGCCAGGTCCTCCAGGGCATGTGACGCAGCCTGGGGACTCTGTCCCCAAGACCGGCAGGGGGCACTCCCAAGGGCCCCCCAGGGAGGAGTCTGCCTGGCAGGGCCAGTCCTGTCCCACTGACACTGCCCCTGACTCCCGCAGCCCGGCGCCGTGGTCTCCTCCAGCCTGTGTGGAAAATGTTGGTGTGAGCTGCCTGGGGGAGCCTCGTCAGACACCTTTTCGATCAACTGTGAGACCCAGATCTGCAGCACCTCCTGCCCCCTGGTGAGTGCCCCTGCACCCGGCCTCCACACGCCCCTCTGCAGCGTCCAGAGGGGCTCAGGCCACGTCCTGCCTCCCTCAGGGCTTCAAGTACCAGGGTCGGGCCGGGCAGTGCTGTGGTGAGTGCGTGCAGGTGGCCTGCGTCATCAACACCAGCAACAGCTCTGCCCACCTCTTCTACGTGAGTAGAGGCCGCAAGGCCTTGGGGTGCATTCTGGGCGGGGTGAGCCCCAGCCCTGTACAGAGGGCAGAGTGCTCAGCGACGGTGGAGGTGCAGGGTGGGTTGCATCCTGGTGCACTGGCGACCCTGGGGAGCCGGCAGAGCTGGGCAGCCTCTGGGCAGAGCCGTGGGAGCTCTGGAAGCCTGTGGGCTGGGGGCTGATGGACAGACATAGCACCCGCTCCAGCTGGAGGGGGCCCTGGGGAGGGCCGCTTACCTGCCGGCTGGGACTCCCTGCAGCCGGGCGAGTCCTGGTCAGACCCCAGAGACCACTGCATGACGCATGAGTGTGAGCGGCACCAGGATGGGCTTGAGGTGGTGACCATGAAGAAGGCGTGTCCCCCGCTTAACTGTTCTGCGGTGAGTCCCGGCAGCCCGCCCACCCTTCCTGGGGGACCCACAGTGGCCACGGAGGATCAGTCCCTGGGCAGGAGTGGGCGGCCATGGTCAGCAGGTGAGGGGCATGGCTGTGCCCTCCTGGTACCCGCTCCCCACTAATGGCACCGTGGTCCATGCAGGACAAGGCTCTGCCAAGCGAGGATGGCTGCTGCCTCTTCTGCCCCCCACCCACCTACCCCAACCGTGAGTGGGCCGCTCTGCTGGGGAGGGGATGTGAATCCCCGCCTGCCCCGGGCCAGGGCTGACCTCTGCACACCCCCTGACCCTCCCCAGGGACGGCCTGCGCCGTGCACCACCAGCTTCAGGTCCTCCGGCAGCAGGGCTGCAGCTCCCTCGGGCCCGTGCGCCTCGCCTACTGCCGGGGCAACTGCGGGGACACCACCTCCGTGTACGTGAGCCCCGACCCCCCACCCCGCGGGGCCGCCACCTCCGTGGGCGTGAGCCTGGACCCCCCACCCCGCGGGGCCGCCGCCTCCATGCGCGGGAGCCCCGCCGCCACCCCCCGCCCCGCACAGAAGGCTCCTGCGGGGCAGTGCTTGGGAAGGTGCAACGGGGCCCGCCCGCGGGGGGCCGCGGGAAGTCCTCCGGGAAGGGACTGGAGAGACCCGAGGCCAGCAGGGGGCTGGGCTGGGGTCCAGGGACGGTGGCTCTCAGCCTGTTTGGAATCACGCTCTTGTATTTACTAAGAACCCCGCTTGGGTCCCAGTGCTGGTGGTTCAGGAGCCTGGCGGGCTCCTCCCTGCGGAGGCGGGGCTGCACGAAGGCGGGGCCTCGCGGGGCGGGGCCTCGCGGGGCGGTGCTGAGCCGGCCCCGCCCACAGGTTCTCCCCGGAGGCGAACGCGGTGGAGCGTCGGTGCAGCTGCTGCCGCGAGCAGCGCGTCTCTCTGAAGAACGTGACCCTGCGCTGCGAGGACGGCTCCAGCCGCGCCCTCACCTACACGGAGGTGGAGGAGTGCGGCTGCGCGGGCCTGCAGTGCGACTCCCCCGACGGCCTCGGCCTCTCGGCGGTGGCGCTGGAGCCAAGGCCGGAGAGCGGGCTCAGGCGCCGCGGGAGAAGGGCCCCGCGGGCCCGGCCCCTGCAGTAGAGGCCACAGCCCCGGCCTGGGCCTGGCGGCCGCGCTCCTGAACAAGCCCGCAGGAACGCTTCTATTTGCTGCCAACGGCCTCTAAGGCCGGTGGAACCCGNCCCTCCCCAGGGACGGCCTGCGCCGTGCACCACCAGCTTCAGGTCCTCCGGCAGCAGGGCTGCAGCTCCCTCGGGCCCGTGCGCCTCGCCTACTGCCGGGGCAACTGCGGGGACACCACCTCCGTGTACGTGAGCCCCGACCCCCCACCCCGCGGGGCCGCCGCCTCCATGCGCGGGAGCCCCGCCGCCACCCCCCGCCCCGCACAGAAGGCTCCTGCGGGGCAGTGCTTGGGAAGGTGCAACGGGGCCCGCCCGCGGGGGGCCGCGGGAAGTCCTCCGGGAAGGGACTGGAGAGACCCGAGGCCAGCAGGGGGCTGGGCTGGGGTCCAGGGACGGTGGCTCTCAGCCTGTTTGGAATCACGCTCTTGTATTTACTAAGAACCCCGCTTGGGTCCCAGTGCTGGTGGTTCAGGAGCCTGGCGGGCTCCTCCCTGCGGAGGCGGGGCTGCACGAAGGCGGGGCCTCGCGGGGCGGGGCCTCGCGGGGCGGTGCTGAGCCGGCCCCGCCCACAGGTTCTCCCCGGAGGCGAACGCGGTGGAGCGTCGGTGCAGCTGCTGCCGCGAGCAGCGCGTCTCTCTGAAGAACGTGACCCTGCGCTGCGAGGACGGCTCCAGCCGCGCCCTCACCTACACGGAGGTGGAGGAGTGCGGCTGCGCGGGCCTGCAGTGCGACTCCCCCGACGGCCTCGGCCTCTCGGCGGTGGCGCTGGAGCCAAGGCCGGAGAGCGGGCTCAGGCGCCGCGGGAGAAGGGCCCCGCGGGCCCGGCCCCTGCAGTAGAGGCCACAGCCCCGGCCTGGGCCTGGCGGCCGCGCTCCTGAACAAGCCCGCAGGAACGCTTCTATTTGCTGCCAACGGCCTCTAAGGCCGGTGGAACCCGAGCCCCGGGCCAGGGAAGCACCCCCACCCCTTTCGTCCCTCCCAGGGTCCAGCTGCCCTGCTGTGCAGGGGCCCCAGGGGTCTGCTCAGGAACAGCCCCGCGGGCGGGGGGTGGGGAGGCTCCTCTGGCCCCAGGCCTCTGCTTCACGCCTGTCCCTCAATGTGGCGACTGGGGCTGCTCAGCTGCGAGGCGAGCCTCACCCCCCTTTCCTGGCCCTGGGCCTCAGGAAAGGGCCAGCAGGCTTTTGAATACACTTGGAGCATTTTGCAATTCCTGGACTCCGTGTGATTTTTTTAAGCTTGTCCGTAACAGCCAGGGGAGGGGCAGGGGGCATGGGCCCAAGGCGTGGCCCGGGACGGTCCTCTCTGTGCTTGGATGGACAGAGGGCGTAAACCAGGGGACAAAGGCAGGAGTCTCCTGTGTCCGCCCAGCTGGGCCTCAGACAGGAGGGGCTTCGTCTTCTCCCACAGACCTCTGGACTCTGCCATCATGCCAGAGCCTAGCTCGGTGTGCGGTGCCTCTGTGTGTGTGTATGTGTGTGGTGTGCGTGCAGGCCCGAGGGAAACAACTGCCCCAGCAATCCTGTCAGCCCCCCCACTGCGACCCCTGACCCCCACTTGGAGAACCTCTCTGTTCCTAAACCCAGGCCCCTCTTCCTTGGAAGCCCCAGGGGAGCCCCTACCCCTCCAATGACACACTGGCCTCACGCTGGGCCTGGCCCCACAGCAGCACTGGGAGAGTGGGCAGGGGCCGTTGGATGTACGGAGGGGCCTCCTGCCTAGACAGGGCAGCAGAGTGGGGTGGGGACAGGGTCCAGCACAGGAATGCCCCTGGGGGTCCAGAGTCCCCCAGACCCCAGTGATGGGAGGGGCCCCCAGAGCAGACAAGCCGACAGCACCCGAATCAGGCCCACTTCGTCCACCTCAGGCTGCCTTGGTTGCAAGAAGCAGGCCCAGGCTGAGCTGGGCCTGGGGACCGTAGTCAGGTGGGCTGGGTAGGAGCCAGGGCTGGCGGCAGGATGTGGCTGCAGTGTCTGTGGCCGCCACCAGGTGGCAGCACAGTGGCCTTGGTGCCTCCGACAGGCCGGGGCTCAGGAAGCAGTCGGGGGTCTCAGCGCCCAGGTCGGCGGCTTTTGTTCTCTGACACTGGGCCGCCTGTCAAGGCCAGCGGGGTCAGGAGGACCCTGCGGGAGGGCCAGGACCACCCTTTACAGTTACGCGGCCCCCTGGGCCGGCGTCTCCCACGCCCACGCTGAGCCCCGCAGCCACGCGGTACTGGAGCCAAGCTTGCATCCTGGCCCCTCCGGTCAGAGGCCAGATGGGGCAGAGCGGCTCCCGCAGCCGTGGCCTCACGATGCCTTGGGCCTGGGGGGCGGGCGGGGGGCGGGCGGATGGACGTGGCCGGGAGGCGGGGGGCAGAGAGCTCACTGCCGCCCCCACGAGACGCCCCCCTGGGAGCAGGAAGTTCCCGGCCCTCGCGGTCTGGGAGCCGCTGCCCCGGTGACCCGCTGACCCCGCAGCCGCAGGCAGCACCTTACTCAGCGCCTCTGGCCCCACCGAGGGGCTCGGGTGTCGGGAGCCGCCTCTTCCTCTCTGGCCGGGCTGGACGCCACCGCAGAGACTAATCCCCACCCCCCAGGGAGCGCGCGCCCGGAACTCTGACCCAGCAGCCGGAGAAACCAGATAACGGGCCCTGCCCACCCCAGGCCCCAGCCAGGCTGTGAGCAGGCGCTAAGGGGCTGGGCAGGGCCCACCGCAGCTCCGCCTCCTCCAGGCTGTGCTCAGCTCCCCACCCGCTGGGGGTCTGGGAGGGGGCGCACAGCCAGAAGAGGCTCTGGGGCCGGGACTGCTTGGGGCGGTTCACCACCCCACCTCCTGTGCCCCCCCTTGGAGTCCAGCCTCGGCGGGGCCGTCGCTTCAGGGGCTGGACGAGGAGTGGTTCTGGGCTCTGCCCCGGTCAGATGGGGGAGGGGCGGCCCCACTCACTCGGGGGTCAGGCTGGGCATGGCTTCTGCCCAGATGAAGGGCCGAGGGGAAGGCGGAGATGGGGAAGGAGGTGGCTAGGGGCGCGAGATGTGGGCAGCCCCCCCTGACCTCTGCCCCCGCACACCCACCCACCCTGGGACACCTGGGCTCCCGTCCTGGCCCCAACCTTCAGGAGAGGGCTGCTTGGTCCGAGGCCAGAGGCGGGGTGCCAGGGCTGGCTCGGTCCTGGGCACTCGTGGGCCACAGCTCTGTCCTCTTCAGACCTGAGCCCTGGGCAGCGGTTGACACGTCACAGCTGGCCCTGTGGGGACATGTGGGGCCCGGGACATGCCGCAGGTGTCTCTGTGAGCGCAGCTCAGATGGCTGCACAGCCTCATCTTCAGAGGAAGTGAGCAGGCTGGCTGCAGGATCCGCGTGGACGTCAGAGTCCTCGGGTCTCCGGGGGTCAGCGGTGACAGAGAGCAGGGTGTGCTGTCCACCCGGCGCGGGAAGGACCACGGTGACCTCGGAGCCAGAGCTGCCCCCGGAGCTTGCTGCATAGTGGCCGGGACCCACCCAAGGCGAGCCAGGCTCAGGGCCCTGGCCTCCCAGGGAGCCACACCCAGTGTGAGCCTGGCGACAGCGGGCAGAGTGGATGGACCACCCAGAATGAGGCCACGTGTTGGTGCCAGAGAAGCAAAGCAGAAACCCCCCGTCTGCTGGGAAGCTGGGCTGGCATCCCGCTGAGAGACCAGCACAGGAGGGAGGGAGGGCAGAGGTGCCCCTGCAGGGTTCAGCAGGGTCAGAGGCCGGAGCTGCGGGGACACAGGACTGCCTGTCGGGGCTGGAGGGGGGCCGGGCCAGGCAGAAAGCAGGAAGTTCCCGGCCCTCGCGGTCTGGGAGCCGCTGCCCCGGTGACCCGCTGACCCCGCAGCCGCAGGCAGCACCTTACTCAGCGCCTCTGGCCCCACCGAGGGGCTCGGGTGTCGGGAGCCGCCTCTTCCTCTCTGGCCGGGCTGGACGCCACCGCAGAGACTAATCCCCACCCCCCAGGGAGCGCGCGCCCGGAACTCTGACCCAGCAGCCGGAGAAACCAGATAACGGGCCCTGCCCACCCCAGGCCCCAGCCAGGCTGTGAGCAGGCGCTAAGGGGCTGGGCAGGGCCCACCGCAGCTCCGCCTCCTCCAGGCTGTGCTCAGCTCCCCACCCGCTGGGGGTCTGGGAGGGGGCGCACAGCCAGAAGAGGCTCTGGGGCCGGGACTGCTTGGGGCGGTTCACCACCCCACCTCCTGTGCCCCCCCTTGGAGTCCAGCCTCGGCGGGGCCGTCGCTTCAGGGGCTGGACGAGGAGTGGTTCTGGGCTCTGCCCCGGTCAGATGGGGGAGGGGCGGCCCCACTCACTCGGGGGTCAGGCTGGGCATGGCTTCTGCCCAGATGAAGGGCCGAGGGGAAGGCGGAGATGGGGAAGGAGGTGGCTAGGGGCGCGAGATGTGGGCAGCCCCCCCTGACCTCTGCCCCCGCACACCCACCCACCCTGGGACACCTGGGCTCCCGTCCTGGCCCCAACCTTCAGGAGAGGGCTGCTTGGTCCGAGGCCAGAGGCGGGGTGCCAGGGCTGGCTCGGTCCTGGGCACTCGTGGGCCACAGCTCTGTCCTCTTCAGACCTGAGCCCTGGGCAGCGGTTGACACGTCACAGCTGGCCCTGTGGGGACATGTGGGGCCCGGGACATGCCGCAGGTGTCTCTGTGAGCGCAGCTCAGATGGCTGCACAGCCTCATCTTCAGAGGAAGTGAGCAGGCTGGCTGCAGGATCCGCGTGGACGTCAGAGTCCTCGGGTCTCCGGGGGTCAGCGGTGACAGAGAGCAGGGTGTGCTGTCCACCCGGCGCGGGAAGGACCACGGTGACCTCGGAGCCAGAGCTGCCCCCGGAGCTTGCTGCATAGTGGCCGGGACCCACCCAAGGCGAGCCAGGCTCAGGGCCCTGGCCTCCCAGGGAGCCACACCCAGTGTGAGCCTGGCGACAGCGGGCAGAGTGGATGGACCACCCAGAATGAGGCCACGTGTTGGTGCCAGAGAAGCAAAGCAGAAACCCCCCGTCTGCTGGGAAGCTGGGCTGGCATCCCGCTGAGAGACCAGCACAGGAGGGAGGGAGGGCAGAGGTGCCCCTGCAGGGTTCAGCAGGGTCAGAGGCCGGAGCTGCGGGGACACAGGACTGCCTGTCGGGGCTGGAGGGGGGCCGGGCCAGGCAGAGTGGACCTCGGGGTCATCCAGGACCAGGCCTCCACACTGAGGGAGGGGCACTGGGGGGCGGGCAGGGCTGGCGGAGCCCTGCCTTGTCCTTCAGACTCCCTCACTGGGTGAGGGTGGACGCACGACACGGGCTGAGGAAGAAGCCGGTGGCCAGCTGGGGGATGGGCAGTGGGTCAGAGGTAAAGGTGACAGGTTGGCGATGGGCCGGGTGTGGCGTGTAGGTGAATGGAATGGACCAGACCCCTCCACGTGGGAGGAGGATGGGGTGGCTGAGGAGGGGGGTTGGGGTGTGTGGGAGCTCGATTGGACCGGACTGTGGTTGACTTACTAGATGCCTGATGGAGAGGTCAAGCAGGCAGCTGGGCGTGAGTGTCGGGGTCCAGAGCAGGAGCCTGCCTTTGATGGTTGGTAAAGATGGGAGGATCACGACAAACTGTGGGAAATTCTTGTGTGCACCAGGACCCAGAAACCCCACAGAGACTGAGCCAGCACTGTGTGTGAGTGTCTGAGGAGGTATGCGTCAGCAGTGGCCTGCTGCAGGGGCAGGGGCTCTGGGCGCAGCAGACCCGGGCGTGGCATGAGTCCTCTTGGAGGAGGTCACCATTATCCCCACCACAGAGCCAGCAGAACTTACAGAGGACAGGGGAAACAGACTCTTGGAGGGCACAGACAAAGCCTTGTGGGCACCAGGACCCAGGAGAAAGGAGCACTGACCCCACAGGAGACTTTCCTGGGAGTGCCCAGGGGTCTCTGGGGAGGCCTGGGTCAGCGGGGGCCTGCTGCAGGGCTGGGGGCGCTGAGTGCAGCAGTGCATCATGGGACCTTCTGAAGGAGTCCGCCATTATCCTCATCACCTCTACCATAGTTTGGTCTCAGGTCAAACAACAGGGAGGGACCGCAGCCCCACCCATCAACAGAAAATTGGATTAAAGATTTACTGAGCTCGACCCCGCCCACCAGAACAAGACCCAGGATCCCCCTCAGCCAGTCTCTCCCATCAGGAAGCTTCCATAAGCCTCTTATCCTTCTCCATCAGAGGGCAGACAGACTGGAAACCACAACCACAGAAAACTAACCAATCTGATCACATGGACCACAGCCTTGTCTAACTCAGTGAAACTAGGAGCCATGCCATACAGGGCCACGCAAGACGGATGGGGAGTTCTGACAAGACGTGGTCCACTGGAGAAGGGAATGGCAAACCACTTCAGCACTCTTTCCTTGAGAACCCCATGAACAGTATGAAAGGCAAAAAGATAGGACACTGAAAGAGGAACTCCCCAGCTCGGTAGGTGCCCCATATGCTACTGGAGATCAGTGGAGAAATAACTCCAGCAAGAATGAGGAGACGGAGCCAAAGCAAAAGCAGCACCCAGCTGTGGATGCGCCTGGTGGTGGAAGTAAAGTCCGATGCTGTAAAGAGCCATGTCGCTTTAACCTGGGATGTTAGGTCCATGAATCAAGGCAAATTGGAAGTGGTCAAACAGGAGATGGCAAGAGTGAACGTTGACATTTTAGAAATCAGTGAACTAAAGTGGACTGGAATGGGTGACTTTAACTCAGATGACCATTATATCTACTACTGTGGGCAAGAGTCCCTTAGAAGAAATGGAGTAGCCATCATAGTCAACAAAAGACTTCGAAATGTAGTATTTGGATGCACTCTCAAAAACGACAGAATGGTCTCTGTTCGTTTCCAAGGAAAACCATGCAGTATCACAGTACTCCAAGTCTGTGCCCCCCCAGTAACGCTGGAGAAGCTGAAGCTGAATGGTTCTATGAAGACCTACAAAACCTTCTAGAACTAACACCCCAAAAGATGTCCTTTTCACCATAGGGGACTGGAGTGAAAAAATAGGAAGACAAGAGACACCTGGAGTAACGGGCAGATCTGGCCTTGGAGCACAGAGTGAAGCAGCGCAAAGGCTAATAGAGTTTCACCAAGAGAATGCACTGGTCATACCAAACACCCTCTTTCAACAACACAAGAAATGACTCTAAACATGGACATCACCAGATGGTCAACACTGAAATCAGTTCAGTTCAGTTCAGTCTCTCAGTCATGTCTGACTCTTTGCGATCCCATGGACTAAAGCACGCCAGTCCTCCCAGTCCGTCACCAACTCCCACAGTTTACTCAAACTCAGATCCATTGAGTCAGTGATGCCATCCAACTATCTCATCCTCTGTCGTTCCCTTCTCCTCCCGCCTTCAACCTTTCCCAGCATCGGGGTCTTTTCAAATGTCAGTTCTTCATATCAAGTGGCCAAAGTATTGGAGCTTCAGCTTCAGCATCAGTCCTGCCAATGAATAGTCAGGACTGATCTCCTTTAGGACGGACTGGCTGGATCTCCTTGCATCCAAGGGCCTCTCAAGGGTCTTCTCTGTCTTTAGAAAAGACAGAAGAACCAGAGATCAAATTGCCAACATCTGCTGGATCATCAAAAAAGCAAGAGAACATCAGGAAAACAACTACTTCTGCTTTATTGACTATGCCAAGGCATTTGACTGTGTGGATCTCAAAAAACTGGAAAATTCTGAAAGAGATGGGAATACCAGACCACCTGGCCTGCCTCTTGAGAAATCTGTTTGCAGGTCAGGAAGCAATAGTTAGAATTGGACATGGAACAACAGAGTGGTTCCAAATAGGGAAAGGAGGACCTCAAGGCTGTATATTGTCACACTGCTTATTTAACTTATATGCAGAGTACATCATGAGAAACGCTGGGCTGGAAGAAGCACAAGCGGGAATCAAGATTGCCAGGAGAAATATCAATAACCTCAGATATGCAGATGACACCATGCTTATGGCAGAAAGTGAAGAACTAAAGAGCCTCTTGATGAAAGTGAAAGAGGAGAGTGAAAAAGTTGGCTTAAAACTCAATATTCAGAAAATGAAGATCATGGCATCTGGTTCCATCACTTCATGGAAAATAGATGGGGAAAGAATGGAAACAGTGACAGACTTTATTCTGGGGGCTCCAAAATCACTGCAGATGGTGACTGCATCCAAGAAATTAAAAGATGTTTGCTCCTTGGAAGAAAAGCTATAACCAGCCTAGAGAGCATATTAAAAGCAGACACATTACTTTGCCAACAAAGGTCCGTCTAGTCAAAGCTGTGGTTTTCCCAATAGTCACGTATGGATGTGAGAGCTGGACCATAAAGAGAGCTGAGCACCACAGAATTGTTGCTTTTGAACTGTGGAGTTGGAGAAGACTCTTGAGAGTCCCTTGGACTGCAAGGAGGTCAAACCAGTGCATGCTAAAGGAGATCAGTCCTGGATGTTCATTGGAAGAACTGGTGCTGAAGCTGAAACTCCAATACTTTGGCCACCTGATGTGAGAAAGTGACTGATTGGAAAAGCCCCTGATGCTGGAAAGACTGAAGGCGGGAGAAGGGGACAGCAGAGGATGAGATGGTTTGGATGGCGTCACTGACTCTGTGGATATGAGTTTGGGTGAACTCCCGGAGTTGGTGATGGACAGAGAAGCCTGGCGTGCTGCAGTCCATGGGGTCACAAAGAGTCTGACACGACTGAGCGACTGAACTGAAAGATGGGTGGTGGGGGGGCAGAGAGAGATGCCCTTCACTCTGGACTCCAGGAGACTCAGCGTCACTCTGGTGAGGCCCCTGAGGCCACAGGGAGACAGGAGGTGGGGAGTGAGTCTTCCACGGGATGTGAAACACCCGATACACACCAGACATTGGCAACAGCCCTGGGATTTGGTGACAGTGACTCCCTTCACGGTGGACAGTGGCTGACCCGGGTCACTGCGGACAGGGTGACTGACCCGAGGTCACTGTGGGTCACTGTGGACAGGGTGGCTGACCCAGTCACTGCGGACAGGGTGGCTGACCCAGGTCACTGTGGACAGTGACTAACCTGGGGTCACTGAGGACAGGGTGACTGACCCGGGGTCACTGCAGACAAGGTGACTGACCCGGGGTCACTGTGGGTCACTGTGGACAGGGTGACTGACCCTGGGTCACTGTGGACAGGGTGGCTGACCTGGAGTCACTGTGGAGAGGGTGACTGACCGGGCTGACCTAGGTCACTGTGGACAGGGTGACTGACCCAGGGTCACTGTGGACAGGGTGGCTGACCCCGGGTCACTGTGGACAGGGTGGCTGACTTAGGTCACTGTGGACAGGGTGACTGACCCGGCTGACATAGGTCACTATGTCACCCTGTGGACAGGGTGGCTGACCAGGATCACTGTCTGCCTTGGCGGCTTTCTCGTGCAGAATAGAATAAAAACAGAACGTCAGCATGTTACCATTGTCCCCTGTGTCCTGGCTTCCGGAGGAAAACGTGTCCATGGCTGAGGTTTCAAAGGACATGGTTCCCGGGGCCACGTGAGGATGGACAGAGGGACATGGGAGTCGCCTGAGCTGCTTGCAGATCAGCCCAGAACTGCAACGTGGCAGGAGTGACTGGAGTGTTCCAGCCTGGAGCCCGGGGGCTCTGTGCGGTCAGCCTGGGATCCAAGACCCCCCCCAGCGCCCACCCCCAGAGCCCCCGCTGCCCAGCAAGGG
>SJYG01000387.1:337678-348171 GCA_006410535.1 Litocranius walleri
GTTACAAAACAAATGGACCGGTACAGTCTTCAAAACGACAAAAAAGAAAGAAGGAAAAGAAAAAGAATATCAAATACTGGGAAAGGGAAGAATTTGATTTCCAGAGTTACCATATGGTCAATTCTCCAATTTTCAACAACAACAACAAAAAAAACAAGGCTTACAAAGAAACAAGGGAATATGGCTTATTCAAAATAAACTTACAGAAATTATCCATGAGGAGGTGATGTTATCAGTCTTAACTAGACAAAGACTTTAAAACTACTGCTTTAACTATGCTCAAAAAGGGAAAATAAAACATGGGCAGAAATAAAGGCTATCAGGAAAATGATACATGTACAGAATAAGAATATCAACAAGAAGATAGAAACTTTTTTAAAAAGCAAGCAGAAATTCTGGAGCTGAAAAGTACAGTGGCTGAAATGGAAAATTCACCAAAGGGGCTCAGTAGCAGACTTGATCAAGCAGAAGAAAGGTTCAGTGAACTTGAAGACAGAACAGCTGAAATGATCAAACCGGGGAGCAGGAAATAAAGAACAAAGAGAAGTGAAGAGAGCTGGGGGGCTCCTGGGTTATCAAGTATGTCCACATAAGCATGATGAGAGTCCCTGCAGAGAAGCAAAAGGGACAAAACAATTACGTGAAGAAATAATGGATGAGAACTTCTAATATGCTTAACCAGCTCCAGGTAGGATAAGCTCAAAGAGCTCCGCACTGACACACATTATAACCAAACTGCTGAAAATCGAAGAAAAAAGTCTCAGAGGCATCAAGAGAAAAGAGGCATGCAAGTCATTCTCAGTGAGATTATCAGCTAACTTATTATCAGAAAACTTGGAAGCCACTAAGGCGCTGAATGATACACTTGAAATGGTGAAAGAAAGAACAGTCAACCAAGAATCCTATATCTGGCCAAGCTGTTCCTCGATAATGAGAGAGAAATTAAGACATTCCCAGACAAACAAAAACTGAGCGTTCATTACCACTGAACCTATTCTATAAGTAAACGAAGGTTGCTCAGTCATGTCTGACTCTGTGACCCCATGGACTACACAGTCCATGGAATTCTCCAAGCCACAATACTAGAATACTGGAGTGGATAGCTGTTCCCTTCTCCAGGAGATCTTTCCAACCCAGGGATGGAACCCAGCTCTCCCACATAGCAGGCAGATTCTTTACCAGCTGAGCCTCCAGGAAACCTATTCTATAAGAAATACTAAAAGAAACCCTTCAGGTTGAAATGAAAAGACACTAGACAGTAAATCAAAGCCCTATAAGAAAGTAAAGATCTCCAATGAAGCTGAACATGTGGGCAACTATAAAAATCAGTATTATTATACTTTTGCTTATAACTCCAGCTTTTATTTTCCATGATTTAAAAGAGAAATGTGGGAATTCCCTGGCTGTCCAGTGGTTAGGACTTGGCATTCTCACTGCTGAGGCCCAGGTTCAATCCCTGGTCAAGGAACTAAGATCCAGCAAGCCAAGAAGTGTGGTTAAATTTTTTTAAAAAAGATAAAAATATGTCTGTTATTAGTACACAATCAATAAAGATTTAATTTGTTGCAATAGTAACATAAGGAGAGGATGGATTATATGGGATTAGAGTTTTACACGCAATTTACCTTGCCTAAAATGGCACCCCACTCCAGTACTCTTGCCTGGAAAATCCCATGGATGGAGGAGCCTGGTGGGCTGCAGTCCATGGGGTCGCACAGAGTCGGACACGACTGAGCGACTTCACGTTCACTTTTCACTTTCATGCATTGGAGAAGGAAACGGCAACCCACTCCAGTGTTCTTGCCTGGAGAATCCCAGGGATGGTGAAGACTGGTGGGCTGCCATCTGTGGGGTCACACAGAGTCGGACACGACTGAAGTGACTTAGCAGCAGCAGCAGCAAATGTGGTTAAAGGGAATAGTATGAACAATTACATGCCAACAAGTTTGATAACCTAGAAGAAATGGACAAATTCTGAGAAACAAAGAGTCTAACAATACTTACTCATGAAGAAATAGACAAACTGAATAGGCCTTTAAAGAGCTGTTGTTAAATAGTTTAGTGACTTGTTCAGTCTCTAAAGTCATGTCTGCTTCTTTGCGAACCATGAACTGCAGCATGCCAGGCTTCCCTGTCCATCTCTATCTCCCTGAGTTTGCTTAAACTCATCTCCATTAAGTCCGTGATGCCATCCAATCATCTCATCCTCTGTGGCCCCCTTCTCCTCCTGCCCTCAGTCTTTCCCAGCATCAGTCTTTTCCAATGAGTCAGCTCTTCACATCAGGTGGCCAAATTACTGGAGCTTCAGCCTCAGCATCAGTCCTTCCAGTGAGTATTCATTGGGTTGATTTGAAAGGTTGATTTCCTTTAGGATTGATTGGTTTGATCTCCTTGCTGTCCAAAGTACTCTCAGGAGTCTTCTCCAGCACTACAATTTGAAAGCATCAATTCTCTGGTGTTCAGCCTTCTTTGTGGTCCAGGTCTCATGACTCAAACCATAGCTTTGACTCTACAGACCTTTGTCAGCAGGATGACAAAGTGATGGCTTTGTTTTTTAATACACTGTCTATGTTTGCCATAGCTATTCTTCCCAGGAGCAAGTGTCTTCTAATTTCATGGCTGCAGTCACCACCTGCATTGATTTTTGGAGTCGAAGAAAATGAAATCTGACACTGTTTCCATATTTCCCATCTATTTGCCATGAAGCGATGGCATGGGTGCTATGATCTTAGTTTTTTGAATGTTGAATTTTAAACCAGCTTTTTCACTCTCCTCTTTCACCTTCATCAAGAGGCTCTTTAGTTCCACTTCACTTTCTGCCATTAAAGTGGTATCACCTGCATATCTGAGGTTGATATTAATTAATTAGTAAGGAGATCAAATCAGCAATCAAAAACCTGTCAACAAAGAAAACTTTGGTCCAAGCAAACAAAAGTATGGGCCAATATCTCTTATGAACAGTTATGCAAAAATCCTCAACAAAATGCTAGCAAAATAAATTCAGAAGTATATTAAAAAGTATCTACACCATGACCAAGTGAGTTTCATTACTGGAATGCAAGGTGCCCAATGTACAAAATCAACCAATCACCACCTTAATAGAATGAAAAGGGGAAAACCCCACATCTCAAAGCAGAGAAAGAATTTGCCGAAATTCAATACTTTTTCATGATTTAAAAAAAAAGAAAACTCAGTGGACTAAGAATAGAAGGAAACTCAATGTAACAAAGGCCACATATGAAAACCTCATGGCTAACATCATACTCACTGCTGAAAGATAAAATCTTTTCCTTTAAAATCATTAACAAGACAAGGATACATACATTTACCACTTCTATTCAGCGCAGTATCAGAGGTTCTAGCCAAAGCAATTAGACAAGAAAACAATAAATAGATAAAAGGCACCCATGTTGGAAAATAAAGAAACTATCCCTGGTCACAAATGACATGAACATACATGTATAAATTTCTAGAAATTCCACCAAAAATTATTCAAGCTTGCTGTGATGTGAATGTTTCCCTCCAAAATCCACATGCTGACACTCTAACCCTCAACAGTGACGGTACTAGCAAGTGCTTCAGTCCTGAGAGTGGAGGCTTCCGGAATGGGACTGTGCATTATAAAAGCAGTTCCAGAGAGATCCGTGGCTCCTGCTGACTTTGCAAGAAGTGGAAAGTCTGAAATCAGGAAGAATACTCTCACCAGAACCCTATCATGCTGGCTGAATTCCAGCCTCCAGCACTGTGAGAAATAAATTCCTGTCATTTGTATGCAACCCAACCACCTGCATTGATTTTTGGAGTCGAAGAAAATGAAATCTGACACTGTTTCCATATTTCCCATCTATTTGCCATGAAGCGATGGCATGGGTGCTATGATCTTAGTTTTTTGAATGTTGAATTTTAAACCAGCTTTTTCACTCTCCTCTTTCACCTTCATCAAGAGGCTCTTTAGTTCCACTTCACTTTCTGCCATTAAAGTGGTATCACCTGCATATCTGAGGTTGATATTAATTAATTAGTAAGGAGATCAAATCAGCAATCAAAAACCTGTCAACAAAGAAAACTTTGGTCCAAGCAAACAAAAGTATGGGCCAATATCTCTTATGAACAGTTATGCAAAAATCCTCAACAAAATGCTAGCAAAATAAATTCAGAAGTATATTAAAAAGTATCTACACCATGACCAAGTGAGTTTCATTACTGGAATGCAAGGTGCCCAATGTACAAAATCAACCAATCACCACCTTAATAGAATGAAAAGGGGAAAACCCCACATCTCAAAGCAGAGAAAGAATTTGCCGAAATTCAATACTTTTTCATGATTTAAAAAAAAAGAAAACTCAGTGGACTAAGAATAGAAGGAAACTCAATGTAACAAAGGCCACATATGAAAACCTCATGGCTAACATCATACTCACTGCTGAAAGATAAAATCTTTTCCTTTAAAATCATTAACAAGACAAGGATACATACATTTACCACTTCTATTCAGCGCAGTATCAGAGGTTCTAGCCAAAGCAATTAGACAAGAAAACAATAAATAGATAAAAGGCACCCATGTTGGAAAATAAAGAAACTATCCCTGGTCACAAATGACATGAACATACATGTATAAATTTCTAGAAATTCCACCAAAAATTATTCAAGCTTGCTGTGATGTGAATGTTTCCCTCCAAAATCCACATGCTGACACTCTAACCCTCAACAGTGACGGTACTAGCAAGTGCTTCAGTCCTGAGAGTGGAGGCTTCCGGAATGGGACTGTGCATTATAAAAGCAGTTCCAGAGAGATCCGTGGCTCCTGCTGACTTTGCAAGAAGTGGAAAGTCTGAAATCAGGAAGAATACTCTCACCAGAACCCTATCATGCTGGCTGAATTCCAGCCTCCAGCACTGTGAGAAATAAATTCCTGTCATTTGTATGCAACCCAGTCTGTGTTATTTTTTTATAGCAGCTGAAATGGACTAAAACAGGGCTAGTAAATGAATTTATCAAGCTGCTATACACTAGCAAGGAACAACCCAAAGCATAAATTAAGAAAATAATTCCATTCAAAATACCATCAAAAAAGATACTTAGGATTAAGTTAACCAAGGAGGCAAAAGACTCGTGCAATGAAAATTACAAAACTTTGCTAAAGGAAATTCAAGAACACATAAATAGTAGAGCACCTCACATCCGTGGATTTGAAGACTGAATACTGATAAGATAACAATATTACCCAAAGAGAGCTACAGGTTTTACATAATCCCTATCAAAATCCCAAGGGTGCTTTTGCAGAAATATAAAAATCCATCCAGAAATTCACACAGAATCTCAAGGGAATAGACAAAATACTCTTGAAAAAGAAGAACAAAGTTGAAGGGCGAATTCTTCCTGATTCCTGATTTCAAAACTTATTACAAAGCTACAGTACTCAAAACACTGTGGTACTGCCATACAGACCAGTGGCATAGCCCAGCTAGAGCAGAAGTCCGGGGAAGGTGATGGCACCCCCCTCCAGTGCTCTTGCCTGGAAAATCCCACGAATGGAGGAGCCTGGTGGGCTGCAGTCCATGGGGTCACTAGGAGTCAGACACGACTGAAGCGACTTGGCAGCAGCACAGCTGGGGCACAAATAAGCCCTGGCACACACAGTAAATTGGTTTCGACTGGTATTTGATCAAGTGTGCCAAGACCATTCTGTGAGGGAAAGAACAGTCTTTTCAACAAATGGTCCTGGGAAAAAAATTGATACCCACAAGTAAAAGAGGGAAGTTAGACTCTTATCTGACACCATATATGAAGATTAGATCAAAGGCTCAAATGTAAGAACTAAACCAATGAAACTCTTAGAAGAAAATTAGTGGGAAATTCTTGTGATGCTCTATTTGTCAATGATTTTTGGATATGATACCAAAAGCACAGGTGGCAAAAGAAAACAGATAAACTGGGCTACATCAAAATTAAACCTCTTTGCATCAAAGGACAAGACAACTGTTGGGACCTAACAAACGCCATGATAGGCTTCAGGGACTAAGACAGGTCTCAGGGGAAAAGCTGAATCATTGCCCAGTGAGGTCATCCCCACAGATGCCAGGACTTGTCCAATCAGCATACTCCCCGTAAACTGGTTTGAGTTTATCAGGACATAAAAGACATTCCCCTGCAGCCAATAAAGATTAGCCAATTAGTAAATATCAGGAAACCCCTGTAGCCAATAAAGATTAGCCAATCAGTCCTTGCCAACACCCTGTAAACCTATAAATACAGCTGTAAATGTGGGCTCAGGGCTCTTGCTCCACTCCACTGCGTTGGCTGTGGCGGGAGAGCCCTGGCTCGAGATAGAAATAAAACCCCTTCATGCTTTTGCATTGCCGTGGATGCCTTATTCTCTCAGTTTTGGGGACTTGGACTCTGGGCATAACACAAAATGGATAAAATATTTGCAGATCATATATCTGATTAGGGGTTAATATTCAGAATACTGTTGTTCGGTTGCCAGGCCATGTCTGACTCTTTGTGATGCCCTGGACTGCAGCATGGCAGGCCTCCCTGCCCCACACAATCTCCCGGAGTCTGCCCTAGTTCACGTTCATTGAATCAGTGATGCCATCCAATCATCTCATCCTCTGTTGCCCTCTTCTGCCTTCAATCTTTCCCAGCATCAGGGTCTTTTCCAATGAGGTGGCTGTTCGCATCGGGTGGCCAAAGTATTGAAACTTCAACTTCAGTATCAGTCCTTCCATTGAATATTTAAGATTGATTTCCTCTAGGATTGGCTGGTTTGATCCCCTTGCTGTCCAAGCAACTTTCAAGAGTCTTCTCTAGCATCACAGTTTGAAAGCATCAGTTCTTCTGCACTCGGCCTTCTTTACGGCCCAGCTCCCTCATCTGTGTGTGACTAGTGGAGAGACCATAGCTTCGAGTGCACAGGTCTTTGTCGGCAAAGTGATGTCCTTGCTTTTTAGTACACTGTCTACGTTTGTCATAGCTTTCCTTCCAAGAAACAGTCATTTGGTTTTTGACTGCAGTCCACGTCTGCTGTGATTTTAGAATCCAAGAAGAGAAAACCTGTCACTCACTTCCACATTTTCCCTTCTGTTTGCCATGAAGTGATGGGGCTGGGTGCCATGATCTTAATTTTTTAATACTGAGCTTCCAGTCAGCTTTTTCATCCTCCTCTTTCAGCCACATCAAGAGGCTCTCTAGGTCCTCTTCACATTCTGCCATTAGAGTGGTATCATCTGCATATCCGAGTTCTGACAAAACGTGGTCCACTGGAGAGCCAGAATGTTAAGAACTCCAGAAACAACCCAACTCAAAAAAACCAACCAAACACACCTGAGCCAGGGACTTGAATAGACATTTCTCCAGAGAAGATATCCAAATAGCTAATTAGCACATGAAGAGGTGCTCAGCCTCAACAGCCACTAGAGAAACGCACACCAAGACCTTGGTGAGATGCCACTCACACATGTCGGGCTGGCTGTTGTCAGAAGGAAGGCTTCCCAGGTGGCACTAGTGGCAAAGAATCTGCCTGACGATGCAGGAGACGCAAGAGACCCAGTTCGATCCCTGGGTCAGGAAGATCCCCTGGAGGAGGAAATGGCAACCCAGTGTTCTTGCCTGGAAAGTTCCCTGGACAGAGGAGCCTTGTGGACTACAGTCTGTAGGGCTGCAAAGAGTCAGACATGACTGAGCAAGTGAGTATATCTTGTTTATTAAAAAAGGGGATAGGGACTTCCCTGGTCGTCAGTGGCTGAGACCTTATGCCCCCAGTGCAGGGGGCCCGGGCTGGATCCCTGGTCAGGGAAATGAATCCCACACGTGCAGCTGGAAAGATCTGGCATGCCGCAACGCAGACTTGGCACAGCCAAATAAACACTTAAAAAATACAGAAGCGGAAAAACAAAAGTGTCAGCAATGATGTGGGAAAGTTGGGACCTCTGGGCACTGCTGCTAGGGGTGTGAAATGCTTCTGTGTTTGGTGATTGCTCAGAAGGTTAGACACAGACAATACGATTTAGTATCCCTAGGTACATACCCAAGGGAGTTGAAGGCAGGGGCTCCTATATTTACACCCGTCTGTTGACAGTTGCCTTATTCCCAACAGCCAAAAGGTGAAAAGAACCCAAAGGCCTATGAATGGGTGAAATGTCCTATAGTCACAGAATAGAGTTCTATTCAGCCTTAAAAGGGGAAATTCTGACACAAGCTACCACGTGGATGAAACTTACATTGTGCAGAGCGAATGACCCAGTACCAAGAGGACCCGGAAGAGTCAAACCCACAGAGACAGGAAGTAGGGGGAGACCAGGGCCTGGGGAGGGGGAGGGGAGTTGTTTAACCGGTACCGAGTTTCTGAGGGATGATAAAAGTGTTCCAGAGATGATGGTGGTGATGGTCACACACCATGAGTGGACTTAATGCCAATTAATGTACACTTAAAATAGCAAATTTTATGTTATGTATGAGTGTGAGTAAACTCCAGGAGACAGTTAAGGACAGGGAATCCTGGCATGGCGCAGGGCAAGGAGGTGCAAGGGGTCGGCTGTGACTTAGTGGCCGAGCAACAGCAAGCGACCCTTCATAGGCAGATGGGAAGCAAAACCAAGATCCCCGATGGTTTCCACGCTGTAAGTGCTCCGGTAGCTCGAACTCCAAATTCCCGGGAAGCCCTGGCTCCTCCCCTCATCCTACCTCGCCCACCGTGTCCCGTGCCCTCCTGCGGGTGCTCCAGCCATGCCAGGTGCCTTCAGACCCTTCAAGAGTCACCTTCATTCCTGCCCCAGGGCCTTTGCCCCTGCCACTTCTTAAGCAGAAGGCTGCCTTCTCCGCGTCCTCTGCTCAACGCACCCCGCCCCATGCCACACAGAGCTCTGTGCTGTGAGCTCCAGGGGGAACTTACTCCTCCATGGCGGCGTCAGATCCCCAGGGCCCTGGGAGGTACCCCTTGGGGTGCATCAGAACTTGCTAGAAGGCAGAAAGGAAGGCGGGAAGGAGGGTGGGAGGGGAGAGGAATCGGGCAAGGAAAGGGATTTGTGTGAGGACGGGAAAAGCGGAAGATGGGCAGGGGCCCCCTGGAGGGGGCCTCCTCATCTCCTGCAGCCCTGGGCGGGGCTAGGGGAGTGGGCACAGCTCTTCTCCGGGCAGGTGGAACTCTCTGGGGACTGGGTCCCCCAGGGGGGCTTGATCGCCCCTCACCCGCCTCCCCAGGCATAGACCTGGGCTGTCTGGACCCCATCTGGTCTGAGACAAGTGGGTTTCCATTCCGCAGACGCCTGGTGCTCCGGGGAGCAGAAGTCTGCAGCCGCAGACAGCCAGACAGGCCCTGGGCAGGCCGAGAGTCAGCCAGGCCTTTGAGCCCCCAGGCTGTGCCCCATCGTCTGGGACCCTCCAAAGAGTGCACTGCAGAGCAGGGCAAACCGCCAGCACTCAGCAAATGCCTGAGGCGTGAGGCCTCCCAGTGCCTGCAGCCCTGGCCTGGCACTGCTGCAGTGGCAGGCAGGTGGGCAGGGAGGGATGAGCGGAGAAGGGCCCAAGCCTTGGTGATGACCCATTCCCGGGGCTTCCGGCAAGGCCAGAGGACTGGCCGGGGCAGCCCGGCTCTGGGCTGCCTGTGGGGGTCTCCCCTGCAGGTGGGATCTGGGCTGCCCGAGGCCCGCGGGCTGGGCATGGGACAGGGCGTGCCCCAGGCAGGGCAGGCCTCTCTCCCCGCGGCCCCCCCGAGCCCCAGGAGGCCTGGCTCGGGCCCCCTTCCCGGCAGAGCTGCACGCCGCTTCCTGGTTCTTCTGTTCTCGGCTCTCTCAACTGTGAAGGGGCAAACTCTCTGAGCAAACAGGCTGGGCTCTGTGGCCTACATCCGGGATGCCTCAATCCCGCAGCCCTGCCCATGGTGACCCTGCCCAAGGATGCTGATGGTGTGGGGGGGGGACAGGGCAGCAAGGGCTCACTCTTCCGGTGCATTTATCGAGTGCCTACTGTGTGCCAGCCGTGAGCACATGGGCCAGGGCCCAGCTACACGGAGCACTCCTTCCGGGGTGGGGTGGGGTGGGGGGTGCAGAGGATAGCCTCTAAGCTCGAAGAGAATGCCCTCAAGTGCCCAGGCACTCAGCTGCTCCCATGTGGTGGGGGTGGGGGCCAGGAGCCGCCCTGAGAGTCTGCAGGATTCCGTCCATGCAGGACGGCTGGAGGGGTGTGCTAGCTCTGATGGTGTCCAACTGGGGTCAGGCTGGGGCCACAGACCGAGAGCTGGGCCTTGGGGGAGGCGAGAGAAGGCTGGGCACGGGGGTGCAGGCTGGGGGCCAGATTCCCACTTCCTTCCTTCCTTCCTTCCAGAGGTCTGCAGTGTGCCCCCCACACACACGAGGGACCAGGTGCAGAGCCCGGTGTTTGCAGGGAGGCTGGACACAGCCGCAGCCTGGGGACACAGAGGTGGCGGGGGCCCCAGCGCACCCTCAGGCCGGTCCTGTGGGGCCCTGCCCAGCCCTCCCCCAGAGACCCCGCCC
>SJYG01000387.1:356775-382139 GCA_006410535.1 Litocranius walleri
CCGCAGCACCTGCTCCGGGGGACTCTGGCAGTGCCAGGACCTCCCGTGCCCAGGCACCTGCTCCGTCCAGGGCGGGTCTCACATCTCCACCTACGACGAGAAACTCTACGACGTACACGGGGACTGCAGTTACGTCCTCACCAAGGTGAGCCCCACCTGCTGGGCCTCCCGAGGCCCTTGGCCCCTCGCTGCCCCGGGGAGGGTTCCCCGATGGCCCTCAGAGTGCTGAAGCCCCCGGGGTTCCATTCCCAGAAGCAGCGCACACTCGTGGGGCCCGGAGACAAGCGGTCCCGAGGTGACCGCGTGCGAGTTCCCCACCCCCGCAGGGGCCTCCGGGACGTGGGGCTCCCTGCCCGGTGGGGGGCTGACCACCCAGCACGGGGGGTGTCCTGCCCCGTCAGGTATGTGCGGACAGTGCGCTCACCGTGCTGGCCGACCTGCGCAAGTGTGGCCTGACGGACAACGAGAACTGCCTCAAAACAGTGACACTGAGCTTGAACGGAGGGGACACGGTGAGGCCCCAGCTGGGGGCTGGGAGGGGTGGGGGCCGGCGGTCCCCCGCTGGGGCGCCAGGCTGGCTCCTCCCCTCGCTGACCGCAGCCCCGCCTCCTCTCGCCAGACCGTCCAGATCCAGGCCAACGGCGGGGTGTTCGTGAACTCCATCTACACCCAGCTGCCGGTGTCTGTGGGTACGTGGCCCCGGGGAGCCCTGTGAGGCCAGGCGGGGCCTCCAGGTGGCGGCACCGAGCCAGCCCGGCCACTCCCAGGTCTATGCGGTTCTCGGCTGCATGGTGGTGGGGGGCTCACGGCGGCTTTGTGGGGATCCGCGTGGCACCCTCTCAGTGCCCGACCCCGCAGGAGGGTCAGCGGTCATGATCACATGCACGCACGAGCTCCTGCCCGGCTCCTGGAGGCGTGGCCGGGGCTCCTGCCAGGCGGTCCTGAGACCCAAGACTGGGCGCTCAGCACCGCGCCCCACTCCCCCCGCAGCGGACTGCACGGTCTTCAGGCCGTCGTCCTTCTTCATCCTGGTGCAGACGGGCTCCGGGCTGCAGCTCCAGGTGCAGCTGGTGCCCCTCATGCAGCTGTTCCTCCGGCTGGACCCCGCCTACCGCGGCCAGATGTGCGGTGAGGCTGGTGGCGGGCCGGAAGCAGACGGGCAGCCAGGGTGGGGACACGGCCTGGGAGGCCGCGGTGCCCGGGACGGCAGCCGGGAGGGTGGAGCGCAGGGCACGCTGCCCTCACGGCGGGCTTAGCATGGGGGCTGACCTCCCCCCTCCACCACAGGTCATCTGCAAATAGTTCTGGATCTTCCTTCCCAGGAGTCTGGTTGGGTGGGGTCACCTTGCGGTGGCCCCTGCAGGTGTGGGGAGCCTGGGCCAGACTGGGCGGCCCCCTGATGCCCACAACCCCACCCCCACCCCTGCTCCCAGGCCTGTGCGGGAACTTCAACCAGAACCAGGCCGACGACTTCCGGACCGTCAGCGGTGTGGTGGAGGCCACGGCCGCGGCCTTTGCCAACACCTGGAAGACCCAGGCCGCCTGCCCCAATGTCAAGAACAGCTTCGAGGACCCCTGCTCCCTCAGCGTGGAGAACGGTGTGTGTCCAGCAGCCCCAGGGCCCTCGGATTACGCGGGTCTGGGCCTGGGAGCTATGAGGTTGGGGCTGGGGGTGATGAGGCGGGGGGAATGCAGGGTTCTGGGCAGGCTGGGGGCTCGTCCCCAGGGAGGCGCCTGCTGCCCTGTAAGCAGTGCCCACTTAGCGTAGCTGGGGAGCCCGTAATCAGTGTCCCAGAAGTCACTGGCCACGGGGCCTGGGGGTGCCGAGCGGGGCTGGGCGGGTGGGCAGGTGCAGGGGAGGCGGTGTGGGAGGAAGGCAGTGAGTGCTAAGCCGCGCCTATGACTGTCGGCCGCGTGCCCCCAACCCCAGAGAACTACGCCCAGCACTGGTGCTCCCTGCTGACCCGCCCTGCCGGGCCCTTCTCGCCCTGCCACTCCGTCGTCAGCCCTGGGCCCTTCCACTCGGTGAGACCCCTGGCCAGCACCTAGGGTGGGGCGGGGTGCTGGGAACAGGACGGTCCCCACCTCCAAGGCCACGGGTCAGGCCCGTTCGAGGGACACAGCCACGGCTGGTGTGTTTGTTGCCTGGGGTGGCCGTAACAAAGGACCGCAGACTGGGTGCAGGGTGGGGGCGATGCTGGAGGCCTCTACCCGCACCCCAGTGCTGGATCACAGAGCCGGCAGGACCCCAGGGCCTTCCTGCCTCCCTGACCTCTGGGGGCCTCGAGGCGGCACCGCCCTCTGCTCGCCTCCACGAGGACCCAGACCTGTGTGGCTGTGCTCAAAGCTCTCCTTGTGGGGACACCAGGTGTGCTGGCTCAGACTCACCCTAGTGACCTCATCTGAGCTTCCACACACCTGCAAGGGGCCCGTTTCCAACAAGGCCACGTTCACAGGCCCAGGGGCCTAACAGGGACGCATTCTCCTCGGGGACGCAACTCCACCCATGACAGTTGGCTCACAGGCCACCTTTTTGGAAGCCAAAACCCTCACGTGCACAAGGCTCTTGTCCCGGGGCGTGCGTGTCCACGGCTAGAAGACCCAGGCCCACTTTGGGGGTGTGTGGGCCTCCCAGCATCCTCCCCGCTGCTGCCCCACTGCCTTTAGTCTTCTGCCACAACCCGCGCCCCTCATAGGCAGCCCAAGCTGTGCCGGACCCAGAATCCCAGCTGGACGCTGTCCTGGCCCCACACAGAGCTGCCCGTCAACCCTGTCCCCATGCAGCCCGGCCTCCCTCGTCCCTCAGGGCAGCGCGTCCGCTCCCCTCGAATCCCATGGCCTTACGCCCAGCCTGGGGCTGCTCCGTGTCTCTGGCCCAGATGGGGGTCCCAGGAAGGATGGACAGGGAGAGAAGGGCCCCTGGTGGGCTGGGGTCGCTGACGCCCCGGTGCGCCCCCAGAACTGCCTGTTCGACACCTGCAACTGTGAGAAGAGCGAGGCCTGCATGTGTGCGGCCCTGTCCTCCTACGTCCGGGCCTGCGCCGCCCGCGGCGTGCTGCTCCGTGGCTGGCGGGACGGCGTGTGCAGTGAGTGTCCGCCAGCCGGCTAGACGGGCGTGGGGGGCACTGGGCACCCCGGGACACCCCCTGCCGCGTGTCCGCAGTGAGAGCTCGGGCCTCTCCCCACTCCCAGAGGGGAAGCCGAGCCTCGGGCCATGTCAGCCCCAGTTTGGACGTGCCCGAGGTGAGTGGGGACAGGTCACCCGGCCGCTGACCTGCGTGTCACCCACCCTCCCCCAGCCAAGTACGCGAGCAGCTGCCCGAAGACCCAGAGCTACGCCCACGTGGTGGACAGCTGCCAGCCCACCTGCCGCTCCCTGAGCCAGCCCGACGTCTCCTGCGACGTGGCCTTCGTGCCCGTGGACGGCTGTGTCTGCCCACAGGGCACCTTCCTGGATGACTTGGGCGACTGTGTCCCCGCCGAGGCCTGTCCTTGCTACTTGGGCGGCACGGTGGTGGCTCCCGGGGAGGTCGTTCACGACAACGGAGTGGTGTGGTGAGGGGCCTCTCCCCGCTGCCACCCTACCCCACCTGCTTCTCACGGAAATACAGAGGCTCCCCGTAGAGTGGCCTTCACCTGCCTGCCCCTCAGCCCGTCTGAGAGGGACCGCTCCTCTGGCCTGGGGAGGTGTTTTGTGGGTCTGGAGCCCGCGGGGGGCCAGCCTGGGTGCACCCCTGCCCCGGCCTCCCCCCTTCCCTGCTGCACCCCCACCCCTACCCTCGCCAGAGTCCAGGGGCCTTGCTGGCACCTCTGCTCACGCAGCCAGTGCCTTCGGGTGGGGGGTGGAGTCCTCATCGCAGCCCCGCAGAAGGTGCCTGCTCCCGGCTCATAGGTGTGGGAGGAAGGCAGTGAGTGCTAAGCCGCGCCTATGACTGTCGGCCGCGTGCCCCCAACCCCAGAGAACTACGCCCAGCACTGGTGCTCCCTGCTGACCCGCCCTGCCGGGCCCTTCTCGCCCTGCCACTCCGTCGTCAGCCCTGGGCCCTTCCACTCGGTGAGACCCCTGGCCAGCACCTAGGGTGGGGCGGGGTGCTGGGAACAGGACGGTCCCCACCTCCAAGGCCACGGGTCAGGCCCGTTCGAGGGACACAGCCACGGCTGGTGTGTTTGTTGCCTGGGGTGGCCGTAACAAAGGACCGCAGACTGGGTGCAGGGTGGGGGCGATGCTGGAGGCCTCTACCCGCACCCCAGTGCTGGATCACAGAGCCGGCAGGACCCCAGGGCCTTCCTGCCTCCCTGACCTCTGGGGGCCTCGAGGCGGCACCGCCCTCTGCTCGCCTCCACGAGGACCCAGACCTGTGTGGCTGTGCTCAAAGCTCTCCTTGTGGGGACACCAGGTGTGCTGGCTCAGACTCACCCTAGTGACCTCATCTGAGCTTCCACACACCTGCAAGGGGCCCGTTTCCAACAAGGCCACGTTCACAGGCCCAGGGGCCTAACAGGGACGCATTCTCCTCGGGGACGCAACTCCACCCATGACAGTTGGCTCACAGGCCACCTTTTTGGAAGCCAAAACCCTCACGTGCACAAGGCTCTTGTCCCGGGGCGTGCGTGTCCACGGCTAGAAGACCCAGGCCCACTTTGGGGGTGTGTGGGCCTCCCAGCATCCTCCCCGCTGCTGCCCCACTGCCTTTAGTCTTCTGCCACAACCCGCGCCCCTCATAGGCAGCCCAAGCTGTGCCGGACCCAGAATCCCAGCTGGACGCTGTCCTGGCCCCACACAGAGCTGCCCGTCAACCCTGTCCCCATGCAGCCCGGCCTCCCTCGTCCCTCAGGGCAGCGCGTCCGCTCCCCTCGAATCCCATGGCCTTACGCCCAGCCTGGGGCTGCTCCGTGTCTCTGGCCCAGATGGGGGTCCCAGGAAGGATGGACAGGGAGAGAAGGGCCCCTGGTGGGCTGGGGTCGCTGACGCCCCGGTGCGCCCCCAGAACTGCCTGTTCGACACCTGCAACTGTGAGAAGAGCGAGGCCTGCATGTGTGCGGCCCTGTCCTCCTACGTCCGGGCCTGCGCCGCCCGCGGCGTGCTGCTCCGTGGCTGGCGGGACGGCGTGTGCAGTGAGTGTCCGCCAGCCGGCTAGACGGGCGTGGGGGGCACTGGGCACCCCGGGACACCCCCTGCCGCGTGTCCGCAGTGAGAGCTCGGGCCTCTCCCCACTCCCAGAGGGGAAGCCGAGCCTCGGGCCATGTCAGCCCCAGTTTGGACGTGCCCGAGGTGAGTGGGGACAGGTCACCCGGCCGCTGACCTGCGTGTCACCCACCCTCCCCCAGCCAAGTACGCGAGCAGCTGCCCGAAGACCCAGAGCTACGCCCACGTGGTGGACAGCTGCCAGCCCACCTGCCGCTCCCTGAGCCAGCCCGACGTCTCCTGCGACGTGGCCTTCGTGCCCGTGGACGGCTGTGTCTGCCCACAGGGCACCTTCCTGGATGACTTGGGCGACTGTGTCCCCGCCGAGGCCTGTCCTTGCTACTTGGGCGGCACGGTGGTGGCTCCCGGGGAGGTCGTTCACGACAACGGAGTGGTGTGGTGAGGGGCCTCTCCCCGCTGCCACCCTACCCCACCTGCTTCTCACGGAAATACAGAGGCTCCCCGTAGAGTGGCCTTCACCTGCCTGCCCCTCAGCCCGTCTGAGAGGGACCGCTCCTCTGGCCTGGGGAGGTGTTTTGTGGGTCTGGAGCCCGCGGGGGGCCAGCCTGGGTGCACCCCTGCCCCGGCCTCCCCCCTTCCCTGCTGCACCCCCACCCCTACCCTCGCCAGAGTCCAGGGGCCTTGCTGGCACCTCTGCTCACGCAGCCAGTGCCTTCGGGTGGGGGGTGGAGTCCTCATCGCAGCCCCGCAGAAGGTGCCTGCTCCCGGCTCATGACAAGGCCCGGGCCTGGGCTGGGGTCTGGGTGGGGGCAGTGGGGCCGTGGCCCAGACTGTCCCCGCCCTCGTCTCTCGTAGCTCGTGTGTGAGTGGGAGGCTGAGCTGTCTGGGGGCCACGGAGCAGAGCGCAGGTGCGGCCTCCCCTGGACCTCTGCCCTCGGGGCCCCATGCTGTCCCCGGGACCCAGGAGTGGGCGCGGCTGGCCAGGAGGCCCCCCCCAGCGTGGCTCTCTCCACAGGGTGCGTGGCCCCTATGGTGTTCCTTGACTGCAGCAACGCCTCCGCGGACGCGCCGGGGGCCGAGTGCGTGCGAAGCTGTCACACCCTGGACGTGGACTGTGTGAGTGGGCCTGAAGGGCCCGGCTGTGCTGCCCGGGGGCCCGGGTGGGCGGCATCCCCGAGCCGGGCCAGAGGAGCCGCTGACCGACACCCGCCTGCCCACAGTTCAGCACTCACTGCGTGTCGGGCTGTGTCTGCCCCGTGGGGCTGCTGTCTGACGGGAGCGGAGGCTGCGTGGCCAAGGAGGACTGCCCTTGCATGCACAACGAGGCCGCCTACAAGCCCGGGGAGGTCATCAAGGTCGACTGCAACACCTGGTGCGTGGCGGGGCCACGGAGGGGCGATGTGGGCTGACAGCACAGGGAGAGCCGGCCCTGGGCGGTCTGCGCTTCCCCTGGCCCACGCCCAGGGCCTGGCCTCCTCTGTCCAGCAGATGGCAGGGCCGGTTAAAGCCGCCCCATGACTGTGCCTGCTTCCCGGGCGCCAAGGTTGAGGGTGGGCCAGGAGACAAGACCACGGCCCAGGGTGTGGGGCGCGGCCCCGGCCTCTATGCTGCCTGCTTTGTGAAGCCCTGGGGCCCTGGGGTCAGCACCGCCCTCCGCTCTATGGTGGAGGGGCTGGGCCCACGGCCGGGTCACGGCACCGCCATCCCTTGCTTGCAGCACCTGCAGGGGCCGCCGGTGGGAGTGCAGCGACCAGCCCTGCCTGGGCACCTGTGTGGCCTACGGGGACGGCCACTTCCTCACCTTCGACGGCGAGCGCTACGGCTTTGAGGGGAGCTGCGAGTACACGCTGGCCCAGGTACGCGGCCCCTCCCTGCCCAGGGCCACAGCACCCATGCGGGGCCCTGACCACAACCCTCTCGTCCCCGCCCCAGGACTACTGTGTGGGCAGTGACACCGCCAACGGGACCTTCCGCATCGTCACCGAGAACGTGCCCTGCGGGACCACGGGCGTCACCTGCTCCAAGGCCATCAAGATCTTCCTGGGGGTGAGGGAGCCTGGGTGCTGCCCCCTCCCTCCACAGTCCTGTCCGAGCCCCCGCGGGGGCCTCAGGCCTCCAGACCACAGCCCAGGGTCCTGACACCCAGGAGAGTCGTTCTCGCCTGGGTCTGGGCCTCCCTCTAGAGGCTCCAGGGGAGGGTCCTTCCTGCCTCGTCCAGCTCCTGGGGCTCCTGGCTTGTGGCCGCGTTCCCCTAGTCTCTGTCCCGTCCTCACACAGCCCCTCCTCACATGGCCCCCCATCTGTGTCCGTCCCCCGTCCTGTCCCTGGGTCCGGACCTCCCTAAATCCAGGATGGTCTCAGCTCCAGACCCTTCACTTATCCCATCTAAGACCCTTTGCCCAAACCAGGGCACACTTGTGGATTCCGGGGCTTAGAACTGGACACATCTTTTGGGAGGGGGGCCTCCATTCAGCCCCCCACACCTGGGGATGACCCTTTCTAGCAGAGGGAAGTCGGGATTCACAGCACAGAGTGCGGCTGCTGGCTGGGGGCGGTTCCCACCTGCTCCGAGGTGGGGAGGTGTGCGAGGAAGCAGGGCCCGAGGGAGCTGAGGGGGGCACCATGCTCTCCTGCCACCCTCTGCGCTCTGTGCTCCCCCCACCACTGACGGCCCCCAAGCTCCCCCTCGGCCTCTGCTGCCCCCCAGCCTCTCACCTCAAGCTCGAGGTTAATGCCGGGAGGCTAGCTCACTTCTGATGCCAGCCCCATGCCCCCAAGCACCCTGGTGCCCGCCTGGGCCACACTGGGGAGGGGCTCTGGCCCAGAGCTGGTCCCTCAGCTCCCTGCAGGCGGCACCTCCCTGTGCCCCTCTGCAGAGCTACGAGCTGATCCTGCATGAGGGCACCCACAGGGTGTTGCAGAGGGGGCCGGGTGGAGACCTGCCCTACCAGGTCCGGTACATGGGCGTCTACCTAACTGTGGAGACCCGCAGCGGCCTGGTTGTGTCCTGGGACCGGAAGACCAGCGTGATCATCCGGCTGCGCCATGAATACAAGGTGGGGGGTGTAGAGCTCTGCCTCCTAGAGCAGGCCCCACAGTGTGGTCTGGCAGCTGACGGACTGCTGAGGCTGGGGTCGGGGGGGCGCAGGCACATGCCCAGTTCCCAAGGGGCCGTGTCAGTCCTGGGGGAAGGTGCTCTTGGCTCCCTGGTCCTTACAGCCGGCCGCTCCATGCCCACTGGGCGCGGGCTCTATGGGCAAGGCAGGCACCTGCCCACTGCCGGACCCTGAGTGCCCCTGCCCTCCTGAAAGCTCGCTGGGTGCTGCCGAGGGAGTGGGGTGCCCTGCAGCCGTGCCTCTGGGCCAGGCTCTGTGTCTCCCACGGCACTGCCCCACATGCCCTGTGCTGTCCCTGCAGGGGAGGGTCTGCGGGCTGTGCGGGAACTTCGACGACAATGCCCTCAATGACTTCACCACGCGGAGCCAGTCTGTGGTGGGTGATGTGCTGGAGTTTGGCAACAGCTGGAAATTCTCGCCGTCGTGCCCGGATGCTCTGGCCCCTAGGGACCCCTGCACCGCCAACCCGTACCGCCGGTCCTGGGCCCAGAAGCAGTGCAGCATCCTCAACAGCGCCACCTTCAGCGCCTGCCGTCCTCAGGTGGGCAGGGCCGGGGTGGGACCTGCGTCTGGCCTGAGCTGGCCCTCTGAGGACAGCCTTGACCCCAGCCATTGTGCAGGACACGCTGTGTGGCCCTCCCCCTGCAGGTGCCAGCATCCCCAGTCCCACCCTGTGTTCCCTGACCACACTCAGCCTCACCCTCTGGAAATTCCCAGGCCCTGAGGGTCACCTCCTGTCCTCCCGCACATTCCCTGAGCTGCCAGCCCCCCACATGGACAGACCTCAGGGCGCCTCCAGCCTGGCCCAGCCCTCTGGCCTCAGACCCTTCCCTACAGCCCATCCTGCTGCCTCGGAACCGCAGGGTGCAGTCACTGACGCGGACCTCGGGACCCGGGCTGTGCACGGCGATGAGCAGGCAGCCGGTGGGACTGGTCTGCCCTGAGGCTGGCCGGCCTGTGTGAGGCCCTGAGGTCCTCCTGGATCGCATCCCCTCACCTCCACACCACCCCTCAGTGCCCTGCCCATTCGATCAGGAAATCCTTTGTGAAGTGACACAGCAGGCTCTGACTCAGATGGTACTGCCCGTGGTGGTGAATGCAAGACTCGGGTCCCCCCGGCCCCTGCTGGCTGGGAGGGGAGACTGGGCAGGGCACCCCCAGCCCTGCAGAGACAGGACAGGTCACAGCAGGGTCACGGGGCGGGGCTGGCCTGCAGCTAAGTGAGGCGCCGAGCAGAGGCAAGGGAAGGGTGGTGGGGTGATGCCAGAGAGGAGACAGGAGCCCCGAGGCGGCACCCAGACGGCAGTGGGGCTTGCTCATGGGCAGCCGGCCGTCCAGGGGCTGCGGGTTGGCACCTCTTGCTGAGCAGCCCCCACCCCACCCCAGGTCGACTCCACCAGGTACTACGAGGCCTGCGTGAGCGATGCCTGTGCCTGCGACTCGGGGGGTGACTGCGAGTGCTTCTGCACGGCCGTGGCTGCCTACGCCCGGGCCTGCCATGAAGCGGGCGTGTGCGTGTCCTGGCGGACCCCGGACGTCTGCCGTGAGTTGGGCTGTCCCTGGCGGTGGGCGGAAGCACAGCTGCAGCCGCTTGGGGGCCTGGCGGGCATGTGTGCACACACGAGGACATGCGTGTACTACATGTGTGCGCACGTGCTCTAGTGTGTAAAGACCAGACAGACACATTGCCCCCAAAGGGGAAGGCTCCCTGGGGACCAGTTCTGAGGGCAGGGATGAGAAGTAAGCCTGGCACTCAGGGGGTGAAGCCTGAGATGCCTCCTTTCTGGGAGGATGAGCCCAGCAGGCGCCCACAGCCTCTCTCCCCCCGGCCAGCTCTGTTCTGTGACTACTACAACCCACGAGGGGAGTGCGAGTGGCACTACCAGCCCTGTGGGGCCCCCTGTCTGAAGACCTGCCGGAACCCCAGTGGGCTTTGCCTGATGGACCTGCCAGGCCTGGAAGGTGAGGACAGGCTTCTGTGGGGAGGCCACACCTCGTCCCCCCAGGATGGCACACAGGCGAGGGGGCCAGGGGCTCCTGCCGCCCCATGTCCGCCCCTAGGACAGGGAGGCAGAGACGGTGGCTCAGCAAAAGCGCACACCGCCCGGCCCGAGCCGTGAGTCTTCTCCCCGCCCTGTCCACCCAGGCTGCTACCCGAAGTGCCCGCCCAGCAAGCCGTTTTTCAACGAGGACCAGATGGAGTGTGTGGCCCAGTGCCATGGCTGCTACGACAAAGATGGGAACTACTATGATGTTGGCACGAGGGTTCCCACCACGGAGAACTGTCAGAGCTGGTGAGCTAGTGTGGGTGCGGGGCGGGGCCAGGGGGCACACCCAGGCTCGTGCCCTGCTGGCTCTTAGCTCTTCTCTCTCCCTCCCCCAGTGACTGCACCTCCAGCGGCCTCCAGTGCACTCACAGCCCCAAGGGTAAGGGGGGCCCAGTTGGTTTGGGGCCTAGGAGCTGGGGGCTCAGACTGAGCCCTGTTCTCGTCCGTCTTTAGCCTGCACGTGCACCTACGAGGGCAGGACCTACGCCTACGGGGATGTCATCTACAACACGACTGACGGGCTGGGCGCCTGCCTGATCGCCATCTGCAGAGACAACGGCACCATCGTCCGGAGGGCCGTGGAGTGCCCCGGAACCCCTTCCACAGCGCCCTTCACCTTCACCAGCACCGCAGCTCCGCCCTCCACCACGGGTAAGCCTGGCAGGCACACCACTGGGCCTGCCTTACCGCCAGGGCCCTGGACCCTGACTGTGGTCTGGGCGCTGAGGGAGGGCCCAGGAAGCACCTGGGGCAGGTGTCTTGGATGCAGAGGGTGGTCCGGGGCCAACCCTGAGGCAAGGGGACAGGAGTCACCCCTCCTCTGGGCGTGGTGCCAAGGATGCAGGGGAGGCTGATGGGGACCCCTGCCCTCTGCCCACAGGCTTGGTCCCCACCCCCTCCACTGTGTGTGTGCGGAAGGTCTGCCACTGGTCCGACTGGTATGATGGAGGCCATCCAGAGCCAGGCATGAGTGGGGGAGACTTTGAAACATACGAGAACCTGAGGCAGAGGGGTTACCAGGTCTGCCTGGCCCCCGTGGACATTGAGTGCCAGGCGCAGCTATTCCCAGGCATGCCCCTGGAGAAGCTGGGCCAGAAGGTGGAGTGTAGCCGGGACAAGGGCTTGACTTGCCTCAACAGCGAGCAAAACCCCCCGCTCTGTCTCAACTACAAGCTGAGGGTCCTCTGCTGTGACTATGTGCCCTGTGGCACCAGCCAGCCTCCATCCTCCCAGACCACGCCCACCACACGACCCACCCACCCAACCACGGTGCTGCCCACCTCCCAGACCCCATCCACTAAGCTGACCACAACCACGACCCCAGAGGGCACCAGCTCTGTGTTCCCATCCACCACCTCCACTGCCACAGTGCCCATGGCAACCACCTCCACAACTACAGTGCCCACGGCCACCTCCACAGCCACAGTGCCCACGGCCACCTCCACAGCCACAGTGCCCACGGCCACGGCCACCACCACTGCCACAGTGGAGGCAACCACCTCCACAGCCACAGTGCCCACAGCCACCTCCACAGCCACAGTGCCCACGGCCACCTCCACAGCCACAGTGCCCACGGCCACCTCCACAGCCACAGTGCCCACAGCCACCGCCACCACCTCCACTGCCACAGTGGAGGCAACCACCTCCACAGCCACAGTGCCCACAGCCACCTCCACAGCCACAGTGCCCACAGCCACCTCCACAGCCACAGTGCCCACAGCCACCTCTACAGCCACAGTGCCCACGGCCACCTCCACAGCCACAGTGCCCATGGCCACCTCCACAGCCACAATGCCCACGGCCACCGCCACCTGTGAGCCTCACTGTCACTGGACAGAGTGGTTCGACGAGGACTACCCCAAGTACGAGGAGGGCGGGGGCGACTTTGAGACCTATGAGAAGGTCAGGGCTGCGGGGAGGGCTGTGTGCAAGCAGCCCCAGGAGATCGAATGTGAGGCTGAGAACTACCCGGGCCTGACACCAGAGCAGGTGGGCCAGCGTGTGCACTGCGACATCCGCTTCGGCCTGGTCTGCAGGAACGAGGAGCAGCCGGGCCTCTTCAAGATGTGCGTCAACTACAGGATGCGTGTGCGGTGCTGCAGCAGCCTCTGCACACAGCCCACGGCTGCCACGTCCCCCACGGCCACAGCTGCCACCTCCACGGCCACAGTGCCCACGGTCACCACCTCCACGGCCACAGTGCCCACGGCCACCACCTCCACGGCCACAGTGCCCACGGCCACCACCTCCACAACCACAGTGCCCACGGCCACCACCTCCATGGCCACAGTGCCCACGGTCACCACCTCCACGGCCACAGTGCCCACGGCCACCACCCTCACAGCCAGAGTGCCCACGGCCACCTCCACAGCCACAGTGCCCATGGCCACCTCCACAACCAGAGTGCCCATGGGCACCTCCACAGCCACAGTGCCCACGGCAACCACCTCCACAGCCACAGTGCCCACGGCCACCACCACAGCCACAGTGCCCATGGCCACCTCCACAGCCACAATGCCCACGGCCACCGCCACCTGTGAGCCTCACTGTCACTGGACAGAGTGGTTCGACGAGGACTACCCCAAGTACGAGGAGGGCGGGGGCGACTTTGAGACCTATGAGAAGGTCAGGGCTGCGGGGAGGGCTGTGTGCAAGCAGCCCCAGGAGATCGAATGTGAGGCTGAGAACTACCCGGGCCTGACACCAGAGCAGGTGGGCCAGCGTGTGCACTGCGACATCCGCTTCGGCCTGGTCTGCAGGAACGAGGAGCAGCCGGGCCTCTTCAAGATGTGCGTCAACTACAGGATGCGTGTGCGGTGCTGCAGCAGCCTCTGCACACAGCCCACGGCTGCCACGTCCCCCACGGCCACAGCTGCCACCTCCACGGCCACAGTGCCCACGGTCACCACCTCCACGGCCACAGTGCCCACGGCCACCACCTCCACGGCCACAGTGCCCACGGCCACCACCTCCACAACCACAGTGCCCACGGCCACCACCTCCATGGCCACAGTGCCCACGGTCACCACCTCCACGGCCACAGTGCCCACGGCCACCACCCTCACAGCCAGAGTGCCCACGGCCACCTCCACAGCCACAGTGCCCATGGCCACCTCCACAACCAGAGTGCCCATGGGCACCTCCACAGCCAGAGTGCCCACAGCAACCACCTCCACAGCTACAGTGCCCACGACCACATCCACAACCACAGTGCCCATGGGCACCTCCACAGCCAGAGTGCCCACGGCCACCTCCACAGCCACAGTGCCCATGGCCACCTCCACAACCAGAGTGCCCATGGGCACCTCCACAGCCAGAGTGCCCACAGCAACCACCTCCACAGCTACAGTGCCCACGACCACATCCACAACCACAGTGCCCATGGGCACCTCCACAGCCAGAGTGCCCACGGCCACCTCCACAGCCACAGTGCCCATGGCCACCTCCACAACCAGAGTGCCCATGGGCACCTCCACAGCCAGAGTGCCCACAGCAACCACCTCCACAGCTACAGTGCCCACGACCACATCCACAACCACAGTGCCCATGGGCACCTCCACAGCCAGAGTGCCCACGGCCACCTCCACAGCCACAGTGCCCATGGCCACCTCCACAACCAGAGTGCCCATGGGCACCTCCACAGCCAGAGTGCCCACAGCAACCACCTCCACAGCTACAGTGCCCACGACCACATCCACAACCACAGTGCCCATGGGCACCTCCACAGCCAGAGTGCCCACGGCCACCTCCACAGCCACAGTGCCCATGGCCACCTCCACAACCAGAGTGCCCATGGGCACCTCCACAGCCAGAGTGCCCACAGCAACCACCTCCACAGCTACAGTGCCCACGGCCACATCCACAACCACAGTGCCCATGGGCACTTCCACAGCCACAGTGCCCATGGCCACCTCCACAACCAGAGTGCCCATGGGCACCTCCACAGCCAGAGTGCCCACGGCAACCACCTCCACAACCAGAGTGCCCACGGGCACCTCCACAGCTACAGTGCCCATGGCCACCTCCACAGCCACAGTGCCCACGTCCGCCATCTCCACAGCCACAGTGCCCACGTCCCCCACGGCCACGGCTACAGTGCTCACGGCCACCACTTCCATGGCTACAGTGCCCACGGCCACCACCAGAGCCACAGTGCCCACAGCAACCACCTCCACACCCACAGTGCCCACGGCAACCACCTCCACAACCAGAGTGCCCACGGCCACCTCCACAACCAGAGTGCCCACGGGCACCTCCACAGCTACAGTGCCCACGTCCACCACCTCCACAGCCACAGTGCCCACGTCCCCCACGGCCACGGCTACATTGCTCACAGCCACCACCTCCACGGCTACAGTGCCCACGGCCACCACCTCCACGGCTACAGTGCCCTCGGCCACTTCCACAACCAGAGTGCCCATGGGCACCTCCACAGCCACAGTGCCCACGGCAACCACCTCCACAGCCACAGTGCCCACGGCAACCACCTCCACAGCCACAGTGCCCACGGCCACCTCCACAGCTACAGTGCCCACGGCCACCTCCACAACCAGAGTGCCCACAGCCACCTCCACAACCAGAGTGCCCACGGGCACCTCCACAGCCAGAATGCCCACGGCCACCTCCACAGCCACAGTGCCCACGGCCACCTCCACAGCCACAGTGCCCACGGCCACCTCCACAGCCACAGTGCCCACGGCCACCTCCACAGCCACAGTGCCCACAGCCACCGCCACCTGTGAGCCTCACTGTCACTGGACAGAGTGGTTCGACGAGGACTACCCCAAGTACGAGGAGGGCGGGGGCGACTTTGAGACCTATGAGAAGGTCAGGGCTGCGGGACGGGCTGTGTGCAAGCAGCCCCAGGAGATCGAATGTGAGGCTGAGAACTACCCGGGCCTGACACCAGAGCAGGTGGGCCAGCGCGTGCACTGCGATGTCCGCTTCGGCCTGGTCTGCAGGAACGAGGAGCAGCCGGGCCTCTTCAAGATGTGCGTCAACTACAGGATGCGTGTGCGGTGCTGCAGCAGCCTCTGCACACAGCCCACGGCCGCCACGTCCCCCACGGCCACTGCTGCCACATCCACGGCCACAGTGCCCACAGTCACTGCCACAGTGCCCACAGCCGCCACCTCCACAGCCACAGTGCCTACGGTCACTGCCACAGTGCCCATGGCCACCACGTACACAACCACAGTGCCCACGGCCACCATCTCCACAACCACAGTGCCCACGGCCGCCACGTCCACAACCATAGTGCCCACGGCCACTGCCACAGTGCCCACGGCTGCCACCTCCACAGCCACAGTGCCCACGGCCACCACCTCCACAACCACAGTGCCCACGTTCACTGCCACAGTGCCCACGTCCACGGCCTCCACAACCACAGTGCCCACAGCGACCACCCCCACAGCTACCGTGCCCACGGCTACCACCTCCACAACCACAGCTACAGTGCCCACGGCCACCACGTCCCCCACGGCCATGGCCGCCACCTCCACAGCCACAATGCCCACAGCCACCACCTCCACAGTCACAGTGCCCACAGCCACCATCTCCACAACCACAGTGCCCACAGCCACTGCCACAGTGCCCACAGCCACCACCTCCACAGCCACAGTGCCCACGGCCACTGCCACAGTGCCCACAGCCACCACCTCCACAGCCACAGTGCCCACGGCCACCACCTCCACAACCACAGTGCCCACGGCCACCATCTCCACTGGCACAGTCCCCATTGCCTCTACTGCCTCCAGCACCACCTCCACTGCGGTGCCAACACCCACACAGACCAGAGCACAGACGGAGAGCACAGTGGTTCCTGGGTCCCCTGCCAGCAGTGCCACACCAGTGCCTGCCTCTAGCACAGGACTCACGATCCGAGGGACATCCTCGAGTCCAGGCCACACAGGCACACTCCCAACATCTCCTCCAGGATCCACAGGGTCCAGCACACCAGGGACAGCCACGTCGGCCCTCCCAACTCAGAAAACCTCACAGGGGCCCACCTCGGTGTTGGCCATGACTCAAACCTCCACAGCTCGGCCGCAGACAGAAGCATCACTGAGCACAACAGGCACCCCATCCACCCAGCACCCCAGGACCAGCACCCCAGTGCCCGCTACGGCCACCACTGGGGCCACCACCAGCCAGGGCATGACCAGCTGTCAACCCACGTGCACGTGGACAGAGTGGTTTGACGAGGACTACCCCAAGTACGAGGAGGGTGGGGGCGACTTTGAGACCTATGAGAAGGTCAGGGCTGCGGGAAGGGCTGTGTGCAAGCAGCCCCAGGAGATCGAATGTGAGGCTGAGAACTACCCGGGCCTGACACCAGAGCAGGTGGGCCAGCGCGTGCACTGCGACGTCCGCTTCGGCCTGGTCTGCAGGAACGAGGAGCAGCCGGGCCTCTTCAAGATGTGCGTCAACTACAGGATGCGTGTGCGGTGCTGCAGCAGCCTCTGCACACAGCCCACGGCCGCCACGTCCTCCACGGCCACAGCCGCCACCTCCACGGCCACAGTGCCCATGGCCACCACCTCCACGGCCACAGTGCCCATGGCCACCACCTCCACGGCCACAGTGCCCACGGCCACCACCTACTCTGCCACCACCTCTACAGCTGCCACCTCCAATGCCACAGCCCAAACTGCTGCACTTGTCACTGCTACGGTGCCCACGGCCACCATCGCCACTGGCACAGTCCCCATTGCCTCTACTGCCTCCAGCACCACCTCCACTGCAGTGCCAACATCCACACAGACCAGAGCACAGACGGAGAGCACAGTGGTTCCTGGGTCCCCTGCCAGCAGTGCCACACCAGTGCCTGCCTTTAGCACGGGACTCACGACCCGAGGGACATCCTCGAGTCCAGGCCACACAGGCACACTCCCAACATCTCCTCCAGGATCCACAGGGTCCAGCACACCAGGGACAGCCACGTCGGCCCTCCCAACTCAGAAAACCTCACAGGGGCCCACCTCGGTGTTGGCCATGACTCAAACCTCCACAGCTCGGCCGCAGACAGAAGCATCACTGAACACAACAGGCACCCCATCCACCCAGCACCCCAGGACCAGCACCTCAGTGCCTGCTACGGCCACCACTGGGGCCACCACCAGCCAGGGCACGACCAGCTGTCAACCCAAGTGCACGTGGACAGAGTGGTTTGATGTGGACTTCCCCACCTCCGGGGTCATGGGTGGAGACATAGAGACCTACGACAATATCCGGGCTGCAGGCGGCAAAATGTGCCAGGATCCAGAGAAGATCGAATGCCGGGCAGAGAGCTACCCCGAGGTCAGCATCGACCAGATCGGGCAGGTGCTCAACTGCAGCCTGGAGACAGGGCTGGTGTGCAGGAACGAGGACCAGAAGGGGCCTTTCACCATGTGCTTCAACTACAACATCCGTGTCTACTGCTGTGATGATGTCCGACACTGCCCCTCCACAGCCACCCCAGGCCTCCGGTCCACTTCCCTGCCCCCTAGCAGCTCCACAGCAACGGGGCCATGGCTCCCGACCTCCACCACGACCTGGTCCCCATTCTCTACCTCCAAGGTCCTGCCCATGACCCCAAAGCCAACTTTGACTGGTGCCCCCTCCACAGTCACTCAGGTAACTTCCCACATTCTTGAGTCCACTTCTGTGACCAACCTGCCCCCCAGCCCAGTGATGCCCACCACCCGGGCCACCACTTACACCCACTTCCTGCCACCCACAACCTCCAAGGGCACTACCCAAGTCACAGAGCTCCCCACCAGGCCCTCTGAGACCACAACCAGACCCCCAGTCACCACACTCAGCACAGGCCAGGCTACCTCCAGCACAGGGGTGGGCACCAGAACCTCCCTATCCCCTCAAGGGCCTGAGCCCAGCACCTCCTCACTGGGCACCAGTGTGACAGGACTCTCCTCCAAGGCGACCACAGAGGGGGTCTCCACACCGAGTGTTACAGGACCCTCCTCCACAGCGACCACGGAGATGACCTCCACCACCACCAGTGTGACAGGACCCTCTTCCATAGTGACCACGGAGAGGGTCTCCAAGCCCACTGGTGTGACAGGAGCCTCCTCCACAGAGACCACAGAGTGGACCTCCACCCCCACCAGTGTGGCAGAACCTTCCTCCACAGCGACCACAGAGAGGATCTCCACCCCCACGAGTGTGCCGAAACACTCCTCCACAGCAACCACGGAGTGGACCTCCACCCCCATGAGTGTGACAGGACCTTCCTCCACAGGGACCACAGAGAGGGTCTCCACCACCACCAGTGTGACAGGACCCTCGTCCATGGAGACCACAGAGGGGGTTGCCACCCCCACCAGTGTGACAGGACTCTCCTCCACGGTGACCACAGGGGCGGTCTCCACCACAACCAGTGTGACAGGACCCTCTTCCACAGCGACCACAGAGGGGACCTCCACCCCCACCAGTGTGACAGGACTCTCCTCCACGGTGACCACAGGGGCGGTCTCCACCACAACCAGTGTGACAGGACCCTCTTCCACAGCGACCACAGAGGGGACCTCCACCCCCACCAGTGTGACAGGACCCACCTCCAGAGCGACCACAGAGAGAACCACAACCCCCACCATTGTGACAGGACCCTCCTCCACCGTGACCACGGAGAGGACCTCCACCCCAACCAGTGTGACAGGACCCTCCTCCACAGGGACCACAGAGAGGACCTCCACCCCCACGAGTGTGACAGGACCTTCCTCCAAGGCAACCACGAAGAGGGTCTCCACCACCACCAGTGTGACAGGACCCTCTTCCATAGTGACCACGGAGAGGGTCTCCAAGCCCACTGGTGTGACAGGAGCCTCCTCCACAGAGACCACAGAGAGGACCTCCACCCCCACGAGTGTGCCGAAACACTCCTCCACAGCGACCACAGAGAGGATCTCCACACCCACAAGTGTTATAGGACCCTCCACAGTGACCACAGAGGGGGTCTCCACCCTCACGGGTGTGACAGGACCCTCCTCCACAGTGACCACGGAGTGGACCTCCACCCCCACCAGTGTGACAGGACCCTCCTCCACGGTGACCACGGAGATGACCTCCACCCCCACCAGTGTGACGGGACCTTCCTCCACAGCAACCACCGAGAGGGTCTCCACACCCACAAGTGTGACAGGAGCCTCCTCCGCAGAGACCACAGAGAGGGTCTCCACCCCAACAAGTGTGACAGAACCCTCCTCCATGGCAACTACCGAGAGGACCCCCATCCCCACGAGTGTGACAGGACCCTCCTCCACAGAGAGGATCTCCACCCCCACGAGTGTGATAGGACCCACCTCCACAGGGACCACAGAGAGGATCTCCACCCCCACGAGTGTGACAGGACCCACCTCCACAGGGACCACCGAGAGGGTCTCCACCCCCACGAGTGTGATAGGACCCACCTCCACAGGGACCACAGAGAGGATCTCCACCCCCACGAGTGTTCCAGAACACTCCTCCACAGGGACCACGGAGTGGACCTCCACCCCCACCAGTGTGATGGGACCCTCCTCCACAGCAACCACCGAGAGGGTCTCCACACCCACAAGTGTTATAGGACCCTCCACAGTGACCACAGAGGGGGTCTCCACCCTCACGAGTGTGACAGGAGCCTCCTCCACAGCAACCACAGAGTGGACCTCCACCCCCACCAGTGTGGCAGGACCTTCCTCCACAGTGACCACGAAGGGGACCTCCACCCCCACGAGTGTGCCAGGACACTCCTCCACAGTGACCACAGAGAGGACCTCCACCCCCACCAGTGTGACGGGACCTTCCTCCACAGCAACCACTGAGAGGGTCTCCACACCCACAAGTGTGACAGAACCCTCCTCCATGGCAACTACCGAGAGGACCCCCATCCCCACGAGTGTGACAGGACCCTTCTCCACAGTGACCACGCTGAGAACCTCCACCCCCACCAGTGTGACAGGACCCTCCTCCATGGCAACCACTGAGAGGGTGTCCATCTCTAGTCCCTCTCCCTTCCCGGGGTCCTCACCCATGACCACCAAGCCAGACTTGTCCAGTATCTCAACCACAGGTCACATGTTGACTTCCCCCTTATCGACTACTCCTGGGTCTCCACCCACTACCCCCTCCTGGTCCTCAGAGACCTCTGGCAGCCTGATGCCCTCCGTTGTTCCCGCAACCTCGCCTAGCCCCACCACACCCTGCCTTTGCCACGCCTTTGGGAAGTTCTTCCTACCAGGTATGTGAAGTATCAACCCTCCTGCAGACCTCCTCCCTGGCATTTGGTTGTCTAGGTTGTGTCCTCATGCCCTTGGCCCCACCCTGGCTGACCTGTTATCTCTGACCTTGCAGGGGACATTGTCTACAACAAGACAGACGGGGCAGGCTGCCCCTTCTTAGCCATCTGCAACCAGCGCTGTGAACTTGACCGTTTCCAGGGTTCCTGCACCACCTCCTCACCCCCAGGGACCTCAGCCTCTGTGCCCCCAACCACCCCAGTTAGCGGCTGTGATCGCACAATCCCTCCTCGAAAGGTGTGCTTCCCACCACCACCATGGCCTGCCAGGCCCTTCTGTGTACACGGGGCCCAGGGCATCTGTCCAGGCTGATGGCACACCCCCAGCCCTCAGTGGCACTCCACGGGTCGCTCTGGCTGGAGAAAGGCGCGCAGGGTCCAAGCTCGGCCCCAGGCCGGGGGGGTTTCTGTGGCTGAGGTGGGGGCAGTGAGAAGGGATCCTGCCAGGCCACCCCGTGAGTGCTGTGCCACCTCTCACAGGTGAATGAGTCCTGGTTCCTGGAGGACTGCACAGTGGCCCGTTGTGAAGGCGACAATCGCATCATCCTGCTGGGGCCCCGGCCGATGAGCAGCATCACGTGCGTGAACGGGCACCTGCCCGTGAAGGTGCAGAATCAGAGCCAGCGCTGTGACTACCACTACGAGTGCGAGTGTGAGCGCCGCCTTGGTTCTGGGCGGGGGAGGGTGGTGGAGTCTGAGACATGCACACCGCCCCCCATGCCCTAGGCCTGGGGTCACTGGGCCCATGACCATCAGGCGTGATGGTCTGAAGGGAACCCAGGGTTTCTGAGAGCAGGGAGAGTAGGGGTGAAGGTGAGGAGCTCTGAGAGGGTTGCGTCCTGAGGGTCCTGAGCAGCTTTCATGGCAGAACGGCACGCGGGAGGAGGTGGGTGGTCTTACAGTCCTCGGGCTCCTGAGGTGGCCGAAACAAATGACCCCCCCACCCCAGCCAGGCATCTTAAAACAGCAGGAGCTGATTCTCCTGGTCCTGGAGGCCAGAAGCCAGAGACCAAAGAGCCAGAGGGGCCGAGCTGTCCCCAAGGCTTTAAAGGTGGGGGTCCTGCCTGGCCCTCCAGACTTGGGCCCCAGGTGCACCTGGCCTGTGGCCCCACCTCTGCCCAGTCATCGCACAGCCTCCCCTCTGCCTCTTAGGAGGACCTTGTCATTGGATGGAGGGCCACCCTGGTCATCCAGGATGACCTCCCCTTCACTGAATCACAGCTGCAGAGACCCTCCTTCCCCCAAAGGAGGTCATGTCCACTCTGGGTGGACACGTCTGGAGGGCCCCCCATCCAGCCGGGTCCACTTGTGTTCCAAAGGAGGGACAGAGGCCCCCGGGGCTGAGCAACCCCCAAAGTGGTAGCTCCAGGTGGCACTAGGTAAGGCCCGTGCATGCCTACAGGCGTCTGCAGTGGCTGGGGGAGCAGCCACTACGAGACCTTTGACGGCACCTCCTACACCTTCTGGGACAACTGCACCTACGTCCTCGTGCGTGAAATCCAGCCGCGCCACGGCAACCTCCACGTCCTGCTGCACAACCGCTTCTGCGAGGCCGCCGCCCACTGCCCCCGTGCCCTGAGCATCCACTACCAGTCCACGGACATCGTCCTCTCCACCACCACCAGCGCCGATGGGCAGGAGGAAAGCCTGGTGAGCACGGGCAGCAGAGTGGCGGTGGCCGGTCCCGACCTGGTTTAGGGGGCCCCTGGGGCACACAGACCACGTCATCCCCCTGCCAGAGAGACTCAGTGGCCTCGGGGAAGACAGAGGGCACACCAGGACCCAGAGAGGGCAGGGAAGGAGTATGGGGGGTGCCCAAGGCGAGAGCACCTGGGACCCAAACACACTGACCCTGAGCCCAGCCCAAGGTGGGCATCTGCTCTTCAGGGCGTGGGTGCCAAGGAGGGGGGCCCAGCACCTGGGAAGACAGCCCCAAAGGCAGGCCTGCAGCCTCCATCACGGGTCCCCCGGTCACGCCCCCAGATCCTGTTGGACCAAACACGGGTGAGGCAGAGCTTCAGCAAGAACAGTGTGGCCGTGACCCTGACCGGGGCCACCGGGATGCGCGTCGATATTCCTGCCATCGGTGTCAGCATCACCTTCAACGGGCGGGTCTTCCAGGCCCGGCTCTCATACAGCCGCTTCCATCACAACACCGAGGGCCAGTGCGGTGAGCGGGGACTGCAGGATGCCTGGGGTGGGGGGGGCAGCACCACCACTGTGGGTGCAGTCCCCCCAGGGGAGCCCAGAGGCACACTTGGCCCCCACGCCTGCCCCAGGCTGGAAGCCCTATTTGATAGCTGAGCGGTTGCTGGGGAGGTTGGGAGATGAAGGGGGACGGCAAGGATGGTCCAGTGTGTGTCCCCCCTCGAACCCCGCCCTCCCCAGGCACCTGCACCAACAACCGCAGGGATGAATGTCGCCGGCCGGATGGCACCATGGCCCGCACCTGCCGGGACATGGCCCGGTCCTGGCTGCTCTCCGACAGCTGCAGGGTGCCCACCGGCCTGCCCCCAACCACCAGCCCCCTCTTGCCCGGAACCAGCACGCCTGCCATCTACCCGTCGTGCCCCCCGGAGCCCCTCTGCGAGCTGATGCTAAGCTCGTGAGTTCTCCACCTGGGCTGGGTGGTGGTGGTGGCGCGCCATCACCCCAAGGGGCCTCCGCTGCAGCCTCTGATGGGCCCTGCCTGCAGGATCTTCGCTGGGTGCCACAGCCTCATCCCGCCTGGCCCGTACTTCAACGCCTGTGTCAGTGACAGCTGCTGGCCCGGCCATGGCCGCGAGGTGCTCTGCCAGAGCCTGGAGGCCTACGCAGAGCTCTGCCGCTCCCGGGGCGTCTGCACCGACTGGCGCAATGCCACCCAGGGGCTGTGTGGTGAGTCTGGCGTGGCCGCCGGGGGCCCTGGCCTCCTCGGCCTGCCTGACGCGTGTCTGTGTGCCCCTAGACCTCGCCTGCCCACCCACCAAGGTGTACAAGCCCTGTGGCCCTGTGCAGCCGGAGTCCTGTGGCTCCAGGTGAGCTCAGCTGACAGGGAGGGCGCGGCGGGGACAGCAGGCCTCCCAGGCCGGCCTGGAGGACCTGGTGGGGAGCCAGGAGGAGACCCGCGAGGCTCCAGGACCCCTGCCCCAGATCTCAGGGGTGCCCCTCCCCACCCCGACCCCGGACCCGAGGTTTACCCCAGGCCTGCACCATGCCCACTGCCCTCCCCCTCAGTCTCCCTTTGTCGCCTTGCAGGAGCCAGAGCCTGCTGAGCGTGGGGCTGGCAGAAGGCTGCTTCTGTCCCGACGGCCACATCCTCTTCAATTCCCACAGGGACATCTGTGTGCCCGAGTGCCGTAAGCAGCCCGCGGCTGGGCCCGCCCAGCCCTGGAGAGCGGGAAGGGCCCCGGGGTGGGCAGACCCCAGCTGGGGCCAGTCCTGCCCAGTCCTGCCAGCAGCGCAGCGTGGCCGGGAGCCTTCCTGAGCCCACTCCTAAGTGATCCCCCTCGAGCTCTGCAGGGGCTTCTGCCCCAAGCAGGGAGAAGAGGCCTCCGCTGGGGGAGGGCTGGTCAGGCCGGCTGGGCCCCAGCCCCAGTGCTCCCACTAACCCCCATCTCCCGATTCTTGCCTCGCAGCCTGTGTGGGACCGGATGGGCTTCCCAAATTCGTGAGTGCTCCGCCCTCAGCGGCCTGACTCCTCGCTTGAGCGGAAGGAGGGCGGGCGTCCCCCTTCCAGGGCCCTGGCTCTGCCCAGGGTTGGGTGGTGGGGCGGGGGCGGGTATGGCACACCCAGGTGTGAGCCATGTCAGCCTCACGGCTGCTCCTGGGACAGGGAGGCCGGGGCTGACTTGCTGCTGGACGTGGCCCCAGAGGCCAGGGCACCACCTGGGAGCCCTGGGGGACCCTGGTCTGGTCTGTTGCAGCCTGGAGAGCGGTGGGTCAGCAACTGCCAGGACTGCGTGTGTGACAAGGGCACCGTGTCAGTGCAGTGCACGCCCGTGGAGTGCCCGGCCCCAGACCAGCCACAGGAATGTGGCCGGCCCGGCTTTGTGGCTGTGAGCAGGCCTCTGGCAGACAGCCCATGCTGCATGGAGAATCTGTGTGGTGAGGCCGGCACCCCAGTGGGCGGGTGGGTGGCACGGTGTCTGGCTCTGGCCACCTGGCCGGCAGGGCGGGAGTGCCTCGGGGTCCTGTGGCTGGGCTGAGGCTGAACCCCGAGGTGGGGGGCCTCTCGCTCCTTCACTTTTCCACCTGAAAATGAAGCTGGTGGCCTCTGGTGTCCCTGGTACCAGGCAGGGTCTTGGGGAAGACTGGGGAGATGACAAAGTGTGGCCCAGAAGGGCCACAGAGAGCCATCAACTCCTGTGGAAAGGACCTCTCTGGTCCAGCGCGGGGTGGTGTTGCCCTGGTAGCCACAGTAGCGGGAGGAGGGGGCAGGGCACCCAGGCAGCCCCTGACTCTCCCGCAGTCTGCAATGCAAGCGCATGCCCCCAGAGCCCCACTGCATGCGGGCTGGGAGAGAAGCTGGTCCGCGCCCAGGTGGAGGACGACTGTTGCCCCACCTTCAGCTGCCGTGAGTCTCCAGGCTGGGGGGCAGTGGGGATGGGGATGGGGCGCCCGGCAGGCGCTCAGCACCGCTCTTCCTTCCAGAGCCTCGGCTGTGCAGCGTCAATGGCACATTCTATGGGGTAAGGGCTCCGCGTCCAGGCAGTCGGAGCAGGGCAGAGGGTGGGCTCCAGACGGCGCGTCCTCCGAGGACCCCTGTGCCCCTCTCGCCATGACAGCAGATGGGCCAA
>SJYG01000387.1:382599-405546 GCA_006410535.1 Litocranius walleri
GCCTGCCATCTACCCGTCGTGCCCCCCGGAGCCCCTCTGCGAGCTGATGCTAAGCTCGTGAGTTCTCCACCTGGGCTGGGTGGTGGTGGTGGCGCGCCATCACCCCAAGGGGCCTCCGCTGCAGCCTCTGATGGGCCCTGCCTGCAGGATCTTCGCTGGGTGCCACAGCCTCATCCCGCCTGGCCCGTACTTCAACGCCTGTGTCAGTGACAGCTGCTGGCCCGGCCATGGCCGCGAGGTGCTCTGCCAGAGCCTGGAGGCCTACGCAGAGCTCTGCCGCTCCCGGGGCGTCTGCACCGACTGGCGCAATGCCACCCAGGGGCTGTGTGGTGAGTCTGGCGTGGCCGCCGGGGGCCCTGGCCTCCTCGGCCTGCCTGACGCGTGTCTGTGTGCCCCTAGACCTCGCCTGCCCACCCACCAAGGTGTACAAGCCCTGTGGCCCTGTGCAGCCGGAGTCCTGTGGCTCCAGGTGAGCTCAGCTGACAGGGAGGGCGCGGCGGGGACAGCAGGCCTCCCAGGCCGGCCTGGAGGACCTGGTGGGGAGCCAGGAGGAGACCCGCGAGGCTCCAGGACCCCTGCCCCAGATCTCAGGGGTGCCCCTCCCCACCCCGACCCCGGACCCGAGGTTTACCCCAGGCCTGCACCATGCCCACTGCCCTCCCCCTCAGTCTCCCTTTGTCGCCTTGCAGGAGCCAGAGCCTGCTGAGCGTGGGGCTGGCAGAAGGCTGCTTCTGTCCCGACGGCCACATCCTCTTCAATTCCCACAGGGACATCTGTGTGCCCGAGTGCCGTAAGCAGCCCGCGGCTGGGCCCGCCCAGCCCTGGAGAGCGGGAAGGGCCCCGGGGTGGGCAGACCCCAGCTGGGGCCAGTCCTGCCCAGTCCTGCCAGCAGCGCAGCGTGGCCGGGAGCCTTCCTGAGCCCACTCCTAAGTGATCCCCCTCGAGCTCTGCAGGGGCTTCTGCCCCAAGCAGGGAGAAGAGGCCTCCGCTGGGGGAGGGCTGGTCAGGCCGGCTGGGCCCCAGCCCCAGTGCTCCCACTAACCCCCATCTCCCGATTCTTGCCTCGCAGCCTGTGTGGGACCGGATGGGCTTCCCAAATTCGTGAGTGCTCCGCCCTCAGCGGCCTGACTCCTCGCTTGAGCGGAAGGAGGGCGGGCGTCCCCCTTCCAGGGCCCTGGCTCTGCCCAGGGTTGGGTGGTGGGGCGGGGGCGGGTATGGCACACCCAGGTGTGAGCCATGTCAGCCTCACGGCTGCTCCTGGGACAGGGAGGCCGGGGCTGACTTGCTGCTGGACGTGGCCCCAGAGGCCAGGGCACCACCTGGGAGCCCTGGGGGACCCTGGTCTGGTCTGTTGCAGCCTGGAGAGCGGTGGGTCAGCAACTGCCAGGACTGCGTGTGTGACAAGGGCACCGTGTCAGTGCAGTGCACGCCCGTGGAGTGCCCGGCCCCAGACCAGCCACAGGAATGTGGCCGGCCCGGCTTTGTGGCTGTGAGCAGGCCTCTGGCAGACAGCCCATGCTGCATGGAGAATCTGTGTGGTGAGGCCGGCACCCCAGTGGGCGGGTGGGTGGCACGGTGTCTGGCTCTGGCCACCTGGCCGGCAGGGCGGGAGTGCCTCGGGGTCCTGTGGCTGGGCTGAGGCTGAACCCCGAGGTGGGGGGCCTCTCGCTCCTTCACTTTTCCACCTGAAAATGAAGCTGGTGGCCTCTGGTGTCCCTGGTACCAGGCAGGGTCTTGGGGAAGACTGGGGAGATGACAAAGTGTGGCCCAGAAGGGCCACAGAGAGCCATCAACTCCTGTGGAAAGGACCTCTCTGGTCCAGCGCGGGGTGGTGTTGCCCTGGTAGCCACAGTAGCGGGAGGAGGGGGCAGGGCACCCAGGCAGCCCCTGACTCTCCCGCAGTCTGCAATGCAAGCGCATGCCCCCAGAGCCCCACTGCATGCGGGCTGGGAGAGAAGCTGGTCCGCGCCCAGGTGGAGGACGACTGTTGCCCCACCTTCAGCTGCCGTGAGTCTCCAGGCTGGGGGGCAGTGGGGATGGGGATGGGGCGCCCGGCAGGCGCTCAGCACCGCTCTTCCTTCCAGAGCCTCGGCTGTGCAGCGTCAATGGCACATTCTATGGGGTAAGGGCTCCGCGTCCAGGCAGTCGGAGCAGGGCAGAGGGTGGGCTCCAGACGGCGCGTCCTCCGAGGACCCCTGTGCCCCTCTCGCCATGACAGCAGATGGGCCAAGGCTCCGGGCCCATCAGAGGCAGCTGCTGTCGAGGGCCACTGGGAGCTTAGCTTCGGGCTCTCCCAGCAAGAGCTTCAGGGCAGGACCCACCCTCCCACCCGCCCGGGGTCCCTGCTGCCCTGGTCTGCGCTCATCCAGGGTCACGTCTCTCATCCCGTGTGAAGAGGAAGGAGACCGCTCTGTGGGTCTCACGGGCACAGGGAGGTGGCCTGGCCCTGGTGCCCCCTCAGGGTCACCTCCCCTCACCCTGTCCACTGCAGGTTGGTGCGACCATCCCAGGGGTCACTCCGTGCCACACGTGCACCTGTCTGTCCATGGACAGTGAGGACCCAACTGTGTGGTGTGAGGAGGAGGCCTGCAACACCACCTGCCTCCAGGTGAGGCCAGGCTAGGCCCCTGGGGAGCCGCATCACCAGGCCCTGGGCCCCGGGAGGGCCTCAAGCTCAGCCTTCACGGAGGCTTTTTCTTCCCAAAAGGAGGGAGTGAAGCAGGAGGGTGGGGTACGGGGCCTTGGGTTGGAGGCGGTCCTGTAGGCTGCTGGGATCGGTTCCGGAGGGCCGAAGTGGAGGTGCTGGGAGCAGGGATGAAGCTGAGAGAGGACCCTGGGGCTGGGCAGGGGCACGCCTCACAGAGGAAGGGGGTGGCCAGGGTGGGCGGGAGAGCAGGAGGGCCGGGTGTGGGACGTGGCCACCCCTCTGCCCAGGGCTTTGAGTACTCCACGGTGGCCGGGCAATGCTGTGGGAAGTGCGTGCAGACCTCCTGCCTCGCACCAGACGGCCAGCTGGTCCAGGTAAGCAGTCACCCAGTCTCAGCCCCTGCCCTGCAGAGACCCTCCTGACCAGCTCCTCTCCGCCCACCAGGTAACCCCCAGCCCGGCCCCCACCCATTCTCTCCCTTTCATTCCAGTTCAATGAGACCTGGACCAACAGCCTTGTGGACAACTGCACGGAGTACCACTGCCAGGCCAGGGACGGAACCCCTATGCTGGCCCCAACGCCTGTGGTCTGCCCCGACGTGTCCACCTGCAAGGTGTGTGTCTGGGGCTCAGGCTAGCCAGCCCGGCCTCCTGGCACAGAAGCCCCGCCCACACCACAGCCCATACCCACCCATTCCCAGAGTCCGTCACCAGGAGGCCCTGTCTGCCCACCAAGGAGCCCCGCCCACTCCAGCCCCGCCCACACCACAGCCCACACCCACTCATTTCCCAGAGTCCATCACCAGAGGCCTTGCCCACTCAAGCCCCGCCTCTGCCCCTCCCCCTGCAGGGCATCCTCAAGAAAATCGGCTGCTGCTACTCTTGCGTGCAAACGGGTAAGTCAGGGCTCACCTTCCTGCCTCCCAGCACCGCCAGCTCCGCCCACTGACTCCTCCCGAAGTTGCCCGCCCCCGCCAGCACCTCCACCCCGAGCGGGAGGTTACGTGGGTCCTCGGAGACCTGCCCCCACTGCCTTTCCTCTGCGCAGACGCCTGCCAGGTCCACGCCAACATGACGGTCCTGCGACACCGGGGCTGCGTCACCCAGACTGCCGTCAAGGTCTCCTTCTGCGAGGGCTCTTGCCCGCAAGTGTCCCGGTGAGCCGCCCGTGCCCTCCACCCCGAGCAGACATATACGCGGTCACCACCCAGTGCCCCACGTGACCCTGTCTTTAGCGGGACCCCCTGCGCTGGGGCTGAGGCTGGAGGGCCCAGCTTGCGACAGGGAAGAGGGAAGGGCCGCCCAGCAGGGCTGCAGAAACGCAGAGCCTCCCTAACCCCCGGCGCCAGGCCTGGGACAGCTGGGCGGGGCCACGCGGGTCAGAGCGCCAGGGCTACGAAGGTCTGCCCGTGTTGGAGCCGGGCTGAATCAGCGCCTTCCCTGAGCCGGACTGTGGGGGCAGAGCTGCTGGCAGAGTCCACCTCCCCCAGAAACCCAGGCCACGGCCCGCTGTGAGCCCAGGCTGAACAGGCAGGAGGGTCTGGACTTGGGTGGGCGGCCCAGGGCAGGTTCCCAGAGGAGGGGTCTGCCGCGGTTGGCAAGTTTGAGGAGCTGGTTTGGGAAAGAGCGGGGCCTGGCTGGGGAAGGCTGGGGTTCTCAGTGACCGAGAGCACTGTCCAGGCCAGTGCGAGCAGTCCTGCGTGCTCAGGGAGCCAGCCACTGTCCCCCGACCTCTGAGAGGCCAGGGGCCGGGCGGTGTGGGCGGGAGGGTGGGGCCTGAGGGCCGTGTGTCCGCAGGTACTCCATGGAGGCACAGGCCGGGCAGTGCAGCTGCGCCTGCTGCCAGGAGACCAGGGCCCACCAGGAGGCGGTCACCATGCACTGCCCCGACGGGACGGCCTTCCAGCACACCTACACCCAGGTGGACGAGTGCAGCTGCGTCCCGGCCTGCGCGTCCTCACCCCAGGCCCTCGAGGAGAGCGCATCCACCTTCCCCACCTTGGGGTCCACTACCGTCTGACGTTCTGTGCCCCCCAGGCACCCCCCCACCACAGAAACCACGGGCGCCCACGCACGCATTCCGCGAGTACCGCTGCCCCTGCCCTCTTTGCACTTGCCCCGGTGAAACCTGGCCCTGCAGGGTGACAAGCACAGTGGGGGTCGGCTGACGGCCCGAGGGCCTGCCCTCAGAGACCCTCGCGCCTGTAAGGCCACCTCCCTGGCCTTCAGAGTCAGATGACTGGATCTGAAACATGGGCACACCCAGGCTCAACCCCGCCAGCGTCAGCAGACGGCGACGCTGTGGAGAAAACCGCACCCCTGCTGCTCTCGGGCCCCACCACGGCCACTGTGCCCCTCGAAGGCCCCGGGGCACAGACCTCCACTGGCTACCTCCTACAGCGAACCACAGACTGAGGCTGGGCCAGGCCAGGCTGGCTGCCTCCAGGGAGCTGCGTCAGCCAGGCTGGCTGCCTGCCAGTGTCTGGACCCTGGGCTGAGGCTATGAGGGCCAAGGGGCAGGCCAGAGAGGGGGTGCCCTCAGGGCACTCCCTGTGCTCACGCAGCCCGTTTTGCAAATAAAGGCTGAGCATCACATACGCTTCCTGGTCCTGGTGTCTCTTCCCGCCAGCTGCGTCTCTGGGCTCCCCCTGCCTTCCGGGGGGTGGGGGTGGGGCAGGCTGTTCCTGAACCCCGCCCCTCAGGCTCTTGCTGGAACCCCCAGGAGGGGTGGGCGGAACAGGCGGCAAGGAGGCCCTCAGGGTCCATCTTGGGCTTTGGGAGTTATCGGGCAGTCGGGGTGGCCCAAGGGCTTGGAAACACTGTCACCATGATTGCGAACGTGAAGGGTTTAGAAGGAAGTTGTTCACAGGTGCAAAAACTGGATGAGCCCTTGAGGGGTCAGTGTGTCCATGCGGAAGACCCTCCCCACGCTGTCTGCACCTCCTGCAGGCACTTGTCACAGGCCAGCCTGCCCCATCTCTGGCCCAGATGTCTCCTCTCCAAGGGCAGGGGTCGCTGCCTTTCTTTTGCACTGCTGCATCCTGAGTGGAGAAAGCAGTCTGCACAGGGCAGGGCAGGACCAGCTAGGTGTGAGGGGCGGGTGGCAGGCCTGGCCTGACCCACCCACATGGCACAGACACCTCCCTGTGAGACAGGGGAGGCTGCCCCGCAGAGGGCAAGGCAGCGCTGGCTGCAGCCAAACAAGGCTGGTGGGTGAGAGGAGGGTCTTCTAGGCCCCGCGCACCACAGGGCCCTCCTCCGCTGTCTGAGCGCTGGGCCCCACCCAAGGTGCCCACGTGGGAACCAATGGCTTACGCTGTCCCCCAGGGGCTGCGGTCCTCAGCCCCCAGGGAAGGTGGGGGCTGGGGTCTCTTCGTGGCCTTTCCTACTCAGATCACCAAGGTCTAGTCAGGACCGGACCCCCGGGACTGGGCTGGAAATTGTCCAGCAGGGCCGACAGGCTTACAGACAGACTGTGGGCGGGGCTGGTGGCCCCTCCCCAGCCGCCACTGGGGTCTGTGCACTCCCCGTCTCAGTCTGACCTCCTGGGCGACTGTGGCTGGGCTCTGCCCTGGCCTTAGTCTCCTAATTCACGTTTGAGACAGCTGCATTCCCCATACTTCAGTCATTCTCAAGGCGCAGCGTCTTCCTCATACCCACGGCCTCTTCCAGAACTAAGCATGTTTTCCAGGCACCCAAGGAGTATCATTTGCCACAGACCAGAGCTCACGCGTGTGAACTGATTTATCACAGACCGGAGCTCATGTGTGTGAACTGTTTTCACTCATCACAGACCAGAGCTCACGCGTGTGTGTCTTCCCTCTCCACAGACCAGAGCTCACGTGTGTGAATTTTTATCGCAGACCGGAGCTCACGCGTGTGAAGTGTCTTCACTCTCCAGAGACTGGAGCTCCTGTGTGTGAACTGTCTTCGTGCTCTGCAGGTCGGAGCTCACCTTAGAAATGAGGGTGCTGACGTCCTCTGTAGGTGTGCTCCCTGCAGGCTCCGTGCTCGCACACCAGGCTCCATGCTCCCTGCAGGCTCCATGCTCAGACTCTGGGCTCCGTGCTCGCATGCCAGGCTCGTGCTCATACTCTGGGCCCCGTGCTTGCAGGCCAGGCTCCGTGCTCATACTCAGGGCTCTGTGCTCGCACGCCAGGCTCCGTGCTCATACTCTGCACTCCGTGCTTGCACGCCAGGCTCCGTGCTCATACTCTGCACTCTGTGCTCGCACACCAGGCTCCGTGCTCCCTGCAAGCTCTGTGCTCCCTGCAGGCTCCATGCTCGCACGCCAGGCTCTGTGCTCAGACTCTGGGCTCCGTGCTCACACTCCAGGTTCTGTGCACACACTCTGAGCTCTGTGCTCACACTCCAGGCTCTGTGCACACACTCAGCTCTGTGCTCGCGCGCCAGGCTCCCAGGCAGAGTCCAGCCTATGCCCTGTGCCTTCGCTCACTAATCTGCTGGTGACCGTTTTATCGACGGGCTTATTACAAGCCAGATTAAAGCACATCAAAAACAGTAAACTCTTTTTGAAGGACTGGACCTGTTTTTACATAGACCATTTATTAAGTTAGAAGGCTGAAAGGTACAAACATATCTTACAATCAAAGAGGAATCTGGACCCTGGACCCCAATAGAATGATCTGAAACGCAAAGCTCCAAGGACCATTTCTGCAAACACCCGGCAGGGCTCCTGAAACGGGAGTGGGGTGGGGAGCCTGCTGTACACGCCCCTCCTCTCCAACACCAACCAACGACCACCTGCGAGGCGCCCCAGTCCTGGCCCAGCAGCCACGGGCACCAAGCTGAGTGCCCCCCGAGGGGCGGCCTGGACACGAGCATGGACGTGAGCAGAGCAGCAGGGACAGCAGGGCCGCCGGACGCCTCGAGGCCCCACAGATGCGCCCTCCTCTGACCCAGTGTAGCAGCAGGCGTCCCAACAAAGGACCCCCAGCTGGCAGGTCTCATCCGCCCTGAAGCCAAGATTCCTGTCCTCGGAGGCCCAGGCAGGGGGAGGCGGTGGTGGGGAGGCAGCGTGGGGCCGCCTGGGCTGGGGACCGCGGGGCGGGGCGCCCGGGCTGGGCCGGCCTGTCAGAGCTGCGCTGTGCGGTCACCATGCGGTAGCCAGGCTGCGGCTGTGCAGCTTTTGGTCTCACGCGTCTACCGAGAGCCTAAGGCAAAGGCACCGGTGGTCTGAAACCCCCTCACAGGCCTCCCTGCCGCCAGGCCACCACGGAGGGGTCTGGTTGGCTGGACCGCTGGCTGGCTTCATGCTACGCCTACGTGGGGGACAGGACTGGAGTCTTGAGTCCTCGCCGCCTCAGGGGACCGCCTGATGCCACGGGGTGGGGTCTGTCTCCATGTCCAGAGGCCGGGCAAGGCCTCCAGATAGAGTGGCGACCACAGCTGACCACATTGTGTTCTCGTTTCCACGGGGTGCCACTCAGCCCGGCCCCATGCTCGGTGTCCATGGCCAGAGGCAGCAGGGGGCTGCCCACGCCACGGGTTGCCTCTTGCCTCTCGGGAAGACCTCCTTGTGCCGGCGGCCACCATGCTGACCCAGCCTGGGGCCCAGCTTCCTACACAAGATTGGCAGTGAGCTGAGAGTTCCTAGAGGCGTTTGACAGATGGGAACAAGGACTGGGTCTGCTCCCAACACCCACCTCACCGAGCTCTCACAGAGCGCGTCTGGGGGCGGCGACCCCTCGGGACAACATGGCATGAAGGGCAAGGCAGCAGGGCTGCGGGCTCAGGACATGGCTGCAGACGCCAGGCTGGTCCCAGGGCTCCGTGCATAGGCTGGGCCCCGAGGCAAGGTCCAGGAAGACCACCACAGGGAGGAGAGGGGTTTCTCATCCTGAAGTCCTAACATGACCCACAGCAGCTGCTAGTGGATTCTCTGTGCCTCACATGAATGTCTACCCAGGCAGGTGGCATCACGAGAGACCACCTGTCAACCCAGAAGGGGCCCAGCACCGAGGCCCTGCAGGGGAGCTGCTCCTAGGAGAGCCTCCCGGAGAACGGCTGGCGGGAAGTGGGCGTGTACACAGGGCCTGCCACCTCCACCCTCCAACAGGAAGCGGGAGGAGAGCTGCCCCACCCGCACCGACCACGTGGAGAACGGCTCCAAGAACCAAAGCCACATGCATCCCAACAAGGGCGAGGACGGCAACACAGACGTCCGAGGAAGGGGCTACGCAGGGTGTGTTCACGGGGATCTGCTGGGGACAGTGCTTGGGGCAGCTGGGCAGGCGGGTGGGCAGGCGGCGAGAGGGCGGGCGTGTCTAGGACTCCTCGCCCATCTGGAGCAGGGAGTTGATGGCCGCGTCCCTGCTGCCCCGCTGGGCCTCCAGCACAGAGCGGATCACCTCCCGGTCCATGTTGGGGAACATGTCCTGGATGGCCTTCAGGTCCTCCTCGCTGCAACGGGGCTGGGCGCTCACAGCTGGGGGCAGTGCCACGGGCACCATGCCAGGGCTGCACACGGCGGGCATCCCTGCAAGAAGAGGCGGGCTCAGCGGGCAGCCCCTCCGCCACGGGGCCCAGGTCTCACCTGAGGTCTCCCCCACAACACGACCCCAGAGATCTCCCCTTCCCAACCTGGACCCCAATAGAATGATCTGAAACGCAAAGCTCCAAGGACCATTTCTGCAAACACCCGGCAGGGCTCCTGAAACGGGAGTGGGGTGGGGAGCCTGCTGTACACGCCCCTCCTCTCCAACACCAACCAACGACCACCTGCGAGGCGCCCCAGTCCTGGCCCAGCAGCCACGGGCACCAAGCTGAGTGCCCCCCGAGGGGCGGCCTGGACACGAGCATGGACGTGAGCAGAGCAGCAGGGACAGCAGGGCCGCCGGACGCCTCGAGGCCCCACAGATGCGCCCTCCTCTGACCCAGTGTAGCAGCAGGCGTCCCAACAAAGGACCCCCAGCTGGCAGGTCTCATCCGCCCTGAAGCCAAGATTCCTGTCCTCGGAGGCCCAGGCAGGGGGAGGCGGTGGTGGGGAGGCAGCGTGGGGCCGCCTGGGCTGGGGACCGCGGGGCGGGGCGCCCGGGCTGGGCCGGCCTGTCAGAGCTGCGCTGTGCGGTCACCATGCGGTAGCCAGGCTGCGGCTGTGCAGCTTTTGGTCTCACGCGTCTACCGAGAGCCTAAGGCAAAGGCACCGGTGGTCTGAAACCCCCTCACAGGCCTCCCTGCCGCCAGGCCACCACGGAGGGGTCTGGTTGGCTGGACCGCTGGCTGGCTTCATGCTACGCCTACGTGGGGGACAGGACTGGAGTCTTGAGTCCTCGCCGCCTCAGGGGACCGCCTGATGCCACGGGGTGGGGTCTGTCTCCATGTCCAGAGGCCGGGCAAGGCCTCCAGATAGAGTGGCGACCACAGCTGACCACATTGTGTTCTCGTTTCCACGGGGTGCCACTCAGCCCGGCCCCATGCTCGGTGTCCATGGCCAGAGGCAGCAGGGGGCTGCCCACGCCACGGGTTGCCTCTTGCCTCTCGGGAAGACCTCCTTGTGCCGGCGGCCACCATGCTGACCCAGCCTGGGGCCCAGCTTCCTACACAAGATTGGCAGTGAGCTGAGAGTTCCTAGAGGCGTTTGACAGATGGGAACAAGGACTGGGTCTGCTCCCAACACCCACCTCACCGAGCTCTCACAGAGCGCGTCTGGGGGCGGCGACCCCTCGGGACAACATGGCATGAAGGGCAAGGCAGCAGGGCTGCGGGCTCAGGACATGGCTGCAGACGCCAGGCTGGTCCCAGGGCTCCGTGCATAGGCTGGGCCCCGAGGCAAGGTCCAGGAAGACCACCACAGGGAGGAGAGGGGTTTCTCATCCTGAAGTCCTAACATGACCCACAGCAGCTGCTAGTGGATTCTCTGTGCCTCACATGAATGTCTACCCAGGCAGGTGGCATCACGAGAGACCACCTGTCAACCCAGAAGGGGCCCAGCACCGAGGCCCTGCAGGGGAGCTGCTCCTAGGAGAGCCTCCCGGAGAACGGCTGGCGGGAAGTGGGCGTGTACACAGGGCCTGCCACCTCCACCCTCCAACAGGAAGCGGGAGGAGAGCTGCCCCACCCGCACCGACCACGTGGAGAACGGCTCCAAGAACCAAAGCCACATGCATCCCAACAAGGGCGAGGACGGCAACACAGACGTCCGAGGAAGGGGCTACGCAGGGTGTGTTCACGGGGATCTGCTGGGGACAGTGCTTGGGGCAGCTGGGCAGGCGGGTGGGCAGGCGGCGAGAGGGCGGGCGTGTCTAGGACTCCTCGCCCATCTGGAGCAGGGAGTTGATGGCCGCGTCCCTGCTGCCCCGCTGGGCCTCCAGCACAGAGCGGATCACCTCCCGGTCCATGTTGGGGAACATGTCCTGGATGGCCTTCAGGTCCTCCTCGCTGCAACGGGGCTGGGCGCTCACAGCTGGGGGCAGTGCCACGGGCACCATGCCAGGGCTGCACACGGCGGGCATCCCTGCAAGAAGAGGCGGGCTCAGCGGGCAGCCCCTCCGCCACGGGGCCCAGGTCTCACCTGAGGTCTCCCCCACAACACGACCCCAGAGATCTCCCCTTCCCAACACTACCCAAGAGGTCCCCCCACCCTGACATGACCCCAGAGGTCTCCCCTTCACCCCAACATGACCCCAGAGATCTCGGCACCAGACATTACCTCTCAGATAGGCCAGATGCTCAGGAGAAATGGGGGTGAGCAGACTTCAGCCATTTACACCACGGGGGTCAACCCCTCCCACCATGGCCACCCCTAGCTGCCACCACCTCCCACGCCGAGCACCGAGACTCCCCCGCCAACCCCTCTGCCGGCACTCCAGGACAGGCCTTCCCAGCTGGGCTGGACCTAGTCCCAGTCAGACCCCAACAAGGAAGGAGGCCCCACCAGGCCTAGGGTCCTGGACGGGAGACCCCCCCGCTCCACATGGGCAACACGTGGGGCTCCGGTGTCAGCTCGCCACACCAGCCGCACCCCCTCACTCCCATGTGGACGCTGAGAAGCTTAAGGCATCTCAGCTGCTCAAAGATTCAGACCTGGAGCCACCAGAACCCAAGTCAAAGCTCCGACTATCTCATGAGGAAAACAGACCAGCAAAAGGAAAGACAGTGCTGCTGAGGCTCCGGGGCTCCAGAGACAGAGCCCTGGAAAGACAGCGCTCTGAAGGGCGGAAAAGGCTGCAAAACTGTCTGCCTTCAGAAACTCAGAAGCACAGTCCCCCGACCAGGCCCAACAGCTCCCATGGCTGCCTCTCCTGTCTGACCTCAGAAGACCTTAAAGGCAGCTCAAACCGTCCAAACCAAAGCAGCAGGAGAGCCAACAAGCGCTGAGGTAAAGGGGTGCCGGCCGTAGGGGTGGGACCGAGCCTGTGGTGGACACGGCTGCCTGCGGGGCCGGACATGCACCCAAGGCAGCAGCAGAGCCCAGCCCCTCCCTCCCGCTCTAGCCCTCACTCTTCCCCGCGCTCTGCTCAAGAGCTCAGAGGTTTCTCAGGGACACGGCCACCACTGTGCACACAGCATCCTCACATCCTTGCCCGTCTCCCGGGCTCTGAGCCTCCCACACTTGCGTCTCACTCCGTCCTACAGATGTTCACAGGCAGGGAGCTGAGTCACTTCCAATCAGAGCCAGGGTAGGAACTGACCACAGGCTGACGTGAAGGCACAGAAATCCAAGAGAAAAGACAAACCCAACTTGACTCTGCTGCACGACGTGAACCGCCGTCTCACAAAGGTAAACACTACGCGAGGTCGAGAGCCACATACGGGGAATGAACACGACGGACGCAGGAAGGCTCGGGCATGCAGTCCGTCTATCCACCCGAAAGGATGTGACCTTGTGCTACGGCGACTCAGAACACTCAGAAATCACAATTCCCCATCTCCATACATTTCAACTCACCTTCTTTGCACCGACAGAGAAATAAACAATCCTATCCCCTGTACGTGCAGGAGAAGCCCACACAGGACAGCAGGGCCCCGGACTGGGGAGGCTCTCCAGGCACCGCTTGGAGACCAGGCCCAGCCTCTAGCCTGACACCCCACGCACCTCCCTCCTGCCCTGACACCATCCCAGGAGACGCAACGCGAGGAGGGCAGACGTACCTGTAATGGGCACGTAGCCCACACCCTGCTGGTACACGGTGGGCATCAGGACCACGGGCTGAGGTGGCATCATCATGGCAGCCGGCAGCGACTGAAACACACCAAAGATGACCCAGGGGTCACGGCAGAACACGCCCACCCAGCCTCGCCAAAAGCTGGGAGGAGACAGCACCAGGCCTGGGGGCCCAGGGGCGAGGCAGAGACGCGCCCTGTCCCCATCATCAGCCGCCCGTTCACACCGCCTCCCCACAGGCTCCTCTCTGCAGGCAGAGGACGACGACTCAGGTGGAAGGCGTCTGTCGTCAGGGCTGCGGAACCATGACTGAGAAGTCATCAACAGAGGACGCTGCTTAAAAATGTAAACTGAAGTATAAATTTCAGGCTCAAACCCCTGACGTCCCAGGACACCTTCTCTGGCTGCACTTAGCTAAGTACAGCAGCAGCGTCCTATCCACATGGAAGCATCTGCTGAACAGGCGGGATGTACCCAGCAGTCGACACGCTGACGTGGGAACCCGCAGTCCCCGGTCCAGTGCCAGGAAGGGGTGAGCAGGTACCAGCGCGGTGGCCCCAGGCCGGGGGTCAGCGGCCCGGGCCCCACCTGACCCCCGCGGCTGGAGCGGCGGCCTCACCGTGTACGACAGCACCAGGTTGATCATGCCCTCCTTGTCATCACCCTGCCGCCCACTCAGGCTGTACCACTCGTCCACGACCTTGCCCTGCTTCAGCGCCTCGGGGATTGTCACGTGCGTCCAGGCGATGCGGTCGTCCATGGAGAAGGCCCGCTAGGGGAGACCGGAGAAGGCAGGTGACCCCAGAGCCTCCAGGGCCCTTCCCCCTCAGGGTGTGCACAGCACGGAGCACTCGCCTCGCTCCCCTCCTGTGGGTCCACATGGAGGGAGGGGGCTCCAGTGAGCCACCACCATCGCCTGCACCAACCCGCGGGGCCAGACCCCCGCAGACTCGCGCTCCCCTGAACCACGCCTTCCCCTCCCCCTCCACCCCATTCCCTGGGGACTGCATTCTCTCCCAGCTCTGCCGCCCACCCCACCCTGAGCCAGCCTCAGAAGGGCTGGGGCATGCGGAAGGCCAGGCTGAGAAAAGCCTGGGACACTCAGGAGGCTCCTGCCGTTCCCCCAACAAAGACGCCACTGTCCACCCTGCCAGAGGCCTGACCATGTCAGCCCTGAGCCATGTGCGGGCAGCGGGGCCTGGCCTGCCTGGTCAGGACATGGTGGTGGCGTGTCTGAGTGTAGGTTCCAGAGACTCTGGGGACACAGAGTGCCTCTCACACCATAGCACCCCGCCTGCACACACGCCCGACGTTCTGGAGTAGCCAGGAGTCTGACCACAGTGGCCCGCATGGTGCCCACCTCGTCGAAGATCTCCAGGTAGAAGGAGTCCACACCCGGGGGCACGGTGCACTGGATGACCTTGTTCCAGCGCGGGTTCTTGGCACCATTGTGGGCCGTGGGCGTCTCGTACACGGCGTAGCCCAGGCGCAGGCGGCAGTAGGGGTCCATGCGGGTCATGCCGTAGTTCTTCGCCAGCTTGGCCTGAAACAAAGCCGCTGCGTAAGATGGGGCCGCAGCTTCCCACCACGTGAGATGGGGCCGCAGCCGTCAGCCTGGGGCCTCCCCGCCACGTGAGACGGGGCCGCAGCCGTCAGCCGGGGGGCCTCCCTGCTGCCCACAGCTTCCAGGGCGCTCTGGGTGCTGACCCACTGGACACGGCCACCACTATGCTGCCGGCCTTCCACAACCACAGGTCCAAAGTGAAAGAGAAAGGCACTGGACCAGGAAAGAACATTCCAGAAACTTCCAAAAGCAAAACCTGAATCTGCTATATCAGCAACCGTGTTTACAGCCTTGTACCGTATGACAACTGAGCTCACGTGGTGTGTTCGGCGTGTTAGGGGTCACAAGTAACCCAGGGATGGCTCTGAGCACGTGGGATCTGTGCAGGCCACGTGCAAACCTGCACTGTTTCAGGCAGTGGCCTTGAGCGTCCTCAGACTGTGCTGTCTGTGGGGTCCCAGAGCCCGTTCCGAGAACAACCGTGCTCCGGGGCCCAGGAACAAGGAGGTGGTCTGGGCTGGGCCCAGCATCTCGGGACACACCCGCTGCTGGGCGGGGTTGGGTGCCCGCCACTCCTGGGGAGGAGAGTGGCGAGGGCAGGCCATCCCGGGACAGAGTCTGAGCCCCGGAGAAGCAGGGGTCGGGGGCCCCCTGAGAAGCGAGGCCTGGCCAAGGCCTTTTCTGCGTCGTTAGACAGCGACCGTGCCGGGCCCCTGACCAGGCAGGACTCTCTCAGCGGTGACTGACCCTGCCCAATGCCCAGGGGCCGGGGGATCCAATCCGAGGGGCCTGACACCCTGGAGCCCACCCCTCATGGTGACCACGGCTAGCACCCTGGTTCCTGCTGAGCCACAGACAGACTCCAGGAAGCACCCCGGGGCCCGAGGGCAAGCCCATGACGGCAGAGGAAAGGGAACTTTCCATGGTGCTGGAGAAATGCTCTCACAGGGGTGGACACGTGTCAAGAGGTCACAGAAACAAAAGCACATTAACTCAAACCAGTGCGTCCTGGCACGTAAATCACACTCAACCGGCCAACTCTTCAAAAACCCTGGAGCCTGCTGCCTGTGCGACGCCATCTCTTCCCACCGAAGGCTCCGCGGCAGCCCCGCCCATCGGGAGGCCTCCTTGCACCCCTCTCAGGCCGACACCCCACGAGCTCTGGCGCGCCTGCTGGCGATCGTGCCCCAGACCCACCCCTCCACGCAGGACCGGCTGGCCCGCCTCCGGACATGCGCCTCCTGCCACTGCGGGACCTCCCCTCGAAGTCCTCGTCTCTCAGCCTCAGGCACATCCTTTCAAGCACCCTCCACTGAACATGCCCGACACTGAAGTGTGGCTCTCCTCCTGCAGTCTCCCCATTCCGGCCAGTGCCCACCACCCCCGGTGCCGGCGAGAGGCCGTGGGGTCACACACCCTCCTCCCACCCCCACTCAAGGGCTCTCAAACTGGGCTGGATCCCCCCAGGAGGCCAAATGCAGGGCCTTCCAGCCTTGCCCACCATCTTCCTGACACAGAGCCCGAGGGAGCCCGGGACCCAGCTCGGGACGAGCTGTCTGCTTCCCACTTACTTGCTCCACGCTGCTCGCTGGCCCCATACCCTACCCTTGCCCCACCCCAGGGGTGGGGGCTCCAGTTCAAGCCGCGCTCTCCACAGTAGCCACAGGGCCGCCCGCTGCTGCCCCCACCCTCAGCATCCGTGCTTGGCCCCATGGGCTCTGAGGGCCGCACCCACCTGCACCACAGTGACGCTGAGGCGGCCCACGGTGCCCAGGGCCCCTCCATGCTGCAGCTGCTGCGCGGCCTGTGCGTCCAGCTGGACCTGCTGCTGCTGCTGCGTGGGCGTGATGCGCAGAAAGTCCTGGGGCAGCTCCCCGATGTACACCTGCGGGACCACGGCATCAGCGGGGCCCCGCCCAGCCCGGCCCTGCCTGCACCACGCGGGCCCGGGGCTCCAGCCTGCAGGTCCCCTAGGCCTGTGCTCCCGGGGGCAGGGCGCCCAGCACATGGGGCTCCATGGAGGCCCGAGCATGTCCCTGCCTGAAAGCAGATCTCGCGTCCTCGCCGGGGCTGCAAGCCGCTCCCAGGCCTCAAATGCGCTTGTCCGCATGTTGGCGGTCCCAGCTGCAGGCCAGAGCCCGCTTCAGTGCCCAGAGCGCAGGGCTCACAGACCCCTGCGCAGGGCCCCGAAGGACGCAGCGGCTTCAGGGAACAAGGGAGAGAAGACCCCGCGTGTCACGGTGAGCTCTGGCAATCGCGTTTATGGACAGTGGCTGCCAGGGACCACCAGACGCTGCCAGACGCCAAGGCTCCCGCGGGGCTGACCAGACGGCATGGGGTGGGCGTCCAGACGGCACCCGCCTGCCTGGGAGCGTGCCTGTCAGCTCTGGGGTGCCCCCACCCCTGCGTGCTGGCGCTCACCCCAGAACCAGCAGCCGTACAATGAAGAGAGGCCCCAGGAGTCTGACAGCAATGGCGGGACAGACAGGAACCGTGGGGGCAGAGAGGACTTTCTGATGGGCATTCTCGCCACTGTCCCCAGTGGCCTGCTCCCTGGGGACACCGGGCTCCACTCCGCATCCCCCAGCTCCGCCGCCTCGAGGCCCAGCGCAGGGCGGGGCCCAGGCGCCCCGGAGCCCGCGTTGCCAGGAAAGGCTCACCACCTCCCTTCACTCCCCAAGGCGCCATGGGGTGCGTCTCCTGGGCAGTGGCACAGCAGAGGGACCCAGCACGGGCCCTGGGAGGCAGGCCGCTTGTGACACCCTGCGGCCGCACCCCTCGGGAAGGGCTGAGGCACCCAGGACACACCAGTCCCCAGTTCCACGGCGCCAAGGCCAGACCCTGTGTGCCCACAACACGCCCGCTCAGAGCCCTCGGGCCACTTGCTGCCGAGTGCCCATAGCCCCGCCCTGGCCTGCCCAGCACTTCAGCCCTGACTCCCAGTGATCATGCCCCGGGGTTGAGCACAGCCCATCCCCGCCCGCTGTCCTTTGGAGCAGCCGCCTACCCAGCCCTGAGGAGCCCGTGGGGAACAGGCCGCGTGGGGCCAGGTGATGGTCAGGAACGGCAGCTCCGCTCCTCCACAGGCCCTGTGTGCCCTGCTGTGAGCCAACTCCCGGGGCTGGGCGCCCCCTTCACCGTCATGCTGGTTCTGGGTCAGCACAGGCCCCACAGGAGCCACTGACTGTGGGCCAGGCTCAGGCCTGGGTGGGGGGCAGGGGTCATCACAGCCGAGAGCCGGTGCAGCAGCACGGAACCCAGAGACTCCCGGCCAGGCAACTGCCCGCCTGCAGGCGCCCCGGGCGGCGGAGGCCTGAGTCAGCAGCGGGCTAGGGCAGGCCCTGGGGGCTCCCTGCCCCGAGGCTGGCTGATAACGGCCCCACCAGCTGAACAGCAGCCTCAGTGGCCCGTGGGGAGGAGCAAGCCACACGCACCCCACCCCCGGGAGGTCACAGGACGTGCCCACTGAGGCCTGCGGCTCCCACCATAACCACCCAGGTCACTGCAGCCACCGCGGAGGTCTCCGTGCCGCTCACCCGCCCTGCCCACCCCACTCTCCTTCTGCCTCAAGCAAAGAGAAGGCAAAGCCTGGAAGCCACCAAAGGGAAGGCGGGTGCCGCCAGCGCCTCCACACCCAGCCGGGGAGGAGGCGGCTCGCACAGGCTCCATGGAGCCCCCAGCCCCGTCCTCTGCCAGGAGTCATTGCGAACAGCTCCATCCTTCCCGGAGGCCAGCTCTCCTCCCCTTCCTATCCCGCAGGCTGCCCCAACTTCCTCAACGGCCCAGACTCAGACAGGCCACTGGAGCCCAAGCGTCTGGCTGTCCCAGCCCTGCGGACAGTCCACACAAGCCCCGGACAGGGGGCCGAGAAGGGGCATTAAGTGAGCACAAGGATGCCAGAGGGTGAGCGCGAGAGCTGACGGACAGCCAGCGGCGCCGGGGGCTCGGCCAGGAGCCCCAGTGCCTCTCACGCCGCTCAGGACCTGGCGCAACTGACACGGAGCACCCCGTCCACACTGCAGTACGCCGGCTGCCGCAGGCTGTGAGGCGGCAGGGCCGGGGCGGACGGGCGCTGCACGGCAAGGTCTCAGCTCCACCGCACGTGCGCGTCTTCACAGCCAGACGCGGGGCAGTCGCAGCGCCCGCAGGGCTCGGGTCACAACAGAAGACAGGCAGCCGCACAAGGCCCCACTGCTGCCCAAGGGGAGACGGCGTGGCCGGCTCAGGCGGCCTTGGGAGAAGACGCCGCCTCTGCAGCAGCCTGAAGGCAGGAAGGGGTGGCACGCAGCGTCCGGGGAGGAGCAGGGCACAGGCCTGGCCAGGAGCCCAGGGGGCAGCTCCAGGGACCGGGGGGAGGTGGCCAGAGCTGGGCAAGCAGGGAGGGCAGGAGTATGGAGTGCAGACAGGTGCCAGGAGCACCGGGCTCTGACTTGGAGACGAGGAGGGGGCGGAGGGGGGTGGGTGAAGGGCTGCTCGCACAACGGGCTCTGCCTGGGGCCTGGACCCAGGGGTGGCAGCAGGGACCCGCCGGGCAGGGCAGGCAGGTGTGGAGGTGCCTAGGCTGAGAAGGAACCGGCTCTGGGCCTACTCAGAAGGCAGAGCCGCACAAGAGCCTGTGGGTGCGCCTGAGTTTCCGGTGGGAGCAGCAAAGGGGCTGGGGCTGCTGCCTGAGGCGAAGGGAACATCAGCGAGGGTCCCAGGGAAAGAAGGAAATCCCCACGAAGACAGAGAACCCCCACAGGGAGGGACGTCGCCCCTGTGTCCACAGCTGCAGCCATTTTCAGAGGCGCCAGAACAAACCCCAGACAAGTCAGCGCCCGAGTCCCCCTCCCCACCTGCTCACTCCCACGCGCCACAGAATGCAGGCGGGCCCTGCCCCCGGGGCCTGCCCACTGTGACAGGCAGCAGCCCCTCCCGGGCCCCACACTGCAGCCCTGCCCTGGCTCCCGTCCAGCCAGGGTAGCACCATCAGGAGAGAAGGGGACCGTGAGCTCAGAGTCCCAGATACCACACAGACCTTGCAGGAATCAGAGAAAGGACGAACAATCCATCTGAACAAACACTAGCTCATCAAATAACACCCCTCCTGGGAGGAAAGCAGAGGTCACCGAGGCCGCCTGCTGCCCAGGAGGGCCGTTACAGAGACGGACCTGAGAGTCCCAGGGCCGCACGGTGATGCCCCCAGGAGGACTGCAACAGGAGAGAAGGACAACGTGTTTCAAACCAGCAGAGAAGGCAAATGGAACGTACCTGGGTTAAAGGCTCCAGCAGAAGGCAAGGAGAGAAAGAGAAGAAATGCCAGCAAACAAAAGCACAAAAGGAACTGCTGGGAACACACAGCGTGTGTGTGACTGTGCACGCACAACTAACACGCTCCCGCCAAAGGGCGAAGGCCTGACAGCCACGTGCACTGCTGACGGCAGGCCCACCTGACACATGCGCTCCGAAGAGTGAGTCCGAGAACGGAAATCCACCAGGCAGACACTCCCTGAAAGCAAGCTGGCGTCCCTCATCACAACAAACCAAACAAGAAAGGCCTGTACACGGCCAACAGGGTCACCACACGCAACAAGGCCTGACTCACAGGAAGACGGGGCCTCCTCAGCCCGGAAGCACTCCTAACTCAGCTGCAGAGAATCCAGAGCAGAGCTCACGGGGCCTGGGGAATCAGGACACGGGCCAGCTGGGCAGAGAAGCCACCCCTCGCGCAGGACTTGGGCCAGAGGGATGGACTTACCTGGCAGAGCGGGCCATTTGAGCAAGAAGGGAGCTCAGGCCAGATTCCAACCAAGAGAGAGAGAAAGCCACACACCAGCCCAAAGAGAAGAACCGCTCCTTGCGTTGTATACTGCAAAGACACAGCAAGACCTGAGCCCGCGTCTTGCCTTTCATACAGAGGAACTTAAGGAACTAGACCTCACTCACCTACGCCAACAGGCCCCCCAAAACCAAGCAATAAAACTCAAACACAACTCTCTGCCACCCCTGGTGGGTCACACGTTCAGCAACAGAGGATCAGTTCGTGCAAGGCTGACGAGGACCTGGCAGTCACAGGCCACACAGCGTCGCCCGACAGCTCGCCCTCAGGCCTCAGGAGGGAAACGACAGAAGGGGGCTGCGCTGGCCAGCCCGCACCTCCCAAAGCTGGGCAAGTGGCCCTCACTGCTTGCGTCGGCCTGGAGTCTGTGGGCACACAGCAAGGCTCAGCCTCTGACCAAGCCTGACCACTGCCTGCCGAGCTGGCCAGCAGCACGGGGGCTGCAGCGACACGTGCCACAAACCCCCTCCGAGCCCCACACAGTTGCTCCCGTGGGTGCCCATCTGTGCTTTCCACCCTCTGTGGACCAGAAAGAAGCACAGGGCGGGCCACCCTCAGGGGCCACTCAGGGAAAGCTGCTTTGAAGACACCACGTCTTCTGGAATTTAAGTCAGTTCCCAGCCCCTCAGGTTCCCTTTTCAGGGACAGAGGGAAGCTCCCCAAGTGGGCAGGCCACTTCTGCCTTCATGCGCCTGGGGACCCTGCCCATCCGTCTTTCCCCAGGCGCAGGAGGAGACAGTCAGACTTCAGAGTCGGCCCGGGTCCCCGGGTCAGCGACCTTGGGCTGAGGCTGAGCGCTGCCTGTCCTGTGTGAGCCGGGCTGGGACCCCCAGCAGAAGCCGGCTCTTGGGTGTGCCAACCGGCCGGGACCTGGCACAGGGAGCCCCCGCTGGAGGCCCTGGCTGCTCTTGCCATTCTGCCACACGGCGCGCCATCTGCGGGCCTCCACTGCAGCAGGCACACACAGGACAGCCCCCACCAAGTCCATGCATCCTGGCAAGGGAAGAGGTCTCCACCAGACTCGAGTAACCGCAAAAGGAAGGACTCCCCAACGCCAATAACTGGAGAGGAGGCCTCTGCAAGTGCAGTTCACCCACGGGGGGCAGGCTGGTGGGGAGACATGGAACAAGAGGGCAGGTACCAGGCAAAAGCGCTAGAAAACACAGAAAGCACACTCTAGTGACCCCCTGCCCCCCAGCACAGGCACCCCCCTCAGGGCCCCTCGGCCTCCAAGCAGCAGCTCTCCTCACCCTCTTCAGCACTGCTTTCCACGCTCCCCCTCCCTCAAGTCTCAGTCAGACGTGCTTCCTCCACAACCCTACTCACCCCACGCCCTGGCCCAGGGAGGCCACTGCTCACCATGATTCCAGGTCAGACCTTCAGGCTCCAGCCTGGCTCCTCTGTGAGCCTGACGGCGGCATCAGTGAGCCGTGCTACCCAAAACACCGGGAGCCCCTGCACCGAGGCCAGCGTGCCCGAGGGCCGGCACCCCCAGCTGCTCTGGCCCAGACCGAACCTCAGGGCATGAGCGCGGCTCCTGAGGAGCACCTTCACACCCCTGCCAGTCCACGCATGGGGCCCAAGACCCCGACAAGAGGGCGTGCCAGTCATCCGGGTCACTGGGACCTCAAGAGCACAGGCCTCACATCCAGACATCCTCTGCCGCCTGGGCCCTGTCACAGCCCCACCTCAGCGTAGGGCCAACATCCCTCTGGATGAGAGGAGGCCCGCCTTCACCACGCGCTCCCCTCGCCTGGGTCCCAGCAGGCCTGTGTATGTCTGCCTGTGGGTCCTGCCTGACGGAGGCACGGAGCTCCCAGCAGGTCTGACCCGGGACAGAACCGACACGCGCCCCTGCCCCAGGGGAATGATCGATCTGCGCCCCGAGCTTCTCAGATGAGCCACTGTGTAGAATGGAGGAAGGCCGACACTCAGCCTGCTCCAAGCCACTGTGTGCAGTGAAGATGAAGACGTGCAGTCAGGGGCCAGAATCCACCCTGCGGACTCTGGGACCTTCCCACACCCATGTCTGTCGTGAAGGCCTGCTACGTCCCATTCAAACGCTCAGAAAGAGCTCCTGTGCCCAAAGGGCTTCCAACAAGACCTGCTTTCCTCAAACTCAGAAAGACATCATGCGGATAGATTGGTCTCCGGCTGGCAGAGACACATACAAGGTCTGTCCACCCTGACGGGAGGGGGAAGAGCCGGGGCTGCGGGACTTGCCTGGTGAAGCCACATCAAAGCATCAAGCAAAACCTTGTTCCAGCTGAAGGCTCTGACTGTCATTAAAACAAACTTCACTGCTCATGGTCAGACACCCCAACCCAGTCTGAAAGGGGGCTAGAGGCGACTCCCCAGGAGCCTGAGCCTTGCTCTTAGACAAGGACACAGCCGCGCGGGAGACAGGACTCCAGGGCCGAGGGCAGAAGAGGACTCCCAGCTCAGGACCCCTCATGTGTTACCCAAGAAACCGAGGGACAGAGCTGCGCCTGGACCCTCCTTCATCCAAGCGCTGTCCGGGTGCTCCTCTACAGACGGATACTCCAGGCACAGGGCGCCGCCTCCTTCCGGGGACCCAGCGGGCGCCGACCCTCCCGACCCCGGGGCGCGCCGGTGGGGCCGGGGCCGCCTCCTCCCGGGGAAGCAGCGGGCGCTGATCCTCCCCCGCCCCGGGAAGCAGCGGGCGCCGACCCCCCGCCCCCTCCATCCCGGGGACGCAGCGGGCGCTGATCCTCCCCGTCCATCCCGGGGACGCAGCGGGCGCCCGCCGGTGGGGCCGGGGCCGCCTCCTCC
>SJYG01000387.1:415720-428462 GCA_006410535.1 Litocranius walleri
TGATCCACACAGTCAAAGGCTTTGGCATAGTCAATAAAGCAGAAATAGATGTTTTTCTGGAACTCTCTTGCTTTTTCCATGATCCAGCCGATGTTGGCAATTTGATATCTGGTTCCTCTGCTTTTTGTAAAACCAGCTTGAACATCAGGGAGTTCACGGTTCACGTATTGCTGAAGCCTGAGTTGGAGAATTTTGAGCATTACTTTACTAGCATGTGAGATGAGTGCAATTGTGCGGTAGTTTGAGCATTCTTTGGCATTGCCTTTCTTTGGGATTGGAATGAAAACTGACCTTTTCCAGTCCTGTGGCCACTGCTGAGTTTTCCAAATTTGCTGGCATATTGAGTGCAACACTTTCACAGCATCATCTTTCAGGATTTGAAACAGCTCCACTGGAATTCCATCACCTCCACTAGCTTTGTTCATAGTGATGCTTCCTAAGGCCCCCTTGGCTTCACACTCCAGGTGTCTGGCTCAGGTGAGCTTTACTGAGGAGTAATTCACCCATTCAGTGGCTTTCAGTGTGACTGCAAAGTGGCGCATCTGTCACCACGATAAATTTTATTTTTTAATCTCTGCTTTTAAAGGGCCTCAGAGCATGAGGTGCTTGAGAGCTACGGATTTATTTTTGGCTGTGCAGCATGTGGGACCTTGGTTCCCAGATCAGGGATGGAACCCGCGCCTCCTGCATTGCAGGTGTGGAGTCTCGAGCACTGGGCCGCTGGCAAGTTCCTGCCACTCTCAGCCTCAGAGCATGCCCCTGCCCCCAGAGAAGCCCTGCACCCTTAGCGGTTATCACCAACCCGCCCCGCCACCAGCCCTCTTGGAGATTCGTCTGTTCTGGATATTTCATGGAGACGGAGCCATACGGTTTGCCATCTTTTGTCTTTCTTCACTGAGCATCATGTCCTCAAGGTTCCTCCATACGATAGCCTGTGTCAGAATCTCCTTCCTTTCTAAGGATGAGTAATATTACATTAAGGATTAATGATGTTACATAGGATGAGTCACATTCCTCAGTGACTCAGCAGTAAAGAATCCGCCTGCAGTGCCGGAGACATAGGAGACGAGGGTTTGACCACTGGGACATAGACATAGGAGACGAGGGTTTGACCACTGGGTCAGGAAGAGCCCTGGAGGAGGGCATGGCAACCCGCTCCAGTATTTTGTCTAGAGAGCCCCATGGGCAGAGGAGCCTGGCAGGCTGAGTCCATGGGGTCGCACAGAGTCAGACACGACTGGCGTGCCCAAGCACAGCACAGCACTGCACACACAGCGCCGACTGCCGCCTGCCCGTCCCGTGGGTCCGTCCCTCTGAGACCAGCTCTCACCTCTGCTTCGTCCTCCTTTTGGCCAAACAGCAGTCCATTGTGCGGATACAGCATCTTGCTACGGATCCGTCCAGGCGTTTGGTCTGTTTCCGCTCGTTGCTGCTGTGAGTGACATCGCTGTGACCGCTGCAAGCTTTACGTGGGTGTGTTTTCATTGCGCTCAGGCATTCGCATGTGTGGTTTTTTTCCCACGCCCCCCAGCGGTTCTCCGACACCAGCTGGGCGTCCCACACATTCGAACCAATTCCAGCCCTGGCTTCCTGGACAGCGTCAGCCCCCCAGGTAACAGGCTCAGACCCCCGGGACGGTCCCTGCCTGCACCTTAAGACGCCAGTCACGGGTCCAGGTTGTCGCCTGTGCCTGTGACAGGCTGGGTGTAGGTTGCAGTTCCTAAGACTTGCTTTCTCTTTGGGTTTGATTAATTTCCCAGAGTGGCGCTCAGAACTCAGAGAAACGGCTTCCTTACTAGGTGACCAGTTTATCATACAAGGATATAATTCGGGTGAGAGGGTGCTCAGGGCAGGGCATGGAGAAGGGGGAGCTCCTGGCGGCTCCAGGCGCGCAGCGGCCAGCACTGGTCCTTATCCACGTTCCAGAGGCTTCATTACCTGATCGATTAGCTCACTGGCCACCGGTGATTGACCTGGACTGTCTGGGCGATGGGAGTGGCAACCCACTAACTAGGTGACTGTTCCCCTAGTGACCAGCATTTTGTCAAGGGCAGCTACAGATCTTAAAACTCTTCTCTGCAAAGAATAAAAGGCTTAGCTGGGATCTCCCTGGTGAGCCAGTGGCTAAGACTCTGCTCTTCCGATGCAGGGACCCAGGCTGGATCCCGGGTCAGAGAACTAGATCCCACATGCCGAGACTAAGACCCAGCACAGCCAAAAAATAATACAAAATTAAAAAGGAGGAGCCAAGGATCAGGAATGCGGGACTATCTAAAAAAAAAGACTTTAGCTCTCTGAGTGCCAGGCTTAACTAACCCCAACTGTTGTTTATAAACCAGTGAGTTTTGTAGCGTACATGATTCATGAAGCAAGTTTAGAAATGGAAACTGCAAGGGCTCTGTCTGCGTCTGCCGGGTGACCGTGTGCTTGTCCATCAGTGTGCTCATCGATACGGTCTGTTTCTACCACTGGATGGCATTGCCAAGATTAACTTGTAAGAGAGCTCTGTGTAGCTGGCTTAAAGGAAACTACATGCTTATATAAGTTTTCAGATATAGAATAGAAACGAACCCATATGAATTTCAGGCTCATGTGATCTGGGAAATTTTCAACATTAAATTAATATCTGACATTAAAACTAGTTTGTTGGTTTAATTAATACAGACATTTCTTCACAGTCATCAACAATAAGTATAATTACTTTTATTGTACCTAGGTTTACTAAAATTAAAAAATTCATGTTATCTTTGTGATAAAATTTGTCAAAAATAGTTGACATGGTGGTATTTTCATAAGTGAATTAAATGTAAATAAGAGTTGTTAGGTGAATTCTTTAAGAATAATTATGTTTTATGATACTTAAAAATAGTTTCTCCAAACTTTTTGGTAACTGGAAACTTCAGAGTTTTGTTAAATGATGGAAATTTATTAAATATCTAGATCATTCCCAAATAAAATAAGACGCTGAAACTTTAATAACTGCATATGAAAATAAAAGAGAAAGTCACGTCTGACTCTTTGCAATCAGATGGACTGTCCAGGGGATTCTCCAGGCCAGAATACTGGAGTGGGTAGCCTTTCCCTTCTCCAGGGGATCTTCCCAACCCAAGGATCGAACCCAGGTCTCCTGCATTGCAGGCAGATTCTTTACCAGCTGAGCCACCAAGGAAGCCCAGTTATGGGAAAAGTACAATTACTGTATGTAGACTTCCTTTTACAGAGAAACTAAAGATATTCAGGACTACTATTAGCAAATAAACTTGATACTACCCTGAGTAATTATCTGTGAGAAAGTACATGTTTCTAGAAATTGTAAACAATATTAATAAGTTTGTCAGTCTACCGAACGCTAATGTAAAAGACAGTCCATAATTTCTTACTCCTTACTAGAAACAAAAATTTTTAAGGGTTAAAATTCTAATTAATATATATAATTAAAACTACTAAAATTAATAAGGAAAATATCTTCCTTTGCAAGGTTTTGTTAAGGGGAAAGAAAGTGATTTTTGTGTTCAAGCTGGTGATCTCTAAATGGGAAACAAAACAAGGGACAAACAGTGTGGACACAGGAAGCTGTAGAAGGTTTGTAAGCAAAAAAAAAAACAAAAACAAGAAAAGGAATCTTTAGAAAGAAGCTTCATGTGTGCTCAGAACTGGCTGAGATCAGAATGAATTCAATACTTCTAAGTCAGTCATTTTTAATATCAAAAAAACAAAATTAAACGTTCTCTGCTGAAAGGAAGAGCTTTCGTCGACTGCTGGCCTGACCCTTTTCAGGGGAAGCTTTCTAAGCTGTGTCCATTCCCTGCTGGCCGCGCTGGGCCCTGCCTCCCAGGGGCTGCGCTCTGGCTGCGGTGAGCGGGGCCGCTCTTCTCAGCAGCGCGCGGGCCTCTCTCCCCCAGGGCTTCCCTCGCGGCCGAGCGGTGTCTCGGGCGTTCAGGCTTCAGTAGCTGCGGCAGATTATTGGAGTGATCTTAATGAGAAATTGTCAACAGAGATTTTCTTTATAATTTTATAACTTTTCTTTATGAACTTTATAATGTAAAGTTTTTTTTACCTTCTTTCTAATGTACTATGTTTTCAAAAACAAAGATTTTATATTGTGTAACTAAGGATTTTTACAACATATATAACCTTTTTATGAAGTCTTTGTTACTTTGGTTAAATGAATAACTAAGCATTGCTTCACAGTGACCCATGATCCTATTTGACCAAGTGTTATTTTTTTTAAAAAACTTGTTTTGGTTTTTTTTGCAAACTCAAATTCTAAATGATGTTTTTTGACTTAGAACTGACTTTGAATTATGAGATGTTTCATGAAAGTCACTCAGTCATGTCTGACTTTTGGTGATCCCAAGGACTATAGTCCGCCTGGCTCCTCTGTCCATGGGATTCTCTAGGCAGGAACGCTTGAGTGGATGTGTTAGTTGCTCGGTCACGTTTGACTCTTTGTGACCCCATGGACTGTAGCTGCCAGGCTCGTCTGTCCATGGGATTCTCCAGGCAAGAACGCTGGGGTGGGTTGCCATACCCTTGTCCAGGGGATTTACCCAACCCAGCGATCGAACCCAGGGTCTCCCACACTACAGACAGATTCTTTACTCTCTGAGCCACCAGGGAAACCCCGAGATGTTTCTCTGGGCTCCCAAAATATCTCAAAGATTTGTTCTCTCTTCTAATAAAAAAGAGGTTAAACTAAGAAGGCTTAGTTGATATAATAAATTACACGAAAAGCATTATGAAGTAAGAAGTAATGCTAAAGCCTTCTCTCTGCTGTGTCTGTATAGGTATAAAGTGTGGTTTCTGAAACTGAACTTTCTGGAAACCTGATACATCCTGGTATACTGTCCTCAGTCAGAATTCCAGTTATTATCTTCAAATGCTGTCATGTCCCAGAAATAAACTGCTTTCCTTGCCAACTGCACTGTGATTAGGGCCGACGCTTAATCTTTAACCAGTGATTTTGAGTCTTTTGGCATTCGCACACATGGTTTCACTCTGATCTTTAGAGATATGTTTCCTCTTCAGAGAAGTTCACGGAAAGGACTCTGACACTTCTCTAGAGGACACGGTTCTGATAAACTTCTACATCACACCATTCAATCTGGTGAGAATTTATAGAAGAAACTGATGGCTCCATAAAACTACTAACGGAAGATCAAGATCAACAGTTAATCCCCTGGGGACTTCCAGTGGTTGGGACTTTGCCTTCCAGCTCAGGGGCTGCAGGTTCAGCCTCTGACCCCACACGCCATGAGGTCAAAACCGAAAACCAAAGCATAAGACAGAAGTAATGTAACAAATTCAATAAAGATTAAAAAAAAAAAAACTAATTGCATGGAAATGATTCACCTCAGTTCAGTTGCTCAGTCGTGTCTGACTCTTTGCAACCCCACGAATTGTTACACGCCAGGCCTCCCTGTCTGTCCATCACCAACTCCCGGAGTTCACTCAGACTCACGTCCATTGAGTCCATGATGCCATCCAGCCATCTCATCCTCTGTCGTCCCCTTCTCCTCCTGCCCCTAATTCCTCCCAGCATCAGAGTCTTTTCCAATGAGTCAACTCTTCACATGAGGTGGCCAAAGTACTGGAGTTTCAGCTTCAGCATCATTCCTTCCAAAGAAATCCCAGGGCTGATCTCCTTCAGAATGGACTGGTTGAATCTCCTTGCAGGCCAAGGGACTCTCAAGAGTCTTCTCCAACACCACAGTTCAAAAGCATCAATTCTTCGGCACTCAGCTTTCTTCACAGTCCAACTCTCATATCCACACATGACTACTGGAAAAACCATAGCCTTGATTAGACCGATCTTTGTTGGTAAAGTAATGTCTCTGCTTTTGAATATGCTACCTAGGTTGGTCATAACTTTTCTTCCCAGGAGTAAGCGTCTTTCAATTTCATGGCTGCAGTCACCATCTGCAGGGATTTTGGAGCCCCCCCAAAATAAAGTCTGACACTGTTTCCACTGTTTCCCCATTTACTTCCCATGAAGTGATGGGACCAGATGCCACGATCTTCATTTTCAGAATCTGAGCTTTAAGCCAACTTTTTCACTCTCCTCTTTTACTTTCATCAAGAGGCTTTTGAGTTCCTCTTCACTTTCTGCCATAAGGGTGGTGTCATCTGCATGTCTGAGGTTATTGATATTTCTCCCTGCAGTCTTATTTCCAGCCTGTGCTTCTTCCAGCCCAGCGTTTCTCATGATGTACTCTGCATAGAAGTTAAATAAGCAGGGTGACAATATACAGCCTTGACGTACTCCTTTTCCTATTTGGAACCAGTCTGTTGTTCCATGTCCAGTTCTAACTGTTGCTTCCTGACCTGCATACAGATTTCTCAAGAGGCAGCTCAGGTGGTCTGATATTCCCATTTCTTTCAGAATTTTCCAGTTTATTGTGATCCACACATCTGATTATGGACCTGATTACTCAGCGATTAAGAAGAATGGAACTGTGCCTAGGCAGCGACATGGGTGGACCTGGAGGCTGTCACACTGAGTGAAGCGAGTCAGACAGAGAAGGAGGAATATCACATGACAGCCGCTACATGTGGGATCTAGAAAGAGATGCTGCAAGTGAGCCTATTTACAACACAGAAAGGGACTCACAGACTTGGAGAACGAGCTTACAGTTTCCAATGGGAAGGACGCGGAGGGAAGGAGGGGGCGAATGGACAGTTAGGAAGTTTGGGATGGACATGCACACACGGCTGTATTTAAAATGTGTGACCGACAAGGACCTCCTGTATAACACCACAGAGCTCTGCCCAGTGTTATGTGGCAGCCTGGATGGGAGGGAGGCTGGGGGAGAAATGGTCTGTGGATATGTATGGCTGAGGCCCTTAACTGTCCACCTGAAACTACCACAGTGTTGTTAATCAGCTTTATTATACAGAATTATACGTTTTTAAAGAAATGATCAGAGGAGAGAAGGGAAGGGCAGAGGCAGGATAAAGGTAGGGATTTAAGAGGTGTAAACTGCTATGTATGAAATAAATAATCTACAAGCCCTACAAGGCTAAATTTTACAGCTCAGAGAAATACAGCCATTATTTTATAGTAGGTTTAAATGAAATATCTGTAAACATTTTGAACCACTTTATTATTTACCTGAAATTCGTATAATACTGTAAATCAGCCATACTTCAGTTTAAAAAATAATATAAAAATTAAAAACTAAAAACATCAAATTGTTAAAAAAAAAATTAGATGAGCCAGAATTCCAAATTCACTTCTGTTCTATTTTCTTATTTGTGAGATTGAATATCTTTATGCCCTATATGAAAAAATATATACTTTAGATTATATTTTTTAAAAACGAATTCATTCCATGGAACTGAATGGACTAATTAGGAGGATTATCGTTTTTATGACTTTTTGTTTTAAACATTGGAGAAGGCGATGGCATCCCACTCCAGTACTCTTGCCTGGAAAATCTCATGGACAGAAAAGCCTGGTGGGCTACAGTCCATGAGGTCGCTAAGAGTCGGACACGACTGAGCGACCTCACTTTCGTTTTTCATTTTCGTGCATTGGAGAAGGAAACGGCAGCCCACTCCAGTGTTCTTGCCTGGAGAATCCCAGGGACGCGGGAGCCCGGTGGGCTGTGGTCTGTGGGGTCGCACAGAGTCGGACACGACCGAAGCGACTTGGCGGCGGCAGCAGCAGCTTTAAACGCTGCAGGTTCTTTTATGTTTTGCTTTTCCAGATTTGAGAAAACCTTTCCTCTCAAGCTATCTATAACTCACAATAGTTAGATAAAGTAAACCTTTGGAGACAAAGATTAAATAGCTATCTTTTCTCCCTACCTGATCCTTCCAGAAGATGGAAACTCTAAGTGAATATTATTTTCAGTATAGTTTCAATACAGCTCTGTTCTCCTTATAACAGTACACAGTTAAAAACGTCTGTTCCTTCACCAAGGCTTTGACTGGAATGTACTATTGGAGAGGGACGTGCATAGCTTCAGACCAGAGAGCTTTAAGGAATTAGTGTCAGCCGCTCACTTGTGTCTGACTCTTTGTGACCCACGGAGCGTAGCCTGTCAGGCTCCCCCGTCCCTGGGATCCTCCAGGCAAGAACACTGGAGTGGGCTGCCGTTTCCTTCTCCAGGGGATCTTCTTGACCCAGGGACTGAGTCTGAGGCTCTTGCATTGCAGGCAGATTCTTTACCATCTGAGCCGCCAGGGCGTCCCCTTAAGGAGCTAAGGTCAAGTGCATGGAGCCAATAAGCCGCGTGGGATCCTGCTGACAGGGCTCCAAGCAGCCTGAATATGTGCTCAAGGAAAGCCACTTCCTGGCAGGCACAGAAATCTCAAGATGCGAATTCAGCCAGATCTGAAGGCGTTGGACGAAAGCTGATGCCAAGCTCCTGCTTGCTTTCCTGGCCTCAAGAGGCATTTAAGAGATTCTGAGATTCTTTATGAAAAGTTCCAGCAAAACCATTTGAAAGATAATAAAAATGTGATCAATTGCTATTCTTGTTCCACTTATGTAAATAATTATGTTGAGTTAATTGAAACCTGATTTATTTTGGAAACAAATTAATCTTAATTTGGCTATCTCTGGTGGAAATGAAGGTGATTTTTTAAAAAGTTACGTTTCAGTAATATACTTTGTGGATATCAGGTTCTAGTGTTGTTAGAAGTATCTTTGAGATTTTGGTATTTACCTGTAATCTAGACTAGATCCTGAATTCCAGTTTCTGCTAATACCTGGCTATGACTCTCCAAATTGATAGTCCCAGTTTTCCTTGCATCTTTTTGACTTGGAATCATCGGGAACTAAAAACGTCCTTTTCCCAAAGTTATGTAAGCTACCATTGGACAACTTGCTATAAACTTCAGAGAAACCACCGTAACAACTCATGTATAGACAATCTCGTGTCTGTTGCTGAATGAGCTACTCAGAAAGTTTACCTAAACCCTCGATGACATAATCAGAGACATTTCACACTGCGAAAGATGCTCCACCCTGACACTGAGACATCTTCCGCTGACTCCTCTGGACTTAATGCCTGACTGGGACTGGGACTGCGACTGCTGTACCATGACGCCCTCACAGGAGTGATGCTTGTTTGGCGTCGGGATGACTGGCCCCTCCTGTGAAATCCCTCCTGATGAAGATCCAGACTTCTCCCATACGGAGCGCTGCCTAAGACTCACTTTTCAGAGGACTTCTTGCTCAAATGCGGCCCAGATCTCTCTGAAAGCGAACCTGGCGCTCAACCTTCTCTCTCTCTCCTCTGTGGGACACGACTCTCTGGGAGTGAGACTTCCAATTTGGTACCAATGCCAAATAACCAAAGAGCTGATCATCAGCGCTTTCTAAGTCTTCCTAGGTGGCGCTAGTGGTAGAGAACCCACCCGCCAATGAGAGAGACGTAAGAAATGAGGCTCAGTCCCTGGGTCAGGAAGATCCTCTGGAGAAGGAAATGGCAGTCCACTCCAGTATCCTTGCCTGGAGAATCCCATGGATAGAGGAGCCTGGCGGGCTAGAGTCCTCAGGGTTGCAAAAAGCTAGACACAGCTGAAGTGACTTAGCACACTTTCTAAAGAAAAATTTAGGTCAAAAGGGGGAAATGTGAAAGAAATTCAGGCTAGAGTCAGAACTGCTGAGAGAGCTCTCTAGAATGGAGCCTGAGAACTGGGGATGCACTGGAGAAGTGCGACTTATATGCATGGCAGCCTGGGTGGAATCTGACACTGTGACCTGTTGACGTCATCCAGAATATCTGCCAGACCTCCAAGACCCTTAGCAGACCCCTACCCCGGAATAACCTGTGATTCCTTAAGAACAAAACTTCTATACATCAGCGTCAGTCCAGCTCTTGCCAGACAGCTCCTACAGTCTCACGGGCTGTGTCTTTATAAGCCCCTGATCTTCTCTTACATGTTGTTTCTGTTCAGTTGTGAAGTCATGTCCACACTGTGACCCCATGAACTGCAGCACGCCAGGCTTCTCTTGTCTAGAGCTTTCTCAGACTTATGTCTATTGAGCTGGTGATGCCATCCAACCATCCCATCCTCTGTCGCCCCCTTCTCCTCCTGCCCTCAGTCTTTCCCAGCATTAAGGTCTTTTCCAGTGAGTTGGCTCTTCACATCAGGTGGAACTTCAGCATCAGTCCTTTCAGTAAATATTCAGAGTGATTTCCTCTAGGATTGACTGGCTTGATGGACTTGCTCACCTAGGGACTCTCAAGAGTCTTCTCTAGCACCACGATTTGAAAGCATCAATTCTTTGGCTCTCACTTGGAACACCTCTTGAGGTTACTAGAATCTGTGCCTCCCAAATCCTTAAAACCCCAAATGAAGCCTATTTTCTTATTTGCAGCCTCCTGGAATTTTTTTTTTTTTTTGTCTGACAATGGTACCTCTGTTTAACATTCTGGGCAACTGCTGCACTGATTTCCGAGACGGATGATTCTACATCTCCGTAAGCAGCATAAGAGGGCTCTGATCGCTCCGCGTCCTCACCGACACTTGTATTTTCCATTCAAAAAAGGACAGCTGTCCTTGTGGTGCAAAGTGGCCTCTCACTGCAGCGCGATTTGCCTGTCCTTGATGACGGCCGGTGCTGGGCGTCTTCTCATGGGCTTATTTGTTGGCCATTGCGTATCCTCTCTGGAGAAATGTCTCTTCGACCCTCTGCCGTTTTTGCTATTGTTTTAGTCACCATGTCGTGTCTGCTCTTTTGGGACCGCACGGGCTGCAGCCTGGCGCGCTCCTCTGTTCATAGCATTTCCCAGGTAAGAATACAGGGATGGGTTGCTATTTCCTTCTACAGGGTCTTCCTGACCCAGGGATTGAATCCAAGTCTCCTGCATCGGCAAGTGGATTCTTTTTTTTTTTTTTTTTCGTCTTCAAATACTTTTTATTGGAAAGCCATGCATTGCCTTCATTTCTTGTATTTCAAATCACTGTACGTTTACTTTTATGAAAACACTGCTTCCATTTTCTAGTACAAGAAAATTGTTCCAGGAATGCAGAGAAATATGCTGCTGAAATGGCGAAAACGCACACCATGGTCACCACTGCACTGCAGCCATTTCGGCATTTTCCGTGTTTCTTAAATAACTATCTCGTCTGATAACACACAATATAAAGAGCATTTATGAAAAACAGGCATTTACATACATGTCCAAAGTCTTACTGAGACTATCCTGTTGGCATCAGATAACCTATCACAGGCGCAGCAGCAGTAACAGGGTGTGCGTACGCCTGTTGGTTCGTCCATCAGCAAGTGGGCTCTGCCACTGAACCGCCCTCTAAACTGGGCCCTTTGTGTCTTCACTGCTGAGCTGTGAAAGTTCTCTATATCTTCCTCCTCTGCATACTCTAGATAGAAGTGCATATATGAAGAGAAACGATTTGCAACTATTTTCTCCAGCTCAGTGGGTTGTCTCTTCACTTCTTGACGGTGTCCTTTTCGTGCTTTAATTTTTTTTTTAATTTGGCTGCACCATGGGTTGGGTCTTAGCCGCATCATGCAGGATCTTTAGTTGTGACGTGTGGGTTTTAGTTCCCTGACTAGGGGGTTGAACTCAGGCCTCCTGCACTGGGAGTGAGGAGTCTCAGCCAGGCGGGAGGGGCCACCCGGAAAGTCTAACATTTCAGTCGTGACGAAGTCTAATCGATGTGGTTTTCCTTTCGCTCGTGCTTCTGGTGTCATATATGAGACACCACTGCCTGATCCAGTGTTATGACAATTTACTCCCATGTTTTCTTCCAAGAGTTTTATAGTTTAAGCTCCTGTGTCAAGGTCTTCGATCCACTTCGAGCTCATTTTCCCGTGTGCTGTGAGGTATCTGTCCTGACTCCAGATTCCTGCTTACAGATCCCTCCCCACCACCTGTGACCTGGAAAACTCCTGTGTTTACGTCAAGACCCTGCCGTGCATCTCCTCTTGTGTGAAGGCAAGGCTCTCTCCACACGCCTGGGCAGCTGGCACTGCTCCCTGGGGTGCGGGCTCACGGCCAGTCCTGCTTGGAGCAGCTCATCTCTGAGCCAGCCCTTGGGTGCACAGCAGCTGCTGCTGAAGGGGCGCTGATAAGCGGCCAGCACGCACGGCAGCGCCCGCCAGCCGGACTCTATGGCGGGGACTTTGCACACCCCGCCCCCACTCTGCCCAAGGGCCACCTGATGAGCTCAAGCGACACAGATGGGGAGACAGGCTCGGGGAGCAGGAGCACTTTCCCCGAGGTCACACAAGCAGCAAGTGACGGACAGCTGGCCAGGTGAGCGAGTGTGTAAGGAGATGGTTCCACCTGGAGAGACTGAACTGGAACCAAATGTCTCTCTTCAAGCCCCCGAGAGAATCTTACAGGTGTGCCCTAAGAAACACAAAGCTCCGGTTCCCAGTGTAGGGACTGTTGCCAGATAAAGCAGCTGCACTGGAGCGCGACCTCCGGGTCCCTGTAACCAGAAGCTCTTGCAAGACACTGTTAATTTTCCAAGTGTTTAATTCAGAGACGTTTGGAGGGGAAGTTTCAAACAACATCATGTCTGGGGACAAACTCCTCTAGCAAAGCCGGGTCTCTGCTTTTCACACGTGTCCTGACACACAAGATGGAGCCAGGCTTCTGGCCAGTTTTCTCCAGGGGGCCCTCCCCTGCCAGGCTGTAGGTGAACAGGTCAAATGCGGAGGGCAGTCTTGTGGGTGCTGGCCTCCCTCCCTCCTGCCCTCTCCCTGTGCCCCCCGGCTTTAGCCCTGCCAGACTGCTGGGGGCCAGTGCTGCGTCAA